>CM050512.1:46945000-47107500 GCA_027563665.1 Antrozous pallidus | reverse complement strand
TCCAGCAAGGAAAAAACAAAACAAGAAATAGCTGTCAAATTTGGCAACTAAAAGGTCACTGGTGAGTTTGGAGAAAATAAGAGAACAGGGGGAAAAAAGAGCTTTATTGGCAAAAAATCAACAGAAAGAAACTGAAAGCAATAAATGTAGACTTTCTTTAAAGATGTTTGGTAAGGGGAGAAATAAAAGAGAGCAGATAAACAAGATTGAAGGAATCTTTTAGGACAGGAAATAGCTAATTGTGTGAACTGGCAAAGGAAAATGAGAAAAATTAAAACTATAGTCAAGAGGAGGGATAATTGATGGGTAACATCCTAGATGATCTGTGGGAAGAACATGGAATCCAGAACTTCCCTCCAGTCTTTTTTTCCACAGAGCAATCAGGATAACCTTCCTGATTTTGTTTTAGTTTCATTTAGAACTATTATCAGAAATATAACCCATATCCAATGAATAAAAATTAGGAAATACAGATAAATAGAATTTTTTTAAAGCATGGACAATCTCATATTTCTATATATCTATCTGCCCAGGCCATTTGCTATATGTTTAGAGTTACTCTACTTATAGCCCCTGATTCTTTCCCTTCAGAGAAGAAAGTGACTTAATTCATTGACTAATAATAAAAGTTGTGTAAAATGTACTAAACAAATCTTTGAAAGCTTAAGTGCTTTTTATTAGCATCAATGTTTTAATTTAATTTAGTTTAGGTATTAGGTTTTCATTTGTTTTCTGGTTTAATGTTGATTATCTACAACTAGCTTCAGGGCTCTATGTGAGGTTTATTATTTAAACCTAAAATTAGTTTGGTGATATTTGCCTTGCTTTAGTCTGTGACAATAACTCACAACTTATTTTGCTTTGCTTTGCTAGTAGGCAACATATATGCAAATCCACATGCATCAAAATGAGATACAAACCAAGGAAGTATTCACCACCCCCCTCAAAAAAAATATATTATTCTTTAATTTAAATTGTAAATATTGGAATATCTGAACTAACACAATGCCCTAAATATTTTAAGGATCTTAAAATTCTCCTAAGTACTTTGGTAATCAAATATATTTCTATATTATATACAAAAGCTTAAACAAAGGCTTTTATTTAGTAGGTGACATGACATTAGCTCAGTGCTATGCAACACAAGGTATGAAAGGACGAGTTCTGATAGGGATGCACTTCCTCTCCTGCCCTCCTTCTGTCATTACCTGAATGTAAGCCTCCCTCCCTTTGCCTCTGCATGACTGAAATAGTCTAGTCCTTCTCTGACACAGCCCCGAGTGTCACCTTCTAGCTACACTGAATGTGGCAATCTGCACAGACTGCCAAACGCATCTTTCTGAAATATTTTGTCCATTATATTTTTCTTCCAAAATCTTTAGTCTTCTACAGAGGAAAGAACAACGATTTTACAATCAGACCCAGGCCCACAACCTGGTTTGGATACCCATTATCTGAATGACTTGAGTAAATTATTTGATGTATGTAAAATGGTTTTAATCACCACCTCCCCAGAGTGAGGAGAAAAACGAATAAATGGTACATGTAAAGCCATAAGATCAAAGGCTTACCGTATGTTCATTCTCTTCCCTAAATTGACTAACTTTGGATATCTTTTGTTATCTGACTCAGTTTTCCTTTCTAATTTATTTCTTTCCACTTTTCTGCATCTTTACCATATGGTCACCTGTACGCAGCTTCTGCACATGCCTTTAGTTTTCCTATCCCAGCTTTAAAAAAAAATTGTATGACTTTTTTAAAAAGTAGCATTTACTTATGTGCTAGTATACTGCTATATTATCTCATTTAATATTAATAAATAATATATATTACAGATGAGGGAACTGACGTTTCAAAGGGTTGAGAAACATTAACTTTAAATGCAGTAGCATCCATTGTATGAAAATGGAACTCTTTTCTATTTACAGATAAGAAATCTTAAAGAGGTTAAAAAAGTGATGAGTGGTGGTTTTAAACAAATTAAGTCAACTAGCTTCAATAATAATAGAACAACTATCTCTCCATTTCTAATAAATAAAGGAAAATTGCAAATACGACAATAGTTTATAAATAAAACATACAAGACAATTTTGAAGATAAAGAACAAAATGAGGGGCTTATTATAACAAATATCAAGATAGTATGAAGATGTAGTAATTTGGATGATGTGGTTTTGGCATAAAGGCAATAATAAAGCAGAATACAGAGCCAAGAAAATGCATCCATGCATACAGAGGAATGCATTCTATGATTGATATATCTGAATCACTGGGGTGGATCTTACAACAAAAAGTATCAGGGGGGAAATGAAATTAAACCCCTAATTTATACGACATTCAAAATACAAAAATAAATTTCAAGAAGATTAAAGATCTAAATGTGAAAAACAAAACCATCTCTATATATAAAAGCCTAAATGACCATTCGACCATTTGACCAGTAGATATGACATGCAATGACATATGGCCTGCAGGGATCGGGCTGAAACTGGCAGTCCAACATCCCCCAAGGGGTCCCAGATTGCGAGAGGGTAAAGGCCAGCCTGAGGAACCTCACCAGTGCACGAATCTGTGCACTGGGCCTCTAGTAAAAATATATAAAAGAAAATGTGGAATATATTTTTCACCTGAGAGTAGGAAGTTTCTTAATGCCCCAAAGTACAACTGATTTCTGGGAGGAAAAGTGGTAAATTTGTCCAAGCCTGCAAAATTACCTAATAAAATATCTAATACAACTTTTTACCTATCATAATGTCACTCAAGCAAGCATTATTATAATGTTTTGTGGGAGTTTTCATAAATCACTAGATTTAAACATTATAAAATTTCATATTTAATTCTTTAAATCTATAATACATTGCTAGAGGTGTATTAGGAGACTCTCAATATTTCCTAAGGCAAATAGTAAGATGATTCCATGGTGCCTATAACCTGGATGCTTTTCTCTTTCACTGTGAACTCAATTTGTGAAAAGGCATTTATTTCCCAAGGAGACTCTTTTCACAAAAATCAGCTAAACTCACAGGAGAAGCTGGCAGCCAAAGAATCAGCTCAGCACAAAGTCTATGGCTGGAAAAGGAGTGGTCTTCTTGAACCTCTACAACCTGGAAGAGCTCCTCTTGAATTCCATCCTTTGGCTCTTTTTTATCCTTCTTCAAATGAGTCTTTTTTCCTTATCCACACTAGATAAGATTCATTTCCCAACCCCACTACTGGCTCCCACTTCTAGCCCCTGTATTAACAGTTACAGGGACTTGCTATGAACTCCTTTCCTGTGCAATCTGGATTTGTAAAAATATTCTCAATAAAATTAAATAGATATTCCTCAATAGAAAAGAAAATATATGAAAATAAAATCTGTGAGTGATCAGACTTAATCATTAGAGTCAACTTGGAGTTCTCCCCTGAGCCTCCTAGGAAGTGTTGATCTCATTGTCACTTTGCTCCAATCCATCTTACCAATACTGCTATACACAGATTTCACAATGTCTAACCAAAATTTCAAAGAAATTTTCTTGATGTACAAGATCAAGAAACATCTTCAGCCTAGAATGAAATATCCCCCATAATACTATTTATCCCTTTCTATCAACTTTATTCCTTTTCTTGCTCATACCTGCCATATTAAGTTCCATATTTTCCATGCTGCTTTACCCACTATTCAAGGAACACTGATCTTTTTTTTTATCTTTTCCAAATGCCTTATATATCTACCAAAATCCTTGTCAACATCCATAATTTCTAACATGTCCTGGATATTGTGAGCTCGATCATGGGTGAAAATTGACTGGTAACTTTTACCATGTTACCACAAAGAAAAATGCTTAATACAAGATGAATTTAAGTAAAATTATAATAGAAGATTCTGAAAAAATGGTGGTTTAGACATAACTCATTTATCCCCACTATATTGCTAAATTTCTCATTTTATACCACTCTCCTTTCTTACCCTCTATGCTCCGGCAATAATAGCCTTCCTTCAGTTCTTTAAAGAAATCATGCCTGTTTCACCAGCAATGACCTCTCACCTTCTGTTCTCTTCGTCTGCCATGCCTTGACCTTGATGTGTACATAGCTGGCACCTTAAGGATTTCCTCCTCAAACAGACATGCCTTTGCCACCTTTCACATCACCCTATTTTAATTATTGGCATGGCACTAAATATTTTTGAATCTTTCTTTTATGTATTTACTTATTTGTTCAATTTTCATTCTCACATGAGAATGTAAGCTCCATGAATAAGCAACTTGTCTATCTGATCTTATCAGCATTAGGGACAGTGCCTGACAAATAGAAAGCACGTAATAAATATGTATTAAATAAAACAATAAATGCTTGACCAAAACTTTATTTCTGAGTGTGTTTTCCTAAGAAAATGTTGAAGCTCCAGAAACAGTTTTGCTTTTAAAAGGTCATTGAAGATATGTGTTGTAGGCAAAAGTAGGTTAATATTAATGAATAGTGCAGTAATTAATGAGTAAATAATAATAAAAGAATAAACTTTGTATTTTGCATATTCACAACTATAAATCCACTTTTGCTCACCCCTGTATGTGCACATGGCTTTATTATTTTAAAAAGAGGCATTTTTATAACGCAATTTCATGAAAAATTTTGAAATATAAATGAAACACAAAAGCCTTGCCTTATATCTGAAGTAATCATCATCAAATACAACTTGCTTTCCCTTATTCTCTCAAATACCAAAAGACTGATTAGCAGCATCTAACATCTTGACTGTAGGAGACCTTGACATATATGTTCAATGGGCTATGATGATTTATATAAATTAGCTGCCATATACTTTAAAGCAGACATTAATTTCCTATCAGCTATTTTTAAAATGAACTACTGAATCCAAAATTCACCCTCAGTGAGGTGAGCAGTCAGCCACAAAGCTTGATCTCAATGAAAAAGGCTCATATGAAATTGGCATATGTACTTCCTTGGGACACATAAGAGAGAAGCAACGTGATAAACTAGATGAATGGCTTATCCCACTCTGAGTAGTTTCACTGGGATGCTCACCTCCACCTAGCTGGTCACTTGGTAAGTTCACAGTCTTCTTCCTGACTTGAAGGTGTCAGAAAATGAGTAGGATTTCTAATTCAAACAGAATTCTCTAACCATAAAGATTTCCCTGAAATTCACTGAGGCTGCCTGGATTCAGTTCCCATCTTGGGAAGGATTATCCTCTGGGCTTGATTTTTCAGTACAACAAGCAAGTCTAGTTGTTACTCCGGAACCAGGTTATAACTGATTGACAAAGCCTTACAACTATTGACACAACTGTGTGGTAAGTTGGCTGTGTAGGTCCCTGTTAGGGACTGAATTGTGTCCTCTATAAAATCTGTATGTTGAATCCCCAATGTGAATGTATTTAGAGATGGACCCCTTATGAAGGTAATTAAAGTTAAATGAGGTCATAAGGATGGGGCTCTAATCCAATTAGTGTCCTTATAAAAAGAGACAGACACCAAGAGTGTGTGTGAACAGAGTAAAGGCCACTTGAGGACACAGTGAAAAGACATCTGCCTGCAGCCAGAAATCAATCATGCCAGCATCTTGATCTGGAACTGCCAGTCACCAGAACTGTGAGAAAATAAATATCTATTGTTTAAGGTACCCAGTCTGTAATAGATTGCTATGACAGTTCTATAAGACTAATAGAGTCCTTCTGGTCTACTCTGGTCCTAGGATGCTAACATGTGCCTCATCAACCCCCCATATCTCTCTTCTCCCAGTCACCTACCTTGCCTCACACCCCAGACACATTTGATTTTATTGGGACTGAGACTGCTAGGCTGTATACACCAGCTATAGACAGGAAGGGACAAGTAGCTTAAATGAACTCTTTTTGAAGCAGGCCTGGGAATGAAACCTAAATGACAAAATATACTCAATAGCTGAGCAAATTTGTTTTAATCCAGTAACATCTGTTCTTGAGCAAAGCTGCAATTTCTATACATATTACCTCAAGTAAAAGTTGTAAAATAACTTCCTAGTGCCTTTCCAAAACCTGTTGTAATTAGCTGCTAACAATATGCCAAGAAACATTCTCCTTGCTCCAGCTATCAATGACAACTGCTCAAGTTCTTCAAACAATATGAAGTGTAGATATAAGAAGTCAGGGAACATGGAGGTAATTAAAGTTAAATAAGGTCATATACCAAGCATATATGTCAGGGTCTCCTACAGTCAAGATGTTAGATGATACTAATTATTATATCTGTCTAATACACCAAACCTGGAAAAGGAAGAAGCTAAAACAGTGAGATATTAGCTATAGAAAAACAAGGAAAGTACTAAACCACAATTAGAACAATAAACAAACATGTTTTGCTCTTAAATATAGCTTAAAATATTTCTGTTGAGGATAACATAAAACTCTGATCAGTAACCCTGGGAAACAGAAAAACATGCTCAATTTATATTTCCATCTTCATCATGTTACTAATGATTAAGCCAAGGAAGAAAATGTATTTACTTTTTGGGATATCATGGACAAAAACCAATGACAGCTTCCAGTGCTTTGCATCTCAAAGACCAATAAATTGAGATATAAGAGAACATGGTTCTTCAAAGGACCAATGGAGTCAGACTATCCTTGCTGCCTATGAGGCCCAGGAAATGATGAAGCCAGTCATCACCCCCCCCCAAGGCTTACTATACTCCAAAAGTCAGAGGATCCAGATGTTTGGGGTCCAGGTCCTGAGTACCTGCCTGCCTGGAATAAGCTGAGTCTTCAAGTGGGTCAGAGAACCTGGTAATGTCAGCCTCCCTGCCCTACTTGATTAATGAGAAAACTCGTACAAGGTTAAACAACAAGCAGAATGAAGAATTTGTCCTAGCCTACCATTTCCTTCCTTCCAAGTACTTCAAACACTGTTATCCAAAAAGAGAGGCAGAAAAACACCAGCAACTCTATTAAAAACTAGTCATTTTGTTCTTCATGAATTTAACTTTGATTTCAAGAAGGAAAATCCCCAGCACTGATATTGTAAACCAAATAGGGAAAATAATATATACACAGCTACTAGATCTGACTAAAACTCTCTAAAAAAAACCAAACACCTCATTTTTTTTGTTTGTTTCTTTTATCTGTTTGATCTATAATTTACCTAATTAATCTATAATCTAATTTGAAATATGAGAGAAAGCTAATACCATAGAAAGATATAACTCTACTCATTCAATTTTGCAAAAGAAAACTCAGCAACTCAAACTCTCCAAGTAACACTCATTTGCTCCAACCTTCTATAATCCTATGAAACAAATGACTATTCTCTAAACGCTAACTCAGTTGGAGCTGGGTTCTCTCCAACTTGTAAAGAGCTGGAAAATGATTATTCACAATTAAAATTTATTGAAGACTCACTTTCCAATAAAGGTCACAAATTCTTAGGCAATAGTGCATGGCCACTTGTGTTTTACAAGCCATTAGCAGCAGCTTTATCTGTCTCATGAGGTACAACGATGAAGGTCAAGTGACCCTAGGGAATCCTCAACACACATTAATAACCTGGCCTGATAAATGGCCTTGAGGGCTTCCTGGCATTCATAACTGGAACATTTTAAACAAAGAGATATTAATGGATTTTAAATTGTTTTCCATTAACTGTACATTCTTTGTTGTGAAATAAATTGTTTAAAATGAAAAACAATTTATTGTAGCGTTAATAAAAACAGTTATGTAGAAGTTAGAATACTTGTATTTCTGCCCTTCTTACAGGATACTTGGTATTTCTGC
This sequence comes from Antrozous pallidus, assembly GCA_027563665.1. Classification (NCBI taxonomy): domain Eukaryota; kingdom Metazoa; phylum Chordata; class Mammalia; order Chiroptera; family Vespertilionidae; genus Antrozous; species Antrozous pallidus. The sequence goes on along the minus strand of CM050512.1, from coordinate 47,099,751 downwards.
CCTTTCACTAATTATATGATCTATATTAAGTTACTTGACTTCTCTGGGTCTCATATTCCTCAAACGGTCACTGAGATGGCTACGGCAGGTGACCCCAGGCTTCACTAACCTAGGAATCTCCCACTGGTTTATCACTATTGGACTTATTCTATTTGCTAAAATGTTCCAGGTAAGGTCTTGGTAGTTTTTCTCCTCTGTACTCTTTGTAGGAAAGCTATAAATGACAGAATATACTATAAACAATAAGATAAACAGAGATAAAAGAGGCTTTTACATAAATAGGGTGATTTGATCATTTTCAGGAAATTTTAAGTCAGGAGAATGATCTGAGGAAAGTCTTCGTTTTTGTGTACTTTGTCAGTGCAAAGAGACTTCAAAAATAGGGGAAATTTACTTACATCAAATGAAACAAGATTGCAAAGGGCACAGCAGTAAGAATAAAGTAGCTAAGGAAAAAGACGGCAGCAGACAAATATGGCAAAAAGGGTTAACATAAATATAAAACACAAAGACCTCTACTATTAAATGGGCCAAAGTCGTGAACAGTGAATTCACACAAGGGAAAACACAACTAAGAAGCAAATATATAAACATGGATTCAAACTTACAACTTATAATTAAGAAATAAAACTGAAATGTAAACAATAATAAAACAGTTAAATTAACCAAAATTTTACAAAAGAAGAAACCTAATCCAGGCAAACTGTAGGAGAAATCATAGTATTTATGCATGGTTTATAGCACTGAAAATTTGTTTAAGATTTTGGAAGGGAATTTAGACATACACAAATATATATATATATATATATATATATATATATATATATTAACCTTCAGCCCATTAATTCCATGACTTGGAATTTCTCCAAAATAAATAATTAAAAAGAAAGTTATTTGTACAACATTCATAGCCATTATGTTAGCAAAAAACTGGAAATAATCCAATCATTCTTGTTATTGGACATTTTATTATGGCACATAATCAATGGAAGATTATGTAACCATTACAAATAAAATAGAAAAACTGTAAAATAACATGAGACTGTTTATAAAATATTAAGTAAAAATGTAGAACACAGAATTGTACACACACTTATGGCCATGTAAAAATATACCATATGTGGAAAGATTGGAACATGAATATCAAGAAAAGAAAGACAATCCCATTAGGATATGGGTTGTGTGTTTCCTTGTTCTTTTTCAGCATTGTTTTAACATTTTTAATAGTATTTTAATAAAGTTATTTTCTTTATGGAATTGAAATACTAAAGGTTTTTATATATAGAATAAATATGATGAAAGCAGGATTGACTGAAGGATTAAGAGCCTAACGTCACACAGTCTACATAAGAGGCTGGTAACATACCCTGGACTAGACATGACAAGGGACTTGTACAGAATTATAAAAGATTAGAGGCCCGATGCAAGAAATTCGTGCAAGAGTAGGCCTTCCTTCCCCCGGCTGCAGGCACTGGCTTTCCTCTGGCATGCAGGACCTTGGCTTGCTTCCCTCCAGCCACAAGCAGGCATCCAGGACTCTGGGTGGCTTCCCTCCAACCTCCAGCTGGAACTGGGGCTTCCCTATGGCCCTGGCTTCATCCAGAGGATGTCTGGCCTAATTAGCCTATTACCCTTTTATTATTATAGATTATTATTATCGACGATAATGGATATTTTAAAACACACACACATACACACACACACACACACAGGGCAACAACAAACAACAGCATTTTTGGTCCTGGCAAGAAAAATGAGTGAATTTAGTTTTCCCAGCTTTGATGACTAATGACTAGCCTAGATACTATAAGTTTATTCATTTATATTCAATAAACATTTATTGAATGCCTACTATGTGCCAAGCTCATGGTCCTTGGCACTAAAGCTTAAAGACAGAGTCATGGTCTCTTGGAGCTTACAATCCATTTCAGCGGAGGAAGAAAAACAATAAATAGACTCATGATAGCTTAGGCAGAAAGGCAGACCAAATTAAAATCATGTGGTGGTAATTGCTATGCAAAGAATTAAAATAGAATGATTTGTCTGAGAATAACTTGGTAGTTACTTTAGATTTCATGGTCAGAGGAAGACTTTTGGGGACATAACATTTGACATAAGATCTGAATGGCTAGAAGGGGCTAGCTATGCAATATGTGGAGAGGAGGTGGTGGGAGCTAAGTACATTCCCTAGCAGAGAGAATATCAAGTCTACAGGTCTAGATTTAAGTCTGGTATATTTGAGGAGTCAACACAAAACAAAACAAACAAAACAACAAAACAAAACAAAAAACATGAGAGGGGCTGGAGCACAGTGATGCAAAAGGAAAGATACAAAAGGTGAGATGGGATAAAAAATCATGCAGGGTTAAGGAATTTGAATTTTAAGCCAAGTGGGATGAGAAGCAGAAAAGAACCATAATTCGATGTACATTTTAAAAAGATATGATGAGTGTTATGTGAAGAATAGATTGCCGGGAATAAGAGTGGAAGCAGAGAATCCAGGTGGGAAGCTATACTAGTGATCTGGAGTGAAAAATGGTAGCCTGAGCAAGGGTGATGATAGTGGAAATAGAGATAAGTAAGCCACTCAGAATCTCTACTGGAGACAGAGCCTATAGATCTGCTAGTGGATTGGATAGCAGGACCATTGGAGGGGAATGAGTCCTGGAGAGTAGACGTGGAGAAAGAAGACTAATTGGATGAAAAGCTTCAATAAATAAAACACTGCTGAAACTAATGAAAACACTTCTACAAATAAGCATTGGTAGCAATAGGTAAAGAACAGTCAAGATTGGGGAGACCTTACTATTCTATGTAGCTACTCAAGTCATTTCTGAGTGCTTTCTCACTGAAGAACAGAAAAGCACAATTTTCCACCAGAAAGAGTGTTGGGTCATAAATTCATCACAGAGGCCTTGAATAGCAACCAGCCTACAGCTTCTGGGGAAATATATGACCTGGTTTACATAATGTTTAAAACAACAAGGTATAGAAATTCATCAGCCTTTACACATGACCTCATTGATCCCCAGAAAAATCAATCAAGCTTCTGATATCCATATTGACAAGCCATAGACAAAAGTCTTCTTCTGTTTATTTTTTCTTTTTTCCCAAGGGAAATGCTTAGACCTAAGGGAAAATACTTAAAGACCACCATCACACTAGTTTTCTCTTATTTCCCCTTTTAAAAGGACATTGAGATTTCACAGTGGTCTGAAATTCTCAGTGAATTCCATTGTGCAGAGCTACCCATGCTTCATTTGGGAAGCTTACTTTCCCGCACAATAAACTTTTAATTATTTATGGAGAACAGCACTTGGATAAAATATGTAGAATGAAAAGAACCTATCCTTCCTACCTAGTAAAAGCACTTTACATAACATTTATAAAGTCATACTTGCTAACTTCTTAACATCTACCCTAAAACTTGCTGTTTAAAAATGTTGTACAATACCAGGGGCAAAAATACACTTAGCAAAGTTGCTCTATAAGTTAATTTTATATTTGGATACACAATTTGATGATCAAGACAACCACAGAAATATTCTGAAGACATTTTTTTAACTTTGAGATTTTAACCAGGCAGATAAATGGATCAAAAGAGTGAGGGAAATAAACTTTCACCACATAGATCATTGGTTCAAACCCAACCCAACTCAGCTGGAAAGCAATTAACCATCTGCTGATCTTTATGAAATGTACTGGTGGGCTAAATTCAATTTCTATTAAGAAAAATAAACAGCTACAAATTTTCGGAACCTAGACGAGAGCTAGGGATTAATTTAGTTGTTTTGTGTCAGGATTGATACATATCAGCAGTGCTAGTTTGCTGGACTGAAAATTTTCATCAACAATACAATAAGAGTACCAAAAAAATCAAAAGAATTCTCATGTATCTATGTATGTATATGTGTACATTTATGTGCTTAAATACATATATACATATACAGGGTGGGGCAAAGATAAGTTTATAGCTGTTCTTATGGAAAATGATACAATAATCCTATATAATAAAAGGCTAATATGCAAATTAACCAAACAGTGGAACAAAGGGTCCCTGTGATGGACACTGACCACTAGGGGGCAGACGCTCAATGCAGGAGCTATTGCCTGGTGGTCAGTGTGCTCCCACAGGGGGAGTGCTGCTCAGCCAGAAGCCCTGAGCCAGGCTCATGGCTGGCAAGCACAGTGGCGGTGGTGGGAGCCTCTCCCACCTCTGCGGCAGCATTAAGGATGTCCGATTGACAGCTGTCAGTGGGACATCCCCCAAGGGCTCCCAGACTGTGAGAGGGCACACACCAGGCTGAGGGATTCTCCCAGAATGCATGAATTTCATGAATTGGGCCTCTAGTTAATAAATAATAATGCAAGAATAAACTGTGTTTCATGTACTCACAACTGTAAACCTATTTTTGTCTCACCTTGAATGTATATTATATATATACACATTTATTTTCGAATATGATCTTAATATTTTTAAATAAGTCTAAAGATTCATGACATATAGTTCTCTAGACCCTTACCATTTACAGAAAATACAACCCCAGATATTCAAGAATCACATATCAACTAATACATCTCTTTCATATAGTTTCTCACTTAAACTTACTATGATATAAATGAAATAACTGAAACAATTCTATTAGACCCTTCATAGAAATTTTTGCTTGTATTGTTGGCTTTTTTCCACATTCTATTTCCATTAAGAGTTGTATGTTTCCTATGCATATCTCACATCACTCTTTTCCATTTTCACTGAAGTTTAACCCTCTCCTGTTAAACAATTCTTGTACTGGCTGGAACATTGGCTGGAGTCATTTTATGAAATGCTTTTGTCCTGTTGGCCTAGAAAAATTAATCAACTTCATGAACCTTTAGGACCATAGTACTTAGTCAAGCCTAGAAAGTTGGATTCCCTGTAATGTGCCATTTTGCTAAACTGGCAACTTAACTCAGGAGAATTATGTTGGAAGAAATTGTTTAGCCAGTGAGTGAGACCAGCCAATTGCTCAATCTTTTGCCCTCAGTGCAGCTTTTTATTTTCTTCGGTTGTCTTTAATAGTATAAAGTTAAATTTTGCTGCATTTTATGGAATAAAAATATTTGCATTACTATTTGAAGACATACAAGTTCTGGAAGTCTTAAGAATCTATCTCCAGCAAATGTTAAGGATCTGCAGATGCTATACACTCTAATACCTGGCTGGAAGTTGGCTAAGAAGGAGATGGCTAGGGAAATGCCTGTTTTTCCAAACTGGCCAATTAGAAGAATGAAGATGTTATTATAAGAAGAGAAAAAGTTGTAGAAGGAAATAAAAATTTTAGCTTTAGACATCTTGATTATAAGGTCTGCTCTGATAGCTAGATTTAAAAAATGCAACAAAAAGAATCTCGATAGAATGACTAAAAAACAGACTATAGTCCAGCTGGGGTGCCTCAGTGCTTGAGCACCAACTTATGAACTAGGACAGTGATGGGCAACCTTTTGAGCTTGGTGTGTCAAAATTCGCCAAAAAACAGAGCATAACTCGGGTGGTGTGTCACTTCGAGAAAAAAAAACCCACATAATTTTGCTATATTTACAGTTTAAATAACAAAAATGTATAATTGTAATATATAACTGTATTTAATAAACCAAAAACTAATTATTTAACTTACCTGCTTAGTGACTTCTTTGTCAGTCGGTTTCTTTTGTTGGTCTTGATATTATTTAACTTGTGTGGGGTGCCGTGAACTAAAGTGAGGGGGAGGTGGAATTCTTTAACTAACCTGCCTATTAGTGACTTTTTTTGTTGCTGAATTTCATTGGCTAAACCTTCAGTTGAAGGTTGTATTTTGTACACTTCAAGCCCAAGCAAGCGCTACTAACTTCATCCGTCAATCTGTTTCTTTTGTTAATTTTGATATTATTTAATGCTGAGAATAAGGTCTCACAAAAGTATGTAGAGGAAAAAATTGTGAGTAAAGCCATTGGTATATTTTTCAGGGTGCTAAAAGTGTCTGGTAATTGGTTCCAGGCACTCCAAATTTCCTGTTTGTAGTGGCACTCCTCTTGATTTTCCAAGCGGCACCTTTCTGTGCAGTAGTCGAGGATGAAACATCCTTCTCGGCATGCGGTCCCATACTTCTCTGTATGTGACCGCATGTAGCCAAGTGTCATCAAAAATGGCTACATGTGTCAGTGCTGACAAGCATGTCATAGGTTCACCATCACGGAATTAGGAGGACACATGCCTGGAGAACACATTGCTGGTTTAGTCCCTAGGAGGGGGAGTGCAGGAGACAGCCAATCAATGATTCTCTTTCATCATTGATGTTTCTCTCTCCCTCTCCCTTCTGCTCTGAAACAATAAAAAAAATGTATATTTAAAAAACAAATTATAAACTTGAACATTTTTGGAATGAAGGTAAAGGATGAAGTTGGGTAGAGGGTGTAGAAAATTGCTCTTCTAAGGTCAGTCCATCCATGTACACCCAGATCTTTCTGAACCTCATGTGCAGTGAGGGTCAGAATTCACCCTCAGTTCAAGATGTCAGTTTTTCGATCGATACTTTTTCTTTGTATTGTCCTTTTTTTCCCTGAGGACATTTGATCTTCATCTTCATATACTAAAGTGACTACTTCAAGTTAGTATTTAAAAAAAGAGTAAAATAGATGAACACTTTACTTGACCATTTTAGCCATCCTGAAAGCTAACTTGTGAAGGTCAGTGGTTCCCATTCAGTTAAGTGCCCACAGCTCCATTTAGCCGCCATTACATGGACCTTCATTTTGCTCCAAAGTTGGGCAGAATTTCATTTAACTAACAAAATATACAAGCCAGTTTCTAAAAGCAAAATGTTAATTCATCAAGTCATGTTCTTCTCCCTTTTCTTTCTGGGAAGGTTTTTCATTAAAAATTCAATTTCTTTAATAGATATAGGGCTATTTAGGTTTTTTATTTTGCTTTATTTTATTAAGAGTGCTATACTATGACACCAACTTGAGGAAAGGCTCATATTTTTATTTATAACATGTAACAATAAAGAATAAAAGAGCTCTCCTTACAAGAAACCTTTTGTTTAAATCTTCCCTTTCTGTTGAAAATTAAGTCACCATGAACATGAAGCCAAAAAATGTTGGTCTTTCTTTCTAATGTAACACAGATGGACACTGTGCCACTCAGGCCAGGCAGGGGAGCAGCATTTCAGCCCTGGAAAGGTCACATCAGAATTAAGTTGGTTTCAGTAAAATGAAACCAAATGAAAACTATGTCTACCCACCCTAAACCCAATTTTCCAAGTTCTTCCATAAAAACAAAGTCAGGCATAGGGCTGTTGCAGTGCTGCCTACCTCAGGCTCTGCTAGTCATAATCTGGAAAGATGCGCTGGTTCACTGCCCAGAAAATTTCATCACTAAGCACCTTTATTAAAAAAAAAAAATCTCCCCAAAGATACTCTGTCCTCATCCCCCTGGAAGTGTTCCACGAATTCATTGATGGAACAAATTAATGAGTTAAATTACTATTATGCTTTTCCTTTTGGATGATTCTCCCAAAAAGCTTCGTTTCAAAGTTTTAGCAGTTGATGAGAGCTCTTTGGTCTAATTTGACATAAAACACATCAGGTATGTACAATCCTGCAAACCTGTGTAAGGTTGGGAGCACCAACTTTTGCTGTAAAAAAATGTAGTAGATCTGGCCTCATGTTATGGCTGTCACACAAAGGATTTAGAGAGAATTAAATTTGCCCTTGAAGGGTTTTGATGTGAAATAATATTACTTATGGAATTTCTTCAGGAATATAACCTTTGGGGAACTGATTTATAAATTCAGCGTCTTCGACTTTTGTAAGTAAGCAGATGACAAAACTTACTATTATTGATCCCAAAAGTGCTTCTCTTTTGCATTCTATTATTCCAGAATTTCTGTAAATTCATTTATATTCACCCTACCCAGACTCTGGTTCTGTATATATCTTTACACTTGTTACAATAAAAGGAAGAAGATTGGATTACTAATTGTGGACCCTTGTTCAGTTATCTCTCATGGCTCTAAGCCTGTTTTCTTATCTGTCAAATAGACCATATATGACCTACCCCTCATAGGGAAAACGTGAGAGGGTGTAATAATAATATCAAAAGACTTTATAAACTGTAAAGCCCTCCAACAAATGCAAAATATTACTATTCTGTCTCCATTGGCCATCTAAAATATCTGTATCCCTTATTATTTAAAAGGTACATCTGTACTTTCTACAGCACTAGTGTGCCCTTTTGGGTTTTATCTACCAGAACCAGGCACTCTGAGAAAGAAAGATAACTCTGTTTATTGTTCCTGTTTGATACATACAAAGTTTATTATAATAATTATATAGACACATACGCATAAAACCATTGCTGGGTAATATCTATATGCCATTCTAATCACTTTGTATAAATTTGTTCATTTAAACTTCATAACTTTACAAGGGTTTTACAGATAAAGAAACTGAGGAACACAGAGGTTAGTAACTTACTCAGAGTAACAGAGAGGAGTGGACACAGGTTGTGAACACAGGCAGTTTGGCTTCAACCACACTAATCAGCATGTTTAAGCATAGCCTTATGCTGGACAAATTTAAAGGAATGAATAACATTCTGTTTTCCAAGTTTCATTTCTTGGATCATAATGTTTTATGTTTTAGCTAGCAATTCACATCTCGGAAGCCACACTACAGACAAAACATAGAAAACTTTTTTTGTGGCCAATAATAAAAATAACAATGGAAGATACCATATAAAAAGTACTGTTTAATAAAAAGAAAAAAAATTTTTTTAAAAAGAAGCATTGGCAAAATCTGAATGGTCAGATATACCTTCATTTAAAATTTTATATATATGCCAAGCAACCAGAACAAATAGAAGGACTGGTTGCTATGATGTGCTCTGTGGCCAGCCAACCACCTGCACCCCGCCCTCAGTCTGGCCCCCTCCCAATTGACCACACACACACACCAATCAGGAGTGGGGCCAGTTGACCAACCTGCCACATCCACATCCCTCTCCCTGGCCATCCTGACCCAATTGACCCTGATTGGGGTGCACTGGCCAGACCCTACCTGTGCACAAATTCATGCACCAGGCCTCAAATGTTTAAATAATGTGCAAGACCATATAAATAGATCTTAGTGAAAAAAAAGCAACATACAAAGTTTACTATAATAATTGTATAGACACATATGCATAAAACCATAAAAAGAAATGAGAAAAAAATCTTGTCTCTAAGTGATTTTTTAAGTTACTTCCATGTTTTCTGTCTCCTACTTTATATATATACACACACACACACACACACCTTTTATAATGGAAATGTAATAAACTTTGTTATATAATTTTCTGTTGATTTCCCCCCTGAAATTGTTGTTTCTCTATCTCACTTTAGAACTTATCTGCTACTCTCTAGCCACTCTTTCAGTGATTAGAAAGAGCAGAGTAAGGTATACTTGATCTTCAAATCCAGGCTGACACATGAAGTGAGGCAAAATTCCTGGAAAGCCTTTATTCTAAGTAGGGCATGGAAGCATATGAGATACAACAATGACTCAAATATTATCAGAAAGTTACAAAGAGAGGAAGGGAGGAAGGGAGGAAGGGAGGAAGGGCGGAAGGAAGGAAGGAAGGAAGGAAGGAAGGAAGGAAGGAAGGAAGGTAGGGAGGAAGGGAGAGAGGGAGGGAGGGGGGGAGGGAAGGGGAGGGAGGGGGGAGGGAGGGAGGGAGGGAGGGAGGGAGGAGGGGGAAAGAAAAGATAAAGCAATATGGAAGAACTCTTAGCAAAAACTTTATGCAACAGAACCAAGAAGTCTCCAAGCAGGGCAAGATAAGCAGAAAAAAAAAATCATGACTAAACAATTAGGTAAAAAGGGTAGGATTAAAGAATACACAAGCAAATCACTTGAAAAGTTTTGGGTGGGATGCCCACATGAGTGAGAACAAAAAAAGAAAAAAGCAAGAACCTAGTTATTGTAGTTCTGAGAGGCTGTATAAGTTCAGTATTTAGTCAGGAAAATAGGAACCACTCTAGATTTCAAACAGAGGAAATTTAATATGGGAATTGATTATCAAAGTGTTTAAAGGAATAGAAGGGCATAAGTAGGAAAGATAATGTTATCCAAAGATTAATGGCTATAGAAATGCTCTATAATCCACAGAAGACAAAAGGAAAAGGGTAACACCACTCAGGGTCCTTGCTTGCTAACAGAGAAAGAACACTGTGGCTGCTGTCATGTTTCAGACATCAGCAGCCTACCACTTCAATGCTGTGGAAGCCCAGGGCCCCCACTTTGGCTACTACTATGGCTGCCACTTCTGGAGCCAGAATCCATGGGCACACTCTGACCAAGGTTGCCAAAGCAGCTGTCACTGCTGCTGCTGCCCTGGTTACCTGAGTACTAAGTCAGGAGCTCAGATTCTCCTGTTATTGTCAATGCCAAAGAGACACCATGCTGGAAGCAGGGGGGAAATCTCCCTTCTTTCTGCTTTCTGATCTCCTTCTGTGCCTTCCATTGGTAGAACTAGCTAAAAGCCACTGGCAAAGAAGTTGAAGAAATGTAGTGTGCAAGTTTCCAGCCCCTTGTGATATAGAAATGAAGCCCAGGTCAACAAAGAGCAACTAGCACAGGTGCTAAGGGCAGGCCAGCAATAGCCTCAAGCCTAAATCAATGCTGATTCTAGGAGCTGCCACCCATGTCCCAGCAAGCTTCCCTGCAAAGGGCTCTGAATTCTCTCTAAGACACAGTGAGGCTAAGAAGCTCAAGTGTCAATGTAAGAAGCATGCAAGGATGGAAATCCTTACTTGGAAATATAATCCACAAAAGATCTGCCATTTAATCTCACTTGGCATTTTACTATTCACAACTGTTGTGTCATTTAAGAACCTGAAGACTGATTCTAACATTCCATTCTTAATTCACGTGCTAAATACAAGGTTTCATCTCTCTTATAATTTAAGACTAGTTGTTAAGTAATTATGATTTCATCTGGGATGAGCAAGGATGTGCTGGTTAGCAACCCTGTGAGTTGATCACATGCTTTTGTTTTGTTTTCCCTTTATGATCACAGTTATTATTTGTGACATTGTTAAACAATAAATGGGAGGAAGCAGTTTAGATTGATCTCAAATTTTCTGATGTTTTCTGTGGTGACAGTTAAATGTTTTAAGTAAAGAATTCTACTAGAACCCTAGCTGGTTGGTTTGGCTCAGTGGATCAAGTGTTGACCTGTGTTCCCAGTTTTGATTCCAGTCAAGGGCACATGCCCGGGGTTGTGGGCTCAATCCCCAGTAGTGGGGGTGTGGGAGGCAGCCAATCAATAATTCTCTCTCATCATTGTTGTTTCTATCTCTCTCTCCCTCTCCCTTCCTCTCTCAAATCAATAAAAATATAAAAATTTTTAAAAGAATTCTATTAGGGTGCAATTATGGATATCAATTAATAGTTTAGTTTTAAAATTTTCAGGATAAGATGAGCACTGAGCCAATTTTATAGGAGAAAAATTATAACACACACACACACACACACACACACACACACACACAACACACATAATTACACAAAAATAATTGTATAAAAGGAATTTCAACTTTCCGGGAAACCAATGTGGCCACAATTTAGAATCCAGCTCTGCTTCCTATTGACACCTAGAGTGGCACTTCTCCGCAGCTTTTTGGATGAACATTGGTAGAGAGTTGCTATGCTTAGAGACAAGGAGGGACTTCACAATGTTTTCATAGACTGGCCATGCTGACAATGCCCTCTGGATCTCACATTGATCAGCACTTCTGGCTGTTTTCTATGTGGGACACACCGGAAAACTCTCCTGGATTCATTTATGGGAGGACTCCTTTTGCCCTACCCTCCTGCCAACCAACTGAGACCTATAGTCAGCCAGCCACCATCCTGGTTCTTTACTATGCCCCAAACTCAAGATGAAACATGAGGGAGTATAGAAAAGCATACTATTAGCCAGGAAATCTGCTCAAATTCAGCCCCATCCTATAGTTCCTTAAGTTTTCTCATCTATAAAATTAGAGAAGAGAAACCCACTACTCTGTACTTTCCCAGCACATCAGTGCTTCTTTATGCATTTGTGTCACTTGGAAGGCCACATTGGTGTCCCTTGTGCTTTACATGGTCCTTGGTACATGGCTGACATTCAATAGATGTTTGTCAAATAAATAAATGAGAGAAAGCATAACATGTTAAGTATGAGAAAACACTTTGAAAAAATGTAATTCTTTACATGTAAAGGGACTTTATAGTTTAACATTATAAAACTTTAAAGTATAAGGTATAATTTATATGTATGTAATTATTTATGAAGTAATATATATATATATATATATATATATATATATATGTAACTTTAATTCTCCAAAATAAGCTAGGCAGTTATTATTATTATTTTATAAAATGGGAAATAACATTCACAGGTATTAAGTAACTTGCCTATGCTTCATGAATGTAATGTTCTCATCTTCCATACATGAGCATTTTCATTTCTCAACTTTCCATCTACTGTTTTTCAAAAACAAATATAAGAAAGAGAAGACACCTCCCCTCCCCATGAGGTTCAAAGTGCATTTGACCCAGTATTATCTTTTGCATTAACTCCCTAGTATCCCAGTATTTCTTTCTCAAGTCTGGAATTTTAGAGTCTGTCTGGGACAAAGTTGTGGCCCTTCCCTTGACTTGATAAAATGGTCTTTTACACTTCTGGGTGGTATTAACTCCAGGAAGAAAAGCTCCATCGCCTGTCACTAATCTACACAATCGTAATTTGAAGAAGTGACAAATTAAAATACCAAAATATACAGTTGGCACTTAAGGACCACAGATCAGTCAGAATCAATGAGTGGAAGGCTTTATTATTGTGCTGTAGGAAGTAATCTTTGTCTTTTACATGTAAAATAGAGCTCTGAAAATACTGCTGGGGCTGCCTTTCAGGTCCCTTTATTAGGCAGAGGCATCGTAAAAATGACAAGGAAACAAACAGGGAGAGAGGGAGGGAGGACAGGATGGGGAGAAATCCATTTCAACATGTGGTTCATATGTGAATGGCTCCTTTATTGCTTTCAAGCTTCGAGGTGGGACATTGACAGGACAATTGCTCTAAGATCCTGGAAAGGAAGGCAGAGGCCACTGCCAATCACCTGCAGCAGAGATGAGGTCATTCAAACACAAGCTACAGTGATCTAGAGCAAAGGTTGAAAAAAGTCCATGACTGATCTGGTGGAAATTCTGAGCAAAAAGAGGCCTTCGGGAAATGGCCATTGCAATCGAAATGAGCAAAAGAGATGCCAAACTGATCTGCATTTAATAATAATTCTAATAGCTATCCTGTACCGAACACTCCTGCGTGAAAACCATTTTAATAACAGCAAACTCTTTGAGTCTGGTTTCTAAATACTCTGCATCTATGATCTCATTTATTCTGACAACCACCTGTGGGGTAGATAGTGTTGTGGTCATTTTACAGAGAGAAAGGGAGGCAGAAAAGGATTAGGTGATTTGGCCAAGGTCCTCCCGCTTGCAAGTAATAGGGTCAGGACAGAGTCCAGGTTCATAACCTGTCACTCACCAATCTCATGATCTCATTTCATCCTCACAATGACACAGCTAAGAGGGTACTATGACCTTCATTTTACAGATGAGAAAGCTAAGGCTGAGAAGGGCCAGACATAATGTCAGACACAGTGGCGAGACCAGGATTCAGACCAGGCCTATCATAATCCACAGCCCATAAACTTGCCCTCCAACACATCACCTAGGCAGAAGTGTCTTTTCCTGAACTATAGATCCCCTAAAGGAAATGGAATCGTTTTTACATTATTGTGCTTCAGGCTTTTCAGAGCCAGGTTTGATGTGATTAGCTGGCTGAGAAAAGGTGTCAGTGTTCCCAATCCCCATCAAAAACCACACATTTCCATGTGAAATGTCCACCATGATTTCCAGGACTGATGAGAAATTAAGGACCCTGAACTACATCCCCACAATTTAAAGGGTTAAGGAAGGGGAAGCTAAAGGTCTTCAGAGAAACTGGGGCAAACAGGGTTGGATTTATTTCAACAGAGCAACATCCCCAAAAGTCCCCTTTTCAATGTGTTGCAAAACTACTGTTCCCCAGGCTCATTCTTGGATGTTTCCTACCTCTCCTTTCCTTATATCTCAACACAGAAGAATTTAGTTGGAGCATTACAAAAAGAGTAAAATCCAAAAATGAATAAAGACCCACTGGGGGTGGGGGTGGGGAATAGCTTTCACAGCACAGGCTTATTTGCCTCAGGACTTTATTTTCTCATCCAGGAAGCACTGACCCCCAGTGAGCTGGGCCAGTCTAGACAAATCAGTAAATTAGGAAAACTCTGTCCTTCTGGTGTAGTCTCATCTTCCCCATCCCCCATTCCCAACACACACACACACACACACACACACACACACACACACCCTAAGAAAGCACTAACACAGATGAGTAGGGAATATAGCTTTAATTATATAAGATCATATGATATACTGCCTAGGTATTAGATACCTGATCACTTGATCACCCTCTCACACCAGGATCAAACCTGGAGAGCCCACAGCTCACAAGAGGTCAATCACTACTGGCTCAACCTCCAACCACTTAGAGCAGTGGGTTTGACTTGCATATTTAAAAAGCAGCAAGTCGCCGAGACCGGTTTGGCTCAGTGGATAGAGCGTTGGCCTCTGGACTGAAGGGTCCCGGGTTCGATTCCGGCAAGGGCATGTACCTTGGCTGCGGGCACATCCCCGGTGGGGGGCATGCAGGAGGCAGCTGATCGATGTCTCTCTCTCATCGATGTTTCTGACTTTCTATCCCTCTCCCTTCCGCTCTGTAAAAAAATCAATAAAATATATTTTAAAAAATAATAATAAAAAGCAGCAAGTCTATAGTGAAAATATACTTAGAATCTGATAAGGATTACAATCCAGTCTGCCTCATCCCACCCTCCCAAAGCCTTTTCTTCTTCCATGTCCATCCCTCCGTACTCTTTTGTTTTCAAGCCGCTTTGCCTAAGGGCATGATTCTTTGGACTTCACAACAGATGATCAGTAAACTCTCCCCTTAGCTTGAGAGCATACTCAAAATACTCTAAGCAGTAGCCTCTACTCTCCTACCTCAGAAAAGAGCCTTGTATTATACTCTTTTATTGCCTATCTTCCCTTTCAGAGTGGCCCATTAGATCCTTTGTGTGTGTCACCCAGTCAATGGACAGTGAAGGAAGTCGTGGACTGATTAATGTTTCCCAGACAGCTCTGCAAGGATTCATTCACATGCAGTAAATCTTCCTGCCCCACTAATGCTAAGATGTCATCTTGGAAAGCTTAGAGGATGACAGGCAGGGAGATCCAAGGCTAAGTTCAAGAGAAGCAATTGAATTATTTGACATGGAAACCTCCACAAACATTATTCCAGAGCACCAAATTCACTGAGTTTAAAGCCAAAAGTGTTCTAATTAGCATCATCTCATACAAAACCACTGGCTACAAAGAAGATATTTTTGACCTATTTAATTCAAGGGGCTCTGCCTTCACAGGGGAGGATGATTCTTTTAATGTTTGGGGCTTTTATGGATGAAAATTCAAGAAAATTATCCTTCTCCAACTCCTAGACCAAACCATATCCTACCCTCGGTGCAAGCCTCTGAGAGAAACAGGAAGATGGGAAGGTTTTTAGTTAATGTAAGTAAAGGAAAGAATGCAGGCAAGTGTTGATAATTCTGATCCAAAACTAAAATTTCCAGACAATTGAAGGAAGAGTGGAGAACTGCTTAATGTTAAAAAAATTTTTTTTTCAGATAAAAATGCCAGTTCTATATCTACAAAGCCAAAAGTCAAGTGTTATTCAATTGTTCTGGCTGATGCAGATAGTAAATCCAGCTCCAGGAAACCATACAAGCAGAATGGACCAAAATAAGTAGAAGTAAATGGAAAAGCTGAAAAAAGCAGCCCCACCCTACCCACCGACCTCCCTAACACAAATCATTCATCTGTCTATACTTCCCCTAGAAAATGTTTCTCTTTTTTCCTAGCAGTAATAGCTTAGTGCAATTTATCTAAACAATTATTTCTATAAGTCATTTTACATCCGTTCTGTTCACCAACACTAAACGAGGAGGAAAAGTAATTAAAATGTGAAGCCATCAGATTAAGTCGGTCACATGAAGGTGGCATTCTGGGCCTGCCTGCATTTGCTATAAAGACCTTTCTGGCACTGCAGCCCACCTATGTAGGAAAACCCTTGTCCGATAAGGGCGGGGAGGGGCTCACTGCTGGAGCAAATCTCTATCAAAAGTACACAACACAGAGAGGTAGGAATTTTGATATATCAACCCCACACTCTCCAAGGACTTTCGGTAAGAGCTCCTTTTCTATCTTCGCTCACTCCCAGATGATCTCATCCAGTTTCATGACTTTTAATAACAAACTATTTCCAAATTTGTGTCTACAGCCAGGGCTCCCTCTAGGGCATTTGGGATCTGGGCAAATGTTTTTGTGCCAATCCCTGTCTCTATAAACAATCTGAGTCACCCCAAATCAACCTGCCAGCATCATTATTGGTGGCCCAATTGCACAGAGTCCTGAAAAAAGGAAGACCCTGCTGGGCAATCAATTAGTCCTCTTAGGATGACCCATCCTTGGTGCACTGACATTTCCAGCTGTCTCTAGAGGGGTATCTAGAAAAGCTGGACAAGGTCAATCCAAAATCCAGGGGCCCTGAGGCACAGGGCCTGGCCGTTGGCCTGCTTGGCTTGGCCTACGGAAATAATGTCCCCAACCCCAATCTCTCTTCCAAATTTCAAACTTGTTAGAATTCACCACTTCCCAGCAGATAACCATCAACCAGTCCAACCACTGGCATATTTATACGTTTTCATTCTTCAATGATATATACCCATATATATCTGTGCATATTGTGAATATGTCTGTCTCTATACTCTCTCCAGCAGACTATTACTGCAAAATACTATGATGAAGCCCTCATAATCATCATTTCATGATAGGGGGAAGGGAAGTCATGGTACCAGGGTGGCTAACAAATGTTCCTTAATCAGCAACTTTTGCTGACTTCATTTTACCCAAACTTGTGGCTAAAGGAAAAAGGTTAACCATGAGTTCAAAGGAAGAGTCTAGGTTGAAAATGTCCTTTCCTCTGTGACCAGAATGGGGACATAGCTAATGCTATCATGATTCAAATGAGAAAAGCTACCTTCTCACTCAAGATGGTCACAAAGAACTATTTGAAAAAATACAATATTGAAGAAAAGTTGTTTTCTTTCCCTGCTCTCCCTGCTGCCTCAGCCCTATACCATTTACCAGAAACGCTACTGATGAGAATAGTTCACAGGGAGAGCTGTTCCTTAGACATCTGGGGAACATGTCTACTGGTTCCCAGCAGTTTTAAAGATGGTCACACCAGGATTGTGGCATTTTCCCCAGGGACTGGCATTGAGGTCTTCCAGGAAGGTCTGAAGGCTTGGAAGCCTCTGAAGACAAAAGTAGCTGCCATAATCAACAGAACTGCACAGTATATATCCAATTAAAACCTCAACAAAGAAAAAGACCCCTAATGTTTTACTCCCTTGAACAAATATTGCCAACCTCTAGAGTCTTCAATATCATACTCTGTCTGTCTGCTGGGCAACAACTAGGCTCCTTTGTAATACTAGATAAATACTCTGACCTTTTCCAAATATATATGATCATTTTCCCCTTTCTAATGCCAACAACTGACTTCATGCCTAGCTTTCGTGCCCCTGTTAAATGTCATTATTTTGTTTGTCTTACCTAAATATCACATAGTCCCTCCTCTTCTGCTCACCACAAAATTTTGGGGTGGAAAAGTGTTTTTAGGTTGTGCATGTGTCTAAAGACAACCTGCCATGAGATCTGTGAAGAGCAGAGGGGTGATCACTTAATTTAACTTCCTCCTAAGTGCAGATGTTCAATAAGAAACCAAAGTCATGGTCAAAATTCTGAGTTTAGAAACTTCCTTTTCTGAAAAAAAAAAAAAATCCAGTGGTATCTCCTCACTTACTGCCAGCTAAGATGCACCAAAAATCTTGTTGACTCACTTTGTATTTCTACTCTGAATGGATCAAAGGCAGAGTTTACACTGAATATACTAACAACAGACCTGCATAACTAGTGACCAAACTTGAACACATTTCCATTGCTTATGTTGCATATCCTACATCCCTGTCCATTGATTTTCATATTAACCACAGATAGCAATTTGGCAACAAGCCTCAGTTATCTGCTTAACAGAACTCTTTGCTGTTTTATAAAATTCTGAGATCCAATAAATAAGAGCAATATCACTGCTCGTGAAACACAGTGATGTTCTAAAAGGTGTCTACCTTCATACCCCCAGTCCTTTTTATTAAAGGAAACATATTCAGAAAATTTTGACTACATGCAGAACAGTAATCTCCACATTTATTTCCAAAGCAAAATAAGATATTTGACTGACCTTTTTTTTTTTTTTTTTGAGGAATCTTGGAATTAAATGTTTGACTATCACCTTGGGGTATGTGCTCATACACTAGCAACAATCATGTTGAATAGTCTATTAAGATAGGCAGTAAAAGACCTTCCCAGTTCCCCTCTAAATACCCTTGAGAGAGGTATGTAAGGTCACACTGAAGTCCATTAAATCCTAAAAGGATAAAGACATTGAGAAATTTTATTCTAGTTTATTAAGAACACAGAGTAAAAAAGGATTAGCTTTCAGAGAAGCAGTCTCAAAACTTATAAATTCTGAGTATATAGCAGAAAGAAATCAAGCACCCTCATTTGTCTGGAGGAAAATGCTGCAGATTGATGTATTAGTATAGTCATCTTGCTCTCTGTTTTGTGAATCTAATCAACCAAGCCTTCTCTTTCATAAAGAAAGAGTATTTGGGCTGCTTCAATACATTCTCCAGACTGCTTCCAGAGTGGTCATTCTAAATGTAAACCAGTAGAAACCAAGATGGCAGCATAAGTAAATACCTGAACTGCTGCCATGCACAACAACTTCAAAACTACAACTGAAAGACAAAACAGACATCATCCAGAATCACAGGAAGACTGGCTGAGTGGAAATTCTACAACTAGAAGGAAAGCAAAAAGCACACTGAGACTCAGAGGAGCTGAGGAAGTAAAGGCAGAGGTAGGGAGGCTTACACGCAGAGAGAGCTTGCAACTGAGTAAATTGAGAGGGAGACAAAAGCTCCCAACTGCTCTGAACTCCAGTTCTGAGTGAGACTCTGGTGACCCAGACTCATTCGGGGAGAAACTGGACTGTCTGGCAGTGGGCAGAATTCAAGGGCAACTTTCTCTCAGAGGTGTGGGACACTGAGACCCATGGGGTCTCTTAGGGTAGGGCTGATGGGAAGCCATTGCTGTTTGCTCCACACTGAGACTCCACAACACCCCAGCTGTGCACAGAGGCTTTTGTATAAGAATGGTCTGGTCCTTTGAAATCTAAACTTACCTAACAAAATGCAACTGAGTCAATGAGATCCAGAACATCCAAAAGAAGGACCAAAGCCCACAGAAGCTTGCATTGCTTCACATCTGGGCCTCATCTGAACATATCCAAAACCCAAACAAAGAAGAGGAATATGCAGAGCTCTCTGTAGCTCCTGCTGGGTGGCCTCAAGCAGAGGCTAAATTAGCACTTCCTTGGAGAACCAAGAGCCAGTGTACCCAGGGATCAGAGTGAGACCATCCAGATTACAACTCCTCAGATCCATAAGGGATACATTCAGGAGGCAGACTCAATGAGCACCAAAGCCCACTGAAGCAAGTCTTGCCTCATAAGGGTGTCTCCAGCACAGAAGTTCTCCTGGCATAGACACAACTGATCCTCACAACCAATTGGCCTGAAGGTCAATTCCTCCTAGTGATACCAACAACAATCAAAGCTTAACTACAACAAGTCTGTGCACACAACCCACAAAGGGGTGCATCAAGAATGTCTACCTCAGGTAATTGGGGAGGCTGAGCCACTGGGCCCTATAGGACACCTAGCACACAAAGCCACTCTATCAACTCAGGGAAGCAGCCAAAATATGGAGACAAAGAAACAAGTCACAAATGAAAGAAATGGAGGAAAGCAAATGACTGTAAATAGAGTTCAAAACCACGGTTATAAGGTTTTCAAGAATTATCTAGAAAAGGCTGATAAATTAAGTGAGACCTTCAAGGATATGAAAAAGGATCAGCTAGAAATTAAGCATACACTGACTGAGATAAAAAAAAAAATATTATACAAAGATCCAACAGCAGACCAGAGGATTACTAGAATCAAGTCAAAGATTTGAAATACAAAGAAGCAAAAAACACTCAACCAGAAAAGAAAAAAGAAAAAAGAAATAAAAAAATATGAAGACAGTGTAAGGAACCTCTGGGACAACTTCAAGCGTACCAACATCAGAATTATGGGGGTTCCAGAAAAAGAGAGAGAGCAAGATACTGTAAAACCTATTTGAAGAAATAATGACAGAAAACTTCCCCCACCTCGTGAAAGAAATGACTTAAAAGTCCAAGAAGCAATTGAAAGAGAACCTCAAACAAAAGGAATCCAAAGAGGACCACACAAAGACATAATTAAAATGCCAAGAGCAAAAGACAAAGAGAATATTAAAAGCAGCAAGAGAAAAACAGTTAGTTACCTACCCAGGGAGCACCCATATGACTGTCAGCTGATTTCTCAACAGAAACTATGCAGGCCAGACAGGAAATATTCAAAGTGATGAATAGCAAGAACTTACAACCAAGAATACTCTACCCAGCAAAGCTATCATTCACAATTGAAGGTCAGATAAAAAGCTAGACAGAAAAGAAAAAGCTAAAGGAGATCATTACCACTAAACCAGTATTATATGAAATGCTGAAAGGTATTCTTTAAGAAGAAGAGGAAGAAGAAGAAGAAGAAGAAGAAGAAGAAGAAGAAGAAGAAGAAGAAGAAGAAGAAGAAGGAGGAGGAGGAGGAGGAGGAGGAGGAGGAGGAGGAGGAGGAGGAGGAGGAGGAGGGGGAGGGGGAGGGGGAGGGGGAGGGGGAGGGGGAGGAGGAGGAGGAGGGGGAGGGGGAGGGGGAGGGGGAGGGGGAGGGGGAGGAGGAGGAGAAGGAGGAGGAGGAGGAGGAGGAGGAGGAGGAGGAGGAGGAGGAGAAGAAGAAGAAGAAGAAGAAGAAGAAGAAGAAGAAGAAGAAGAAGAAGAGGAAGAAGAAGAAGAGGAAGAAGAGGAAGAAGAGGAAGAAAAGGGTAAAGATAAAAATTATGAACAACAAATACATATCTATCAACAAGTGAATCTTAAAATCAAGTGAATAAAAAATTTGATGAACAGAATAAACTGGTGAATATAATGGAATCAGGGGCATAGAAAGGGGGTGAACTGACAGTTCTCAGGGGGAAAGGGGTGCAGGAAGAGACTGGACAAAAATCGTACACCTATGGATGAAGACAGTAGAGAGGTTGGGGTGGAAACCCGGTGGAGAGGAGCTATGGGGGGGCTTTTGGGGGGGGAGAATAAGAACAATTGTAATAATCTGAAATTAAGCATACACTGACTGAAATAAAAAATATTGTAATAATTTTATTGAAATGAAAAAAATATAAACCAAATCATGTCACTTCCTTGTTTAAAATCTTTCTAGATTCATAAATTTCATATTTACCTTAGCATAGCATATAAAGCACCCTCCCCCTATGCTACATCATCTCTTGCCACTCCCCAACCCCTACCGTACGTTCCTATCATAATAAATTATTTGCAGTTCCCAGAATGCTCTATGTTCTCTCATGCTGCCATGGTTTTACTCATAATGTTCTGTGTTCTGAGGTACTGTTGCCTCCACTGATTGGTTGGATAAATCTCTGGACAAGCTTATTCAGTCTTTCAGGCTGAAGTCATCTCTCCCCGCCACCCCAAGAAAGCCTTCCTTATTCTCACCAGTCTGGGCCAGGCTCCTCTCCTCCTCTTCCCACATTGGTTCATACTTGTATTAGAGAGCTTGTCACATCATACTGTAATCATCTACTTATGGAAAATGAAATATATAGAGCTTCTTTCACACAGTAGTATATAAAAAGAAATGCTATGTAAAGCTATGTAAAAATAAAAAGTATATAAACATAAAACAGAAGGCTCTCTGAAACCCTCTTCCCTCACCGATGGCCCAGGAACCACTCTTTACTCTTTTTCCTGTGGTCTCTCAGAAGACCTTTGGGTACCCTTTGTGTCTAGGACAGTCTCTGAGATCATGAAGACACATTTCCTTTGCTCTTGTACACACCCCTCTTTTATAGTAACCACACCCATCTACAAAAGATGGGAGAAGTGTAATCTCCAATCATGTGGTCAAATACGGAGCTACACTCAGGGATTCTCACACTAGAAGAAGAATTAGGAGGGGAAAGACTAGATACTGGAGGACATCTAGGAGTGAATAACTTAAATAATGATAAAAGGCTAATAGGCATGATTAGCAAAAAATTGGATTCTAGAAATACTTTGAACAAAGATTCCCATCACCCAAAACAGGAAGAAGTGGCTGGAGATATCAAGGAGAAATTGAGGAAGAAAATAAAATCAGAACCTGACTGATAACTTATCTTGCAAATTTAAAACTTGAGCTTTAGACATAACAGTCCCTGAGCTTTGTAACCTCTGGGCTATAAATTTGTAGATATGCATCTGCTCTGCTTGTGAAACTTTTCTCTTGGCAGACAGAAGAGCTCAGCATATGCAAAGTAGTTTCCTGAGGTTTAACACAAAGTAAAAATTGCAGCAAAACTACAGACTGCTAAAACTTCAGGAATTCACTAATTTCCCCAATGGCTTCTGTACTTGCTCAATTTCTGAACAGCATGAAAGATCAACTATTACTTAAAAATAAAGCTTGGGTATCACATGAAATATGTTTTGCAATAACTAATCTAAATTTGGATGTCTAAATACCTGGGAATTTGGTTTTTATTTCCATTGAACATCATATTCATGTCAAACAACATTTCCTTTGTGTTCTAAGTGTTGTTCACTGATCTGACTCTGAATAGGGCATAGTCACTGTCCTCTAGGAACTGAGGGTAGATCATCACTAGGGACTGCGTTTAACTCACCTTTAGGAATCACAGAAAAGAGAAGATCATGAGAAAGGCTTTGCTGGCAGAAATCCACTTTAATATCTGCTAGGAGATTCTGATCTCCTGTTAGAAAGCCCTTCAAGAAATGTTGAAATTAAAGGATGAAGAAAGACATACCGATAAAAAATGAAACTGATATAGCTATGTTAATATCAAACTAAATAGCATTTAAGGCATAAAAGTAATTGTTAAGAATAAAGATGGCTATTACATTATGACAAAACGAACAGTGCACCAGGGAGATGTAACAATTTTAAGCATACATGCACAGTGACATATTCTCAGCAGTGAGACTTGTATGGATGCCATATCCAATAGGGTTTGAAACATTCCAGCTTTGAGGTTCTTCATGGAAACTGATTAGTCTTACCACAGGAAGACCAGACACAAACACCTGTAGAGCCAAAAAGTTAAAGATCGGAGCCCTGCAGCTTTACCTGTGCTGGGCAGAGAGGCATAGCATGGCCAGCTTGCACGGGCTCTATGGAAAAACAATCTTTCCTTTTTATTAGAGTTAGAAATTGGAACACAGAGCTCTCCCATTTCCCAGTCTCGCACTTCATCCTTGGCAGTCAGTCAGACACAAAGGTAGGTCCTACCTTACTTTGGCAGCAGTCTCAAGATAGTTCCATTAGGCCTCTAACTCATTTATGGGATGTGGACTCCACTCAGGAAACTCAGTATTTCTTAAGTTAAAATACAATGATTTGCCAGAGACATAGAAACATGAAATAGACTGTTGAATCTCAGAGGGAAGGTGGGGGAGGGTGGGTGGGCGGGAAGAGATCAACCAAAGAACTTGTATGCATATGTGCATAACCCGTGGACACAGTCAATAGGGTGGTGAAGGCCTGGGGTAAGGGACTGTAGTGGACTAGAAGAGGTCAATGAGGGGGAAAAAGGGACATATGTAATACTTTCAACAATAAAGATTTTTAAAAAATACAATGATTTGAGAAAGCTCAGACCCATTACAAAGGAAGACTATTTGTAACCTTCCATTAAGGTTACAAAAACCTGACTTCAAAGGTAGAATATCATGGTGACTAAAAGCCCAGGTCTCACCATCAGGTGGTCATGGGTTCAAATTCTAACTACAAACATAAGTATACAATAACAACTTTGGACATAAATTTGTTGTTTTTGTTTTATTGTTGTTGTTGTTGTTTTGGGTTTTGTTGTTGTTGTTGTTTTGTGGGGTTTTTTTTTAGTGAAATAGTATTTACAAAACACAGGATAGTATTTGTCACAAAAAAATTCATAGAGGGCAACTTATGCAAATTGAGTATGATGATGCTGACAGTGATGATGGTGGTTTGATAAATTATCTCAACTTCATTAAGATACTCCTTTCTAGTTACTCAGCTCCAAAAGAAATTCTTTAGAAGCTGGGAACTGAGCCTTCTATCAATACTGTCCCCATTTTACACATACTTTCGTGAGTGTTTTATACCAAGTCAGCTCTTCCTACTCTTATGGTCTCTCTGTCCCACTTCATGGCACTGCCCTCTGAAGACAAGGAAGGTCATATTATAAGCAGTGGAAGTTACCACTGTGCCCCTTTGCTGGATAGCAAAATACAATTAGTCTCACTACAGGAAGACTGAATACAGACATCTGTAGAACCACCTGCTTAAGGTGGGAACCATGCAGGTCTATCTAGCCTGTCTCAAGTATGGGTGACCTGAAGAAACCAAGGGAGTTCTGGGTACTATGCTGCCCCTTTGCCAATAGCAGTATATGACACTTCGTTGCCTCTGTCTCTGCATTTAAGGCATCCAATAAGAAGAAAATGCTCTTCCAGGTTTTTCTCTTTTGCAGGAAGAAATGGAAAGAACAAGTGGCCCATGGGATGATGCTCCCGGTTCTGGTCAGATTTCCCTGCTTCTAGCTCTTGTCAGCGAGCAAAAGGGTTTATGAGTTACAACCACATGGGAACCAACTCTTACTCTGATTCATAGACTGCCGTGAGAGAAACATTGTCAACTAAAAAAATGCGGACATGTTATAAGGTCTACAGGCACCGTTCAATATCTAAATTCCCAACCCTAAGAATAGCCTTCCAGTAGGAGTGGAGGGCACCAGCTTTCCCCTGCAGTGCCCCAGAGTCTCTGATTCCAGCTCCTGTGGTGCATGCAGCCTACTGTCTGAGGCACCATGTCAAACCTCCCCAGGCCTGATAGCCTCCAACTTTAATTACCTCTGAATGGGATCAAGATCAGGGAAGTAAAGGAGAAGAAGGAGAACCAACTCTCCTCTTAAGAAAAAGGAGCAAATAAACTTCTTCTATAGAATCACATCAAAATGTATTGAAAAATAATGTACAGCAGAAGAAAACTCTATCCTATAATAACTGCCTCCAGTCCTTTTGTGGATTTGCGGTAAGCTTACTAATTTTTCAGCTCCTGGTTGCTACCATTCTTCCCATTATTTTTTGTTTGTTTGTTTTATTCATTGATTATTCAACATATTTACTTGGTTGACTGGAATGCAAATCATACCAGAAACAAAATCGACAGGCAATTGATTGTCTTCCTGTAAACATTAGTCATTCTGGCTGCACCATTTTTATTACAGTGCATAAGCACACCAAAGCCAATTCAGTCTCTATCATTCTGATATTTGTTTATTCCAGCCTTCAGTAAGATATGGGGACAAGAGAACCAGCTTTCATTTCTCTCCTGTTTGAAGTCACATATTCTATTCTCATCTATCTTTGGGAATGAGTGTCTGTCTACTTTTGCTTGTGTATTTCTGACTCTGTCGTACTTGGGCATAGCCCATGCGTCAAATAAGTGACCACTAATTTATTAATAGTTGTCCTGAGGCCCTGCCATGCGAGTATCATTCCTGAAACTGCTGTGGCTTCTTGGATTTTAACATGCAGATAAATAATGATTTTATTTTTAGGGGGTGGGGAGGCGGGCAACTGGCCACAACTGCTCTTTGTGGAACACTGTGGGGGCTAGACAGATGGAAAGATGGAGCAGGCAGTTATCTTGTGGCACTGTGATTCTCACATCAGAAAGTAAGGTTATCCATTTGCAGCCCTAACTGGACCTGCAATTTAGCATTCTTCAAATCCCAAAGGAGCAAAGCCAGGTGAAGGGGAAAAGTAGCAGCAGCAGCAATCCTGAGCTTTCTGCCCTGTTCACTGTTGATATCATTAATGCAGACTCTGATGAGCAAGAAGGAAAAGGGCAAGAAAGAGAGAAAGAAAGACCCTGCTTGATACTTCATTCCTCAAATAGCAGTGCCTTTTCAAGGCACACACGGCACTACCAAGGTAAGTGTTCCGTAAGTCGATCGAAAGCATGGCCCCTTCCCTTCTGAGAGCCAACATGCTTGCAATCTTCTGAGGTTTATCCAGACACTTAGAGTCTGATTCACTGTTTTGCCTCCAGCCAGACAGCAAGCAAGATCCAGGGAGCTTTGGTCAATTGCTCTGGCAGAAGCTTCTCAATTCAGGTAGCTGATACCAAATAGTCAGCCCCTTCTGAGTGTCAGCTAAGCAATCCTCTCAGAACCTCCAAACCTCCAAACCTCCAGTTGCACAAACTGCTGAAAGGGGGAGTGTGGAAATGCGCATCCTATCCAGTGAGCGATTCAGAGAGCTGAAGAGGAGGAACACCCCACCTGGTTTCTACCCCATCCAGTATGCATAGGAAATGCCACAGGTGCACCTTGAGAATCTAATGTCCAACTGGGATTTCTCAAGACTATAATAACCCAAAATTTTAATTAAAACAAATAAGCCAGCTAATCAGCTTGAGAACAGCCAGGCACTAAATTAATCACTATTTCAATTAACTATCATTTGTACAACACTGTGTAGTTAATAACCTCATACAGCATCTCATTTAAATTTTGCAGCACTTCTGAGGTATAGGGATTATTGTATACTCTTGAGGAAACAGAGCCCCACCTAGACTAAAAGCCCCAGGTTAAATAGTTAATAGATGGCAAAGCTCAAACTAGAACCCCAGTCTTTGAGCTCCTAGCTTGTTATTTTTCTACTTGACCTCAAATCCCTCACCAGAGAAGACATAACATTTACTCCCAAAGTTCCTCACACATTTTATAGCATTTTACTCTCATACAGTTCTATAAGATATGTTCATTTTTATAGATGAGAAATTTATACATAGGATTAAGGGATTTTCCTAAAATCCTTCAACTAATTAATGGCCATGATCCAGGTCTCCTAAGGTCCCAATCCAATGTTCTTTGGGCACTCTGTCAATAGTCTTCAAACTATGATCCCCTAACAGAGACGGGCAATAAAACCAGGCTATGGCTGGAACTAGGCCATCCAGAGAGGCCACAATACCATCTTTGGCATAAGCACACTTCCTAGATTTGGAATGATAGTGCTGACACAGTGTGGATACATTTTTCTATTCCCAATGGGCCTTGTGCTTCAAATTAAGCTTATTGGCCTTAACACTACACTGCTGGAAACTGCCACCCTGCCAGGCCTGGCTTATGGAGCATATTTCACACCTTGCATCAACTCCCCAAATTACATTGAGAATGATGGTGCTAGAAAGAGAAGCCCTTGAGATTCTTCTTCTAGAATCTGGGAGCTGGGCAGAACAAGACATTGATTAGGAGGTACAGATTTCTAGGCTCTGTCTGTTTCATGCATTACATACATAAAAAACAGTGACCACAAACCTAAAGAATTTATTATAAAGGTTCATTATTTGTCATCAGGAAACTCCTTCTCCAGTGACATATTTAGCATTAGACTTTCTATGATCAGGAAAAGGAAAAAGCCTTCTTGGCATCAGGCAAAGTCCTACACCTCAACCCCCAAGGACCAACCAACATGGCAACCAGTTGTTCCAAATCCAGGCAACCCCAGCTCTGGATGGAAGGTGCAGATGCAGGTGCAGGTTGAAAAAAGAGCCTGCTCACTGGGGACTGGTTGAGAAGGAATCAGCTATGCAACATCTTGCTTCTCTCTCCAGCCTGAGTAACTCTTTTTCAACAAAACACCTGCCTCATTCCAAGCCAGATGGCAAGTTCTCCAAGTCAGCATTCTATAGTGTAAGTAGTCTAAACACCAGGGATGTTGGCCTTGGGAAGGAAATGAATTTTTTTCTTCACTAGGTTTTTAATATAATTTTTTTCCTGCTGGATGATATCCCAGCTATTAACTCTAGCTGAATAACTCTAGCTGAAGAAATCTGGGTGGGTGACAAAATAATATGGAAAAGATTTGAGGCAGGGGATAGTTTAGAGTAGTCAGTGAAAACTAGCTTCTATTTTAAGACCCTAATGGACCCAGGAACTCTCAACTTTGGAAGCCATACCCAACCTACATAACAACTGTTTTACAACACAGCCACACTTCACATTAAAATGAATTTGTAATTAACTATGAAAGAGATCTTATTAAAAATCTGTTCCAGAATGTATTATTAAATTCAAGATTTATTCATTTTAATTTTGAAAGTGTTTGTTTATATGTTGTATTTTGTAGGCAATATGATTTCTTTAGTCAGTAGTTACTCTTCCTTGTAAGCCCCTGAAAATCCCTGGATCCTCAACACGGTTCCCAAGGTACTTGATGGGTGCACAGCCCTGACTAGCAGAAGGTAGCATGAGTTAGGTCATGGAGGCAAAAGGGGGTGAAGGATCAAAGAGCAGCTGCAAAAAAATGGTGGTATTACAATGCCTGACAATAACCAACTTATGACACCCACGGAGAAAGAGCACTAAAGTGAGTCTAAGATTCATGGAGTCCTCAATGTATTACAGCTAAGCAGAGCTAGAGAACAAAGTATTCAGACATTTTTAATGTTCTCTCTTCTACTGTGAAGTCTTTCTCTTTCAAAATGTTCTCTCTTCTACTGTGAAGTCTTTCTCTTTCAAAATAGCTTCCCTTTCCTTCTTTCTTCGCAGATGGAACCACCAGAAGAGCTAGATTTCATCCTCCTCCCTTGGAATACCCTAAGAGGTTCAAGAGGAATCTCTTTAAGAGGACAGGTAGATGTAAATTCATAAGCCATTAGCAGTCCATGAGTAGGAAATGAGGCTGCACTGTTTTTTTTTTTTTATTCCCAAATCTCTTTGACATAAATTCTCATGATCCCATTTCCTGGAATCTAGGACTACACTTACTAACAGTTTCTAAGAATGCTGGTCCATTTCTGTCTTAGAAAAGACCCTAGCTTCCTGCACTGGAACCTCCTGTCACCATGTCTTTCCTAACTACAGCCTCATGACAGGCTCCCATGATAGACTCAGCTGTCCTTGCTGGAGTCCTCTGCTGGAAGTTTCACTCTATCCTGGGGTAGGGGGCAATGTTCTTCCTTTTGTTAGTCCTGAAGCATGGACCAGGACTCCTCAGTCTCCAAAGATTAGCTTATTACTTTTAATAAGATTTTATTGATGGTTAGGGATAATAGAAGAATACCAAATAACTTATAATTCTCACTAAATTAGTTACTCCAATAGTATAAAAGCCCAAATTGACTTTGGAGGCCTTTGCTGAGCCAGCTCCCGGTCTGGCTCCTGCCCTATCTCCACATCTATCAATATCCATGACTCAGAAGTAGGGTCCAACTGATCACTGGCACTAGAAAGAAAACAACATCCCACACTCTAAGGCTATTTTATTTTTATTCCAGAAGTAACCTTTTCCAAGGATACTTAGCTTTTTTAATACATTTTTTATTGATTTCAGAGAGGAAGGGTGAGGGAAAAAGAGAAAGAAACATCAGTGATGAGGATGAATCGTTGATTGGATGCCGCTTGTACACCCCCTACTGGGGATCGAGCCCATAACCCAGGCATGTGCTTCCTTGACCATAATTGAACCCAGCACCCTTCAGTCCATAAGCCAATGCTCTATCCATTGAGCCAAACCAGCTAGGGCAATGTTTAGCTTTTGGAATAGCCATTCCCTGACACTAACACTCTATAAGATTCTATAAGCTGGAAAATACATTTTTCAAAGTATGGCCTAGTCAAACTGAGATAAAGTATGGCCTAGTCAAACTGAGATAAAGCCATACATGGGACCCCAGCAATTCAGTTGCAAATTTTTTTTTAATGTCCTTGACAGGAATTGAACCCAGGACCCTTCATTCCTTGGGCTGACGTTCTATCCATTGAGCCAAACCGGCTAGGGCATCCGCACATGTCTTATACCACTTAGTCAAGCTCTTAGTCTTACCTCTAGTAGGCAGTTAGGAGATCAAGTCTGTACATCTTTGCCATAATCAGGCTCCTACTTCCAATTTCTTGCAAGTAAGTGATTGAGTTGAGTAACATATATATAATGAAACAAAAACTCACATACACATATAGACACACCCCTCACCCCAAAATACAAATAATTTCAAGTACAGGGGAGTCTAATCCAAATATATGGGGACAGCACATCTAATTTTTCAGAGACAAAATTCTGCCAATTACTAAACAAAGCACTTAACAGCTGAAGTATCTGCTTGGGTTATATAAAAGCGTTTAGGATTTTCCCCCGACACCAGAACCAGCCCCATGAAGTAAGTAGGTTAGGGCAGCTATTACAAATTTCATTTTACAGATGAAAGTGAGATGGGGGGGGGGTGTTAAAATGCCATGAATAATGTCATATAATAAGAAAGTGGTAGAATTGGAACTGGTCTTCTCAGTGCACTCTCAGTGACCAATTATGAAATGATAAGATTACCTATGAAGCTCACATCTTCAGTGGAATGAGATCTATTGCAACTAGGAGACAGTGTCTCCTGTTCTGAGTTATGTAATTATATTTTTGCCCCCTGAATAGTAATAATTCAGTTCATACTGTTACACCTATATCCACTATCTAGGCCTTTACCTTAGAGCACAAAGCACTAGGAATTCTCCCTCAGCACCTTATAGTCTAGCTTCCAATCTCACTTCTATTTTGTAATACTAAAGAGACATTAGGTTTTGTAGGTAACAGAGATGTAAGCAGTTCTCACGATTATAATTCATGCATCTGATACAATGAAGTGAATTTTGGCAGTTATTTCGAGGTTGTGAAAAACCAACTTTGTTACAAACAAATCATCAGAATTTCACAATACACTACAAAAGTATGTGACACTTTGCTTTTCTGTTTTTACTGACCACAAAAATGACAAATAAGTCATTCTATAATAGGTTTGAGATATATCCATATAAAGTAATGAAAACACCAGCACTGTGCAAAATCCAGAGAAAGTGAAAATTTGTACCATTTGTCAACAATTGCAAAATCAGCCCAAATAAGGTTTTACATTACTATAGTCTTCTGTCATGGAAGAAAGCAACAGTTGAAATTACAGGGGAAAGAACTAAAATTGCCTCTAATGAATTTCTGTTTCTCTGGAAGTGTCTTATAAGCCCATAAATTATGATTGTCTTCTCCATAACCACCACCAAGCACTTCCAATGGAGACCAGCCATGCTGTGCCCCATCACCCATGCTACACCCATCTGTTTTGGATGTTCTCAAGATACACGGGCACAGGAGTCACCTGAACCAGAGCTGCCTAGTCTAGTCCTCTCAATTACCTTAGCTCATGTTCACACACTGATGTCCTCAGAGGTTGAGGATGGCTTCATTGCTTGGATATTTAGCAGAAAACACACAAGTGTGCTCCCAGGGGTCCTCACTTATTCATTAGAAGAAGCATGTGTCAAGAGGTCATGCTAGACTAAGGACACAGTGGTAAGTAAAAGATGGATATAGCCTGGCTGATGTGGCTTGGTGGTTGAGCATAGAACCATGAATCAGGAGGTCACAGTTCAATTCTCAATCAGGGCACATGCCTGGGTTGTTGGCTCAATCCCTAGTAGGGGCGTGCAAGGAGCACCTGATCAATCAATGATTCTCATCACTGATGTTTCTAACTCTCTCTCCCTCTCCCTTCTACTCTCTGAAATCAATAAAAACATATTTTGTTTTGTTTTGTTTTGTTTTTAAAAAGGTGAATGTAAAACCCCTTCTATAGTTTATAGTCTAGCATAGGATGTAGAAGTTAATTATCATTCATGCCCTGCACCCCCTCCCCCCCAAAAAAAAGTTATTGTCAACAGAGGTAAGCACTGGGAAGATATGTAATAGAAAAGCCTAACCTCATTCAGGGGCTCAGACAGGGCCTCCCTAAGGAAGTGTCTTTTGTGTCAGTGCTGAAGGAAAATGCGTAAAAGTGTGAGCATTTCCAGAGGAGGGAACAGAAGTCTGAATGTGGTATCCCAGTAGAAGCCATGACCCTGGCTGGGTAGGAATAACCAGTAGGCTTTGAACTGAGATTAAGCATGTCACAGCAGTAGGGGAGCCCCAGGAGGGAAAGGGGAAGACAGGTAATAAAAAATGAGGCTTGAGGAGGGTCAGTTTCATGGACAGCAGTGCTGTGACTTGGGTTAGCTCTGTACCCATAAGTGAATAGGAGGCAGGGGGAACAAAGAATGAAGGAGACAAGCAAAAGAACTCTGTCCTTTTTCAGGCAACCACAAGGCTCCAAGGATGCTGAGAGCAATATTGCAAGCAGCATAGGTTTCCCCTCTGGTCCCCTTTCAATGTTACCTTCCAGTTCCCAGTGCCTCGTTCTCCTTCTCTACAGCCTCTTGCTCTCCAGCATCTTGCTGCTCAGGCCTGCCCTTCCTGCCTCACTATCTGTGTTTCTATACCACATACCTCCAGCTTGACACCAGGATATGAAAAGTGATTATGTGATAAAGTAATGTGAAATTCGATTTAAGAAATGAACTCTGAATGTCAATGGCTAATAGTTATGTTTCCTTTAAAGCTTACCAACTCAAATGAATTACCTGAAAGAGAGCTCAATTTCTGAGTAGAAGACCCTCCTCCATGTGCATTTGAAGAACTGGGATCAGCAAGTTTTTATTGACCCTCAGGAAAATGTCCTCCCTCAATCTCATATTAATGAACTAGAGACCTCAGGAAACAAAAGGAAGGAGAGAGATGGAGAGACCAAAATGGAAGAAGTAAAGACAAAAATAGTCTCATATCAGTTCAGTTTCTGTTTTGCAACCAAATAAATTATTTTTAAATAACAATATAACCAGCATATGATTTTAAAACTGTTGAGGTTGGTTGCAGAATTGTTGGAGATTCTATAATAGCTAACATTTAGATAGCACCTACAATGTATCAGCACCACTCTGCTCTGAGCACTTTGTATATATTAACCCATTTACTCTTCACAACAACCTTAGGAGGTAATTATTATTATTATTATTAGTAGTAGTAGTAGTAGTAGTAGTAGTAATAGTAGTAGTAGTATTCCCATTTATAGGCAAGAGAATTGAGACACAGACAGGATAAGTAGTTTGCCCAAGATGACACACTAAACCCTTGAAATCTGTATTCTTTTTTAAAATTTAAGATTTTAAATCTTTTGTAGGAAGGAAACTGGGTTTTACAAGTGCGCCTAAGTATGTATTGCAGTTTAAGTACCTTATAGATTCAGGTAAATACGTATCCAATAGGAAAGCTTTTGAATGCAGAGCAGTAAAAGTGACCTAATTGTAGTCATTTTGAGTATGAACACATGTTGCTGCCATCATGAGGGAATAGCTGGTCTTTATCTTGTCAGGGGTCTGTATTCTTAATCAAGCTATCTCTCTTTTATTGATATGTATAATAATGACTTCAAGGAAGTGCCCACTCTCCACCCTCATGCCCCCAAATTAAAAGTTATTGAAGAATATTGGCACTGGGTTTTCTATCATTTTAATGTTTCTTCCACTTGGAAAACTTTGAAACCTGTTATGGATGATGTTAAAAGATCAGCCCTCTTTAATGAACTCAAAAAAGAAACTGACTTGCCCAAATTATAAGCAAGAAATACAGCTTTAAAAAAATGTGTTTTAATTTCAACAGATTACTAATAGGAAGACACATTCACAAAAGGTTTAGCCAGCACTGTGAGCCACAGAAGAAAAGCCAGAAGCCTACAAAGCAGAATAACATTTTCTAAGCAGCCACCAGGTCATTAAAAAATACATTAAAATTTATGGGTAGTCCAGCCACCTTATCAAAGGAAAACAACATAAAAAACTCACAGTTCTGAGGATGAAAGAGTAGAACCTACTCCACAAAAAGAGAGGAAAGCTTATGCATCAATCATGTGCCTGGCCTAGTGTTAACAACTTCTAAACAGTGAAGGTGAAAGAACATTTGTTCACCAAAAGGTCACTTTCCCAATTCAAGGCGGAAGGTTTAGGAGCATATGTTGGAAGAGTTTTCCTCACCAAGCCTGTTGTTTTACCCTTAGGCACAATTTGGTCAAGGTTGGTGGTGGAGAGCAATTAGTCTTGCAGCTAATCAGTGTCATTGTGCTGAAACGTCTCAGGAAACCATCCCAACCTAAAGGAATGATGCTACAATGCTGGGTTTGAGCAATGCATCCCTTCAGTCAATCAGTATTTACCCAAGCCTATAAGGTACTTACGCTACAATACATGCTTAGGAGTGCTTGGGAAAGCCAGTTTCCTTCCTACAAATGATTTAAAATATTAATTGGGGAAATTAAAAAGCGATCAAGTAAGGAACAAAAAAATATATGCAATTGTGTGAGTTGGCAGAATGCTTTGAGTTGTATTCCTCTGTTTCTCTTTTTCTATTTTATACACAACTCACGTTACAATCTTCATTCCAGCCTCACTGAACTTTCGGGGGGGGGGGGGGGGGAATGAACCAACTTAGGTCAAGTCTTTCCAAATAGCATTATCAGAAACAATTTCTCTATACCTCACACTACCTCAATACATGCACATGGGGCAGAGCAAACAGAAGCACAGCTCTTGCTCAACCAGTGATTGCTGAATTAAATTTAAATCCTACCCAATCATATTCAACCTAAAGGGTTTTGTTCATGAATCTGACTAGTAATAAGTCACTAGCCACCAATGACTGTGCTTTTATGTTTTACAACCTACATTCATTTTGGTGGGAAAGCTTTAGACTGAAAAGCAGGAGCTGTCTACTGACACATTGACATCCAGAAAATGCTGATTTGCTGCTGTTTAAGATAACTTTTTTAAAATGATGGCTTGGCCCTAAATATAATGCTTCCCCAAAATTCTTTGTTATCTCAGACATATTCTAAAGTGAAGATTAGAAAGGCAGGGAGATATGAAGAGAAGTAAATTGGTTAAGAAAATAAAATGAGCTCTGGCTGATATGACTCAGTTGGTTGGGCACCTTCCCATGCACAGAAAGGTTGCTGGATTAATATCTAGTCAGAGCACATGCCCAGGTTGCAGGCTCAATCCCTGGTAGGGCGTGTGTAGGAGGCAGCCAGCTGATAGGTGTTTTCCTCTCACATAGATGTTTTTCTCTCTCTCCCTCCCCATCCCCCCCCCAAAAAAAAGTCAATAAAATATCTTATTTTTTTAAAAAGAGAAGAAACATGAGTTGGTCAGAGGAGGAGGAAGCTACCATCCCCCTACTCTCAGCCCCACCTCATGCCAGGAGGACATATTCCACCTTAAGGAGTTCAGTTCCTCAATAGTTCAGCCTGACTGAAATAGAGAACATTTTCTTATCTTACTCTGAGTTGACCCAGCCCTTCTTAATTGTTTCATGTGCGAAACTAGGTACAAATACATTGATATGAAATGTCAGGCCATGAACTTCATGTTCTCACAATGTGGTAGAGTACCTATTCAGCACAAATAAAAATTTTAAAATAGCAAATAATTTTTAAATCTTTATAACTATAATCAAATTCTCATCATATCTAATCTCTGTCTGATCCAGATATGAATTAAAGTCAACCAAACTTTTAAAGGGTAAATAAAAAGGGCCCAAGACTCCATCCTATGTCCAGTAAAAAAAAATAAAAATAAAAAATCTAATTTCTCTCACTTTTTTGCTTACCCTTTTAAGAATCCTCCCCTTCCCAAAATCAATCCCCATTATAATTCACCAGATGTTTTTCAGAGAGCCTATTATATGGCTTGTCCGGCAGTGGGGATGCTATGCGAATAAGATAGAAGCAGCTGCTCCAATCTTACAGTTTGATGAAGATGACAGGCTTCAAACAGAGGGCTGACATTCAGAGAGAATGGATATTTTGAAGGGAACAAACTTTCTATTCCCCAAGGTAACTTCTCTAAACAAGTACCAACCAGAGAGACCAAAGAAGAAAATGACCTGAACATTTTCATAGCATTTAAAAAGTTACATACACTTGCAGTTCATTTCTTCTGTAACCTATCTTAGGAGTTATCACAGACCCCAGTTCCATACAAGAAGAGAAGCCAGATGAAAGTATTAAAGATAGGAATTAAATTAAGCCTGTGATTACTCAGGAAGATAAAAAGATGACTAGGAGAGTAACAGCCAGTGCTGACCTAGTCAGAGGAGTCGGAGCACAGCTGGCCAGCCTGTGTAGACGGACGTGGCTCAGACCTGGCTCCAACCCAAAACAAGCATAATGTGCCCACATTCAGAGCAGCCAGGGATGAACTGTGTGCTAAGTGACTGAATCATCACATGTTACAATACCGTCTATAGTCTATTCTGAGGAAGAATGTTTTAGGAATAAAAAGAAATCTCATTTTGTTGGGCAGCATGAACCCCATAGACTCTTGCCTAGAGGCAAGAGACAAGCCAGCAACAAATAAAATACAACTTTGACACACACACACACACACACACACACACACACACACACACACCAGACTGTTTTCAATCAAATTTCAAAGAAAATAAAAGTATGTAAAGAATACACAAATTTAAATTTTTACCCTTATTAGAGCAAAGGATTCCTATTTTATAGTTTCAAAAATGCTAGTCCCACTTAAACATTTTCTGGCTTGTATGAACCTTTCCCATTATCATCAGTGTCTAGGAGGCAAGCCTCTGATATTTGTGCATCCACTACTAAGAAAACCTCAGGTGTTAATTTGAATTATGTTTGTTTACACTTGTTTTCTCTAGGGCTGAGACCAATGAACAAAGTGCTCATTTTCCTAACTGGCTTATTTCCTGTACGCAAGGCATGAAAGCACCATGAAATGTCACAGATCTTGCTAAATGCTCACATATCTGACTCTGGCCAATATCTAATATGCTTCTCAGCAATGAATTAGGGAGGACCTAGTTGGAAAGGATCCATCAAGTCCCTGCCAGCTGCTGTCACTGTGAATGTCTATTTTCACTGGAGCCAGCTTACCCGTCATCCTGCAAGTCTTCAAGAGTCTCAGGACCTTTTTCCTTTGATTCTGACTCAAGTTAAAACTGAAAAAGTTATAGTTAGCATCTTCCTAAATGTCAGTAAAAAGATTAAAGCCCCAAAGAAGAGAGGGAGAAGAGATGGTGGTAGGAAGCTACTGCCACCGGCTCTAAGTAGATAGGTTTAAAAGCAGCTAGATGGCCTGGCCAGTGTAGCTCAGTGGTTGAGCATCAATCTATAAACCAGGAGGTCATGGTTCAATTCCTGGTCAGGGCACATACCAGGGTTACAGGCTTGATCCCCAGTGTGGAACTTGTAGGAGGCGTTCAATCAATGATTCTCTCTCATTATTGATATTTCTATCTCTTTCCCTCTCCCTTCCTCTCTAAAATCAATAAAATTATATTTTAAATATAAATAAAAGCAGCTAGATGGTGTTTTAACAAGAAAAACAAACAAACACACAGTTCTCAGAACAATTATAAGATCACCTAACATGATGCTTTTCAAATCACCTGGAGATACCAAAGTTCATGTTTCGATTTGTAAGTCTGGGTGGATCAAAGATTCATTTCTTATAAGTTCCCAACTGATGTCAAATTTGTTTGTTCATAGCCACATTCAAGTAGCAATTTCTTAGAGTCTTTGTGTAGAACTTCAGATTTCTAGTCCCCAACCCTAATCAATTGAAGCTGTGGAAATCAGTACTTTTGAGTTCCTTTGATGATTCTATGCACATTAAATTTTGAGGAGTACTTAATTCACACTTTCTGCCAGCTCACTGCATCACTGCTGGGAGAGTAGCACCTGAGTCTTGATCAACCAGTAGTTACTATGGTGATTCGTCCTGCCCCAACCAGAGCAGTAATGGAGGGGCTGAAGCAGTAGTATTCCACATCCAGTAAGTTTGGATGGTGCTGGGTAATACTAAGAGTAAGCTATCTTTACCCTTCTTATCTACTGATTTTTGTTCTCCTGCTAGAGATTTTTACCTAGTGGTGAGGGTGGAAGTGGCAATCCATTTGGTACCTCAAGAAAGAAAGAGAAAATATTGGGGGTGGTGAAGGCCACATACTAACTAGATTGGATATTTTTTATACTTTCTTATACGTTTCCACAAGAACACCTATAACTTTTATAATAAAAAAAAAACTTTTCTAAAGTTTAAATGGGAGCATTCTTAAGAAACTACCATAGAATTTAATACATCCCTAAAGCAGCAAACTACCTGAAAATGTTTTTCTTTTGAAATTTAGCTTTTATATACACTGTAAGTCACTTTTCTGATTCTCAAATTTTACTTCTAGATTTCTCCTGCTAGAACTTTTGGCCTACTATCTGTTTCTTCAATTCTTGCCTATTTTTTTATTGTTTGTTTTTTGTTAATTCTCACCCAAGGATATTTTTTCCCCATTGAGAGTGGATGAGAAGGAAGGGGAGAGAAGAGAGAAACATCGGTGTAAGAGAGACACATTGATTGGTTGCCTCCTACATATGCCCCAACTGGGGCTGGAGAGGGAACCAACAAGTCAGGTGCGTGCCTTTGACTAGGAATCATACCCATGACTCTGGTTTGAGGCCAATAATCTAACCACAGAACCACACCAGCCAGGGCAATTCTTGCCAATTTAAAAGACAAATTCCATCATTCAAATAATTAAACTACATAAATATGATAACTATAATTATGATATAATGTTCAAAAAATTTAATAAAATATGTTATATAACTATGTAAAATATATCTTTATTTGGACAAGAACCAGGAGAAAATGTGTAAATACAAAAGTAATTACATTAGAAAACAAAAAAATAGATTTCAGTTTTGTGAATATACCTATATTTTTCTTATAACAAAATATTCAGACCTATAGACCTTTGAATATTTTTTTCTGTTTAGGTGTTTGGTTTTACTAAACTGCATATTTTTTTCACTAAAATAAATGGTTTACACCACTTATTTCCAAGAGTTAAGCACTTCTAACCACTCACATTTCATTTCATTTCTTTTCTTTTCTTTAAATCTTTTTTTTAAGTTAAAAACATTTTGAGCTTAACTTCTGACTCTACAGTCGGCTCTTTGCATCAGCAGATTTAACCAGCTGCACATCAAAAACTGTTTTTTGATCTGCAGTTTGGAAACCATGGTTGGTAATTAAAAACACTGCTTTTAATCACAGTTGGTTGAATCCATGGATATAAAATCCAAAGATACAAAGCTCTGACTGTATTTATTGGGGAGAAATCCATGTAAAAGTGGACCCAGATACTTCAAACCCAGAGTGAAGCTGGTGGATCTTCCACAAGGAGGGGGCGCAAATAAAGCTTGGGGAAGGTGGGAGAGTTGCCCCCACCCCAGAGCCACACAACTCAATTTGTTCCAGATTCTACCCAGATCTCCTCTCCAGAAAGGGGCAACCAAGGAGTCTGGAGGGTGGGGCTGCCAGACATCTTGTTGGTGGGGCTAGCAGATCTCAGGCTCATGAAAAAGTGAGATTAATGACCCCCACCCCATAACCACACAACTCAGTCACTGACGCCCCTGAATCTGCCTGAACTTCTATTCCCTGGCTTGGACAGCTGACTCCTCAGCAAGGCCTGAGCTCCACAAGATAGGATGGCAGGGAGACCAGAGGGTGGGGTTATTGCATTTCCTCAGGTTGATGCTGTGTGGAGGGGAGTCCTCCACCCAAAAAAGATGGTCGGTGGTATGGTGTGAAAGAAGAACTCAGCACACATGGATTCTGGAGGCCGACTATTCAGCTCTGATCCAAGAGCTACCAGCCCAGTCTTTCCTTAAATGACTCTAATCTGCTCCACCTGCCTCTGCCAGAGATCTTTGGGAGTGGCTACAAATGAGATTTTGTTCATTGGCCCTTTAAGAGGGCACCTATGCCTCTATCAGCCTCCCATATATCGCTGGCAGACAGAATCCCTACTGATTTTCACAGCCAGATGTTATGTGGGCTCCTCTTCCGTCTCTGGGCTCTGATACTCTGGGCTCGGGTGTCTGGCATGAGGTTGAGAACCTACATTCCTCAGGAGAAATGTTTGCAGCTGAGATTACCCTCTGGTATTCCAGCAGACTGTGGGAGCAGGGCCAGCCGTCCCTTTTCCCATCACAACCCTTCCTGCCAGCCTTGATGTGGCTTATTCAGTAAATTCTTGGTTATAGGACTTCTGTTCAGCTAGTCTTCAGTTGGTTATTCAGGATGATTGTTCTATATTTCAGCTGTAATTTCAGTTTGGCACAGAGAAGAGATGAGTGTAGCTTCCACCTACCCTGCCACCATCTTGGATCTCTAAACTCTCATCTTCTTATGACATCTGCTTTCTTTTCTCCTGATTCTTACAAATTTTCAGCTCCACTACTTTACTATGATCTCAATGGGATTAAAGATGGAAGGCAAGTAAATAAACATGCTTTGTCTGTCATCTTGAAATCTTGCACCCAAGTGCACCATGTTACCTGCAACCAAAATAACTCTTTCTATTCTACTTTCTATAGATTTTACCTCATTTAAAAAAATATTATCCTTTAGCTAATAAAGTCTTAAATCAAGATATTATCCCTAAGTCCTCCTTAACCTTGATCTCCACATCTACTCAGCCATTAAATCCTATTATACCCTGGCAAATATTTTAAAATGTGTTTCCTGTTTAACATTGCCCATGTACAAAGTGCAGATTAATAAAAGACTAATTAAGAATTTTGTAGTAACTCTATAAAGTGATGTTAAGTAACCTTACTGTGGTAACCATTTCACAATGTATACATGTATTAAATCACCTAAAACTACACAGTGTTATATGTCAATTATATCTCGGTAAAGCTGGGAGAAAAGAACTGAGTAGTTCTGACACTCACAGCCCCACATGCATTATAGAGACAGCTCCAAATGTTCTTCCTGCCCATAACTTCCCCTTTCTAACTCATCCTGCCCAATGTTCTTCTTCCCTCTTCATTTCCCTAACGTGCATTTCTTACCATTCATCATGTGTGTTATCAATCACTAGGACATGAACCCCTGAAGGTACTTAAAAGAACATTAGAGGAGATAGTTTTTTACTAGTAAAGACTCATCTTCTCTCCAATCATTCTTGGTTGAGAAATAAGAGAAACTATTAATGAAGTTGCTGCAGGTGTAAATAGTGCAGAACTGCAGAAAAACAAAACTGAGAAAACACGGAGAAGCCTGGGGGAAAGTAAAGTGCAAGTTCCTTAGCTTCACATTAAAGCGCATCCACATCTAGGCCTCCTACATTTCTGGCCTCACCTCTCTTTCTCCGTATACTCTTTGGATTCTAGCCAAGCCAAACTACTTCCTAGGCCTTTAATTTGTTCTGCAATTTCCTATTCCTGTGCCCTTGGTATTTCTATTTAAAAAGCATGTTCCCTTCATGGAGAGGTGATATCAAGATTTCCTCCATCTTTCAAGGACCAACTGAAATGCCTGCTTTTTCCTGAAGCATTCCATAAGCTTTCCAGTTGAGATTAATTTCTCTTCCCAGTTTTATCTTCACAGTTGGTCTACACTTCTCTTATTACTCCTGTCATGTTCTAACTTATGTAATAATCATTTGTGTATGCATATTTTCCCCTATAAACTATAAATTGCTTGTGGGCAGAAGTCATAATTGTACTTTTTCTTTTTATGTCCTTATAACACTTAGTATAGTGTCTCTTAAAAATAGCTGATGCTCAATAAATATACTTTGAATGGAGATAGATAAACCTTTTGGTGAGAAGTGACCATTAGAACACTCAGTACCTTTTCATTGTTCAAATTTATTTCACTAACATTCAAAGTTCTCCACAATATAGCTCTAGTATACCTTCCTACTCTCTTTGTACAGGATTCTTGATTCATGCTAAAAAATTCTATTCACTGATTGCCATATGGTCTCTGTGCGGTCTCCATCCCTGCTACCTGATCACATTTATGATCTTTATCAATCAGTTCAAAGTGTTTTCCCATAAAGTGTTTGGCATCATTTAACATATAATGCTCTTCCCATTTGCTGATCTCACCTGACATTGTTAATAACAACTGCATTTTTTCTTGTTACTTAATTTTATTATTATTAAATACCTTCCCAGCTAATTATTTTGTTTGCCACAGTACTTTTCACATGACAGGATTTAGGACAGAGAGAAAGGCATCATCTTTTTAGCAAGAATACTACACTTAAAGGCATAGGACCTGGTTTCAGGTTCCAATTCTGCACATGACTGCACATATTTTTAGTAGAAAATTTTTAGAAATAGCATCCCAGACCATTACTTTCCTTTCCTGGGAGCCTCCACCCACAAAAGTGGCACCATACAACCATGTTTTTTCTATGTGCCCCTTAGTTGATTGGCCAGTGCATGAACATCCATACCCAAGTGGCCCAAGATTATAAGAATTTTGAGTTCAAATCCAATTAAAACTTTGTTAATATTTGAACTGAGAAAATGGGGTCTTTTAAGGAAGTCATATTTGGCTCAATTGTACAGAAGGCAGAATAAATGGGCTGGCAGAGACATTGCTCATATTTGCATTGTGGTTTAGTGCCCAATTTTGCAGCCCAGATGTCAGTAGTTCTATTGACAGAGAAAATGTATGTTAAAAGTTTATAGGAAAACAAAGATATAAGACAATGGGAAGAGTGTGCTTGGTTCCTTATCCTGTATGATAGACATAGAACTGTGTCACTCTGATGCCCCTGTTCAGAAGATCTTGTTGCCATTTTAAAAAATTGTAGTTAACTGACAGCCACAAATTATCAGCAACCTTCATTTGCCCCCCAGTGTGCCATCTGAAACCACATTCCTCTTGGAGTGTGGCCAGTGGTCAGTGGTGGTAACCAAGATACATTTACTTTTGGATAGCCTAACAAATGACTGAGAAAGAGGCTGGTACAAGGCCATAGCATAGCTATTTTCACCTGATATAGACTCTGCCAGCAGACCTTCACTTCAGAATTCCCCAATGGGCTGGCAGAGAAATTGCTCATATTCGCATTGTGGTTTAGTGCCCAATTTTGCAGCCCAGATGTCAGTAGTTCAGAGGCTGGTAAACACTGATCTGTTTGCTCCTTGCTCTGAAATCCCTTCAAACCTTATTTGAGCTATAGTAAAAGAGAAATATGCTAATGGGCTATTAACTCAAAGACCAAACAATGTCATATAGAAGGAAGATAGTTTTGTAGAGAATAAATGTATTAGAAAAACCTAGGCTATGGATATATTATCACTCAGCTCCAACCAAAGCTCTCAATAGGCATGTAAGAATGGCCTACTGTGTGTGTAAATACTTCTAATTATGGGATACAAGTTTTTCATAGAGGTGTTAGTTTTCTCAGTGAGTTCTAGGAGAATGATGCCATCACACAAAAGAAAAATCTGAAAATAGTTTTATTTTGAAGGTTAATGGCAGTGTCAATTCAGACAAGTCAAGTGTAAATGAATGTATGCAACATGGGAAATTTCTAGACATAATGAGACATTTTATTTTCACTTCTTTTTTTTTGTGTGTGTGTGTGTGTGTGTGTGTGCAACTCCCTGGCTTATCTTCCTAAGAACAACATGAGAGACTAATCCCTGATGTTTTTGAACTCAGGATTCCTATTAGAAAATTAGGAGCTAAAATTAAATTGTAGTACATCTTTTTAATACAAGCATATGTTGTCTAGTTATGCTATAGAAATAGCTTTTCTATACAGGGTTAAAGCCCATCATAAATGATATTCTCTCTGGCATCAAACAGCACAGAAAACGGACAGAAAGAAGGCCCAGGATACATCCATATTATGTTGGCCACTTTTCCAGCAAAAGGGAGAAGGGAACAGCTATGGCCCTTCTGGGTAGTCAGGGACAGTGCTTCCCAACAGAAATCTCCCCATCCTCTCTTTCCATTCCCAGACAGGGAAACTTCCTTCACCCTATTGCAAACCCAAGAATCTAATACACAGGTCAGATAATTTGACCAAATTTTCATTTGAAAAAAAAAATAGGGAAGCAGAAGGAAAAAATAAAACTCTACTGAGGCCCCAGACAATGTTCTTATGCAAAAAAAAAATTGACAAAACCAAAAAACATTCAGAAAGAAAAATTTCCGTAAGACAGTAGAGATGCCACAAAATCGAAAAAAAGAAAAAAGAAAAAAAAAGAAAAAGAAATGACAAAAAGTTATGACCCAGGGTTCCATAACTACATCTCTGCTGCCTAGCATTTCTGTGAACCCAGTGACTCGTTGTTTTACTGTTCAGATCTGGTGTTTTAAACTTTGTGAGGGAGCACACGGAGGGCAGATTGTCGCCTGAAAAGATGACATCCGAAATAGTTTCACCAGAACATAATAAATGTTCTCAAGGCCTTGTCTGCCTCAGCCCAACTAGGGTGAACAGGTGGGTTTGCCGACACTGCTCTGGCCAGAGAAGGACACTCTCCCGAGGGATGATGTCTGTGTTGAGTCTTGGCATCCAGAGCAGTCAACAGCTCATACATGTTAATGCT
This sequence comes from Antrozous pallidus, assembly GCA_027563665.1. Classification (NCBI taxonomy): domain Eukaryota; kingdom Metazoa; phylum Chordata; class Mammalia; order Chiroptera; family Vespertilionidae; genus Antrozous; species Antrozous pallidus. The sequence goes on along the minus strand of CM050512.1, from coordinate 47,054,909 downwards.
GAAATGATATTAGTACCACTGAGAAGAAGCAAGAAGAAATAGCCAAAAGTGATCCCAAAACATCATTACTAATAAATGGAAGAGCTAACAACACAGTAAGAGCATAAGCACAATTAGAAGGCATCAGTTAGATTGAAAGGCTCCAGCTGGGAAAGCTCAGGGGTTGAGAGCCCTCAATTTAGTGAGCACTGGGTTTGGGGGAGCAAAGGGATCCTCCCAGAGTAGGGGTTTGGCACTCAGTTTGGCAGACCACTGGAGCTTTGAGGAAGTGGCAGGGAGGCCAAGGAGAAATCTGGGAAAGGAGCTGCCTTGGAATGACCATATTCTCAGAGCCAGGAAGATGGGAATGAAACCCGGCCTGGAATCCCTGGAAGAAGCCAAAGTGAGGCAAAGTCTGGAGCATAAAGTGGATGAGGTGACATGAGAAGCTGCCATTGATGGAGAAAAGAATTTCCAAGATAAATGTGGTCAGCAAGGCAGATAACTTTTATAAGAGCATTCTGGAATGAGCAGATGAGAAAGGCAGTTTAAGCAAAAAGGGAAGCATCTGTTTATTTTCATGGGCAATTGTGGGCTTAAAAGGCAATCTTGGAGATTTTTAGCCTTAAATAGACAAACGGTATACTATTTTCTAGTCTGCCACCAAATATAACCTGGTATCTGGAATATAATTTAACATGCGTTTCCCAGAATAAATTATGTCAACCAGCCATATATTTCCAGCCTCGTGAAAAGCTGTGTGAGCAGTTTCTTCTCCCAGAAGTGCACCAAAAGTTTTACTAACTCGCAGCCTTCTACTCTCTCTACTGCCCAGTGTCAGGTGATGTCTCTGGATCTTGAAGCTTCAAATTGAGGCTCATCACTCTGCTTTCACCAAAGGCCTCGCTCTCGTCCTGGGGGAACCATGATGCATGGCTAGTTTTCTTAGCACCTAATGGAAACTAAACCATCCCCAAAGACAAACATATGTGGGAGGAATCACAAATGCAAGCTATACGCAAGCTTTACACTCATAATACATAGCAAACACAGAAAACAACTCCCAATTTCAGTCTTCATTGGTTTCATGCTATTATATACCTCAATTATATCTAAAGAAAACAAGTTAATAAAAAATTGCCTACTTCAAACACCAACAAATTACTTTGGTGCTACTTCAAACTCTGTGTTTTCAATTCTCCCACATTTTTGCCTTAATCCCCAGATAAGAAACCAATACATCAGAGTGAATACCTTGTTTGTGTTTATCACTGTTATCTTTATGAGAAGGAATTAACCTTTGCCCTCTGAGATAGCAGAATCAGTCTTCCTCAGATCAAACAAACAACTAAGAAATGTCTGAGACCCAGGAAGTTTGTCCCTGTGATCATGAGTTTTGGTGGCTCTGTCCAGCTTTGCAAAACTAAACTATCCCCGCTGAGGCATTCAGAAATTATTTTACTTTCTCTTATTCATCAGAAAAGGAAAAGTAGCAAACCCCTGGGCCAATGAGTATTCATCCCACCTAGTGATAACCCTGACCCTAGTAAAGCCCACATCTGTCTTGTGTTTGGGCTGGCAGACGGCCAACTGCGGATCAGAAAACAACAATTTCCCTGGTCAGATGTAAACCTTGCCCAGCATGTTGACTTTATAAACCATCTCCTGTGCTCAGTAAATTTAACTGGTAGATAGGGTTGTCTTTCCTTGGCTCATTTCCCACTGATTAATATTACTGCTATGAACACCCATACATATAATCAGACATACACTAACAAGGCTCTGTCTAGACAGGCAGAGAAGGATTTTACCACCACCACCCCCTTTTTTGCCAAAATTAGGCATTAATATGCTACTTGTGAATGGGACAAATGTTTACATAAATCATACTGGGAAAATAAATACTGCTCTCGAATACTTCCCGTGGAGACACTTTAGACAGGATTAGTTAGGTATAGGAGTTACCATGATAGTTTGTTCCCTGTGTACTTCAAAGTCATGAGAGCCAACAAGAAATGAGTAGCAGAACCATAAATTGGTATTTTTGACAGGTTGATTCCATCTAGCTTTGCTTTAGCCAACATTCAACCTTAATTTATGATGGTGAGGAGGTATCAGGCATGATTAATCCTGTTCAAAATGACACTGGCCATTCCCATGATGTGATGTAAAAAATTATAAAAGTCACTTTTCAAGATCAGTTTGAAAATTTCAAGTGAACTGTACCATATAGCAAAATCTGTTATCCAAAATCTAGGATTTTTAAAAAGCACTACAAAAAAAAAACAACAAACAAACAAACAAAAAAAACCTTTAAATAAGTCCTAACATATAAATAGAGCTGAAAACTAACTTTCCCCTAACCACCCACTCACAACCTCAGCCAATATTTTTTCTTATACTGAGCAAATTATGGAACTAAATCTGCTAGAGAAAACAAATTCATAAGGTTTCCCAATAACCCCAACACTATCATTATTATTAATATTATAAATCCATCTATTATCACAACTCATCAAACCAAGTCAATATTGAGCACAGTTTCAAAATTTTCCTAAACAAGAGCAAAGGATACAGATGTATTATAAAGTATAACCTCTCCCCTCAAGTATTTTCTAATCAGATGATCCAAATCTTAAGTTTAATTCTTACGATTATTATTGTAGAAAACTAAAGTCCAACAGATAGTTTTGAGAGTTTTCAGGTTGAAAAGAAATAGTTTCATCAGTTGAATGGACAGCAGTAACGTTCTCCTTTTGAAGAGATGAACTTATGCCTGACTCTAAACATCACATTCTAGTAGGTGGCTACCAAGCAGTGCCCGTTCACTTCAGATCATAAGTGTGGAGGGGTGGGGACTAAAGTGGCACAAACTGGGGAAATCACAGGTCTGCTCTTGGATGTTTTTTATATGGAACTAACAGGAGTTGCTGCTTCTCAGGTGGGAAGTTTTAGGCAACACAAGACTAGAGCTATCAGCGGCTATTGTTGCTGCTCACAGAGGCAGCTAGGCTGAGAGAAAGCCAACACAATGAGAGGCTCTCCTTCCAGAGCCTTGAGGTGACCCAGGCCCCTGCCTTTCCCACAGCTAGGTTATGTTTGTCAGTAAATTCCCTCTTTGATAAGCTTATGGGAGCTCGGCTTCTTTGTAACCAAAACCTGTCTTCACGACTCTGTCAGTTGTCCTCCATCTCCAGAGCACTTAAGAGAAATGGCCTTGATTTCAGCAAGAGTTACAAGATGCATATCACTATTATTTTAAAGTTTGACTCTAAAGGAGCTCAAACACTAAAATTGCTATGAAGTGTGTAAATGAAATCTATTTCTCACCTTCAAATTATCTTGGACATGTGTGTTGAGTAACTAAACACAAAGAAACACAGGCTAGACTGGATGAGCAATTCTCAAAACATTATTTCTACAAATTTTAGACCTGTTGCAATGATACAAAGACCACCTACCCCATTCAGTAGTAAAGCTTCCTATTCCTGCCTTTTCATTTCAGTTATTCTCCACTTGCCATCATCCTGCTTCTTCTGCACCTATACACACACACGCACGCACACACACACACACACGCGCGCGCACATGAACACGTGTGTGCGTGCACACACACACATTCCGGTGTCACCCACACATTATCTGCCTTTTTATGGTAGCCTAGTTGAACCTCCTTTTTCTCTAGGTCATCTAGGCAGTCCCATCAGCTGGACTTCTTACTTTCTTCCTAACTCAGAGAATGTCTGGTGTCACCATAAGACACCAGAAGTCTTCTTGCCTAATTAGAAGTCTTCCTGTCTAATGGCATTTGAGACCCATTAGACAAGAAGACTTCTAATATTTCTATCATCACTGCTATCTCTGCATAATAGCACAATTCTTTTTTCTCTACATATTCTGTGTCTTTTTTGGCAATTAAACAGGCCAGATTTTGGAAGTTGTCTCTCCTTCTTATATTTTAGTTATATAAAACAAAAAGTGGGCAGTACTTGAACACCAACCAAGAATATTGTTTTTTCAGCTGCTTTTCCTTAATCTTGGGATTCTGAATTGAAATGGGGGAAGAGGGAGAATAATTAGAAATGATGCTTGAGAAATTGATTCTTAATAGTTTGTGAGGTGGAGAGTATTCATCATTTCACCAGTCAAGTGTTTCTTCATGGTTTGTTCCACAAAGAAAAGGGTTCTTGGGAGGCAGATCTGTTTGAAATTATTCAACTCCAAGACTGACATTGCAAAATTAGAAAGAGGTCAAATAACCTTATGGCAAAAGTATCGGTGGATTTCCAGAGAAAAGTGTGCTCCAGCATCATGTAGTGGTTTTAAGATGGCCACAGACATTGAAGAGACAAAAAGAATATTAAAAGTAAACAGAAGGATTTTCCTTACAGTAGAAGAAACCCAAATCTCACCCACGCATTTTTTCTCTTGACCCCCAGCTGTTAACACAGCATCAAGATTACTGTAGACACAGTGGAGTTTGGAATCCCCATTAATAATTTGCATAGCTTCCCACCCAGGCTAGGACCCACCCTGCTGCTACAGAATGATGGATTCATCTGTCTCCACCGAGGCCTGAGAAGTCTTACTTCACTGGGGAATAAGCACACTTTCTGCCATACATGTGATGTGATGATCATGTCTGGTTTACTAGTCTGCCTTTCTCTTGAGGCTACTTGATGGTAAAAATGTATTCAATAAAACTTTGGAACCATCAGGATTAAAAAGCTTTCTCCAAAAGTCTTCTTTCCTCAGTAGCCATTAATATCACTAAAGTGAGCAGAAGGCCAACATGGAACAAGAGGTAACCATTCTGCAAATGTGCCAGGAAGCATAGGCCCCTTCTAAATGTGGGGTGTACTGAGCAGCAGCTAGATGCAGAAATGCACTTCTCCCAGTAGCACTGCATTTCAACAATAAGTGTGTTTTGTTCTTCACTAGGGAAAAAAAGCGATTGGCAACATTTATTGTTTTGGAGATTTTGTTTGAAAAATACAAATTGGAATCCACCTTGGTTTTTTTATTGTTACTGATTTTAGAGAGGGAGGAAGAAAGAGTGGGGGGAGAGGGAGAAGGAGAGGGGGGAGAAAGAGGGGGGGGAGAGAGAGAGAGATCAATGTAAGAGAGAAATATTGGTCAGTAGCCTCCCGTACCCCTGACCAAGGATTGAAACAACAACCTAGGTGTGTGCCCTGACCAGAATTGAACCAGCACCCCTTTGGTGTATGGGACATGCTCCAACCAGCTGAGCCACCTGGGCCAGGTTTTAAAAGCTAAAGTTGGCAAGGAAGTGAAACCATGATTTCTAAGGTCCCTTCCAGATTTAAATTCAAAACAACCTGCAATGAAATGATAAATTTCTATACAGTACAGATGAGTGAGTGGGAATTCAGAAAAGAGAAGAAAAGTATGGCAAGGTGTTGCCAAATGTGGTAGACGGGGGTGCTGCTTACCAGGATGTGCTTTTCCTCTGGCACATGCAAGCCTTCCTCATTCCTCTCCTTAAAGTTAGGTGTGGCCAGTTCTGACCAAAACATTTTAAGTAAATGTGACATATGCTCCTTCTAGGGTTACAGCATATAACTACTGGTGTTTGCTATCCCTGTGCCCGCTTCCTCTGACATCACAACCGGGGACATTCCAGAAAGATGAAAGGCTGCCAGCTGATCCTGGAGTGAAGATGCCAGGGAGAGAGGCTCCTGAGAAATCAAGGATAACTTTGCAAAGAAGGAAAGACTTGATTACATAATGAAAAGAAGGGAGAAGATAAGGAGTTGAGAGATTCCAGAAATGGGATCTAGTCCAGAGATTCTCAACAATTCAAAGCCAAATAAATAGGAATGTCCAGGAGTGGGGTGCAAGCATAGGATTTTTCTTTCCTTTTTTTTTTTTTTTTATTTGACATTTTAGAAAATTGAGGTATAATCGATACAAATTATATTAGTGTCAGGTGTACAACAATAAAGATTCAATATTTCTATATACTGCCAGATGATCACCACAGTGAGACTAGTTCACATCTATCACCATCCAAAGTTACAGACTTTTTCTTGTGATGAGAATTTTTAAAATTTATTCTCTTAGCAACTTTCAAATATATGATACAGTATTACTAACTATACTTATCATTTTGTATATTACATACCCATGACTTATCTATCTATATAATAGAGGAATATGCAAATTAGTCAGGATGCCATAACGTCAGGAACCTGAGCCTGCATTGCACCTGGTCGGGGCGAGGGACCTCAGGCTGCCTCCTATCCCAGTCCCACAGGGCTTGATAGGGGACCTCAGGGGGCTTCTGGGTCTCACTCAATGGGTGTGGGACCAGCCAGTATGGGTCTACTGTGTTTTCGAAGTGTGTGCAGGTGCTGGGCAGGGACTTGATTCTAGGTCCCGGGGCACACCCCAGACTCTGATAGAAGGGAGAATTTCATATACATTTTACTAATTTTCTTTAATCTCTGACATTTATAGAGAAAGACAAACAGCAATATTAAAATATTTCCTCTAATTAATTCCCTTTTAACATGCACAAATTTTGTGCACCAGGCCACTAATTTATTCAATAACCAGAAGTTTGTATCTGCTAACATCCTTCACCCATTTCACTCCCTAACTCCAAACTCTGGCAGCCACCCATCTGTTCTCTGTATCTAAGTTTATTTGTTGTTGAGTTAGATTCCACATATGAGTGAGATTACGTGGTATTTGTTTTTCTTATTCTGACTTTTACTAAGCATATTGCCTTCTAGGTCCATCCATGTTGTCACAAATGGCAAGATTTCACACACTCTCATATGTACCATACCTTGTTTATCCATTCATCTATCAATGGACAGGGGTTGCTTCCATATCTTGGCTATTGTAAATAATGCTGCAGTGAAAATAAGGGTACACCATTTAAATACAAAGGATTGTTAAAAATTCCTATAAACAATTCTATTCTAACAAACTAGACAACCTTGAGGAAATGTACACATTCCTAGAAAAATACAACCATCCAAAACTCACTCAAGATTATTCTAAAAATCTCAATAGACTGATAACTATGGAAGAAATTGAAGCAGTCATCAAAAAGCTTCCAGCAAACAAAAGCTTGGGGCCAGATGGCTTCAACAGGGGAGTTTTACCAAACATTCAAGGAAGAACTAAAACCTATCCTCCTCAGACTATTCCAAAAAATTCAAGAGGAAGGAACACTTCCAAGCTCCTTATATGAAGCCAGCACCAACTTATTATCAAAACCAGATAAAGATAACACAATGAAAGAGAATTACAGGCCAATATTCCTCATGATCATAGATGCCAAAGTCCTCAACAAAATTCTAGTAAATTGGATCCAGCACTACATCAGAAAGATCATACACCATGACCAAGTAGGATTTATCCAAGGGATGCAAGAATGGTACAATATTCGCAAATCAATAAACGTGACACATCAAACAAATTGAGAGATAAAAATCACATAGTCATATCAATTGATGCAGAAAAAGCATTTGACAAAATCCAACATCCTTTCTTGATAAAAACGCTCAGCAAGGTGGGACTAGAAGGATCATACCTCAACATAATAAAAGCCATATATGACAAACCCACAGCCAACATCAAACTCAATGGGCAAAAAAAACCTATTTCCACTAATAACAGGAACAAGGCACTCCACTCATGTCCATCATAGTGCTGGAAGTACTAGCCATTGTGATCAGACAAGAAGAAGAAATAAAAGGCATCCAAATTGGAAAAGAAGTAAAACTGTCCTTATTTGCAGATGACATGATACTATACATAGAAAACCCTAAAGAATCCATCAAAAATTATTAGACTTAATAGATTAAATAAATTATTAGACTACTTTGGCAACGTAGCAGGATACAAAATTAACATCAAGAAATATATGGCATTTCTATATACCAATAATGAACTTACAGAGAGATTGAAAAAGCAATCGCATTAAGCACCGCACCAAAAAAAAATAAGATACCTAGAAATAAATTTAACTGAGGAGGTAAAAGACCTATATGCAGAAAACTAACTACAGGACACTGAAAAAAGAGACAGAGGAAGACATAAACAGATGGAAGAGCATACAATGTTCCTGGGTTGGTAGAATCAACATCATCAAAATGTCCATACTACCCAAAGCAATCTATAAATTCAATGCACTTACCATTAAAATATCAATGGCATATTTCACAGACCTAGAATGAACTTTCCAAAAATTCATCTGGAATAAAAAAAAGATCCCGAATAGCTGCAATCCTGAGAAAGAAGAACAAAGTAGGTGGGATCTCAATACCAGATTTCAAGCTGTATTACAAAGCAACTGTTCTCAAAACAGCCTGGTACTGGCACAAGAACAGACATATAGATCAATGGAATAGAATAGAGAACCCAGAAATAAACCCAAACCACTGTGCTCAATTAGTATTTGACAAAGGAGGCATAAACATACAATGGAGTCAAGACAATCTCTTCAATAAATGGTGTTAGGAAAATTGGACAGATACATGCAAAACTAGACCACCAACTTATACCATACACAAAAATAAACTCAAAATGGATCAAGGTCTTAAACATATGATGGAAAAGCATAAAAATACTAGACAAATCCACAGGCAGAGAAATCTCAGACATATGCCAAAGCAATTTCTCCACTGATACTACTCCTAGGGCAATGGAAACTAAAGAGAAAATAAACAAACGGGATTACATCAAAATAAAAAGCTTTTGCACAGCAAAGGAAACAAAACAACAAGAAAGCCCACTGCATAGGAGAACACATTTGCCAATGATATCAACAATAAGGGTTTAATCTCCAACATTTACAGGGAACTCATACAACTTAACAAAAAGCAGATAAACAACCCAAGCAAAAAATGGGCAAGTGACATAGATACTTTTCGAAAGAAGACAGGAGGAAGGCCAAGCAGCATATGAAAACCTGCTCAAAGTCACTAATCATCAGAAAGATGCAAATCGAAACAACAGAATGGCTATCATCAACAAATCAACAAATGACAAGTGCTGGCGAGGATGCAGAGAAAAAGGAACCCTTGTGCACTGCTGGTGGGAATCCAGACTGGTGCAGCCACTGTGGAGAACAGTATGGAATTTCCTCAAAAAACTAAAAATGAAACTCCCATTTGACCCAGCAATCCCACTTCTAGGAATATATTCAAAGAAACTAGAAACACAAATCAGAAAGGATATATGTACCTCTATGTTCATAGCTAAGATTTGGAAACAGCCTAGGTGCCCGTCAGCAGATGAGTGGATTAAAAACTGGTACATCTGCACAATGGAATACTACTCTGGGGTAAAAAAAAAAAAAAAAAAAAAAAAGGAGTTCTTACCATTTTCAACAACATGGATGGAGATGTAGTGGTATGCCCAAATTTCATGATCCCCAAAGACCACCAGGGAGCCGAGTCCAATGCAATAGCATAGAGCCTTTATTACAAGCCTGGGCTTGGCCCTCTGCCCCTGCCACCACAGCGGCAGGAAGCAAAAGAGGGGGGAAAATCCAAAGCATGCGATTTTATAGGGAGGTGGGGCCAGACGCGAGTTGGCCGATTCCAATTGGTTGAGTGATGGCTGGGGCTAGTGATGCAAATAATCCCTAACGCATGTGACCTGTCCTGTCCTTTGCTCTTGATTGAAGGTCAAGCGCACAGTCTTTCACAATTGGCTAATTCAAAGGGAGGGGTTGGTCTTTGTGATTTCAAGATGGCAGCCCCCAGGTAAGTTTACATATCACTCGGCCTACGTGGTGGCTGCCATGTCACACAGTCCAAAATGGCAGCTGTCTTTGCAGTCCCGATCTGCCTTTTCAGTAGATCATTATGCTAAGTGAAATAAACCAAGCAGAGAAAGTTAAATATCACATGATCTCACTCATTTGTGGAATATAATGAACAACATAAACTGATGAACAAAAATAGATCCGTAGACAAAGAAATATCAATCAGAACATCAAACCTCATTGAAGATGGGGAACAGTGGGGGTAAGAGGGAGAGATCACCCAAATGACTTATATGCATGCATATAAGCCTAATCAATGGACACAGACAACAGGGTGGTGGGTGCATAAATGGAAGGTGAGGGGGTAATGGGGGGATAAGGACACATATGTAATATCTTAAGCAATAAAAAATTTTTTTAATAAAAATAAAAAAAGAAAATATGGGTACATATGTCTTTTTGAATTAATGTTTTAGATTTCTTTGGATAAATACCCAGAACTGGAATTGCTGGGTTGTAGGTATTTTTCTCTCTTTTCCATGTCTAGCATGGAGAGAGAGACTGGATCTAGTTTCTGAGTAGAGGAGCTGGAGATTAAGAAATAAAAGTATAGAGATTAAGAAATAAAAGTATAGAAGATGAAGACCCAGTAATAGAAAAAATAGCTGGGGCTGGGTGGGATGTCTGTTCTCTCTGAGGGAGAGACAGCATCTGACACCCAAATAGCAGCAGTTTATTTATAATCCAAAAATACAAAGGTGCTGGAATCCAATCCCATCTCACCAATAGAAAGATGTGGATAGGAAGCCTGGAAGGCTGGTAAACAACCTTAATTGGCTCTGAAAGGTCAGAGCTAAAATATTGTTAATTAAAGCAGCTTTCCCATCAAACAATCATGTAAATCCTTACTGATAAGATAATTTGCCTGTTACTGGAATTGCCTGCCTAAGGGCAATGGGTGTATCCCAAACCTGAACAAACAGGATAGCCAGAGGCATTGAGTTTAGCCCACAAACAGTTAAGGAATGCTCAAGGTGTCTTGCATGCTCTCCCCCCCCCCCCCCCCCCCCCACCCCCACATACACACACTGGGTCATGTGGAAGTTCTATTTTTAGTTTTTGAGATAACTCCACACTGTTTTCCACAGCAGCTACACCAATCTGCATTCCCACCAACTGTGCATGAGGGTTTTCCTTTTCTCCACATCATTGCCTAAACTTGTTTATAAATTTATTGATGATAGCCATTCTGACAGGTGTGAGGTGATATCTCACTGTGATTTTTAATTTGCAGTACCCTGGTGACAAATGATGTTGAGCATCTTTTCATGTACTTGTTGGCCATGTGTATGCCTTCTCTGGAAAAATTTCTATTCAGATCCTCTGCCATTTTTTAAAAATTGGTCTGTTTGCTTTTTCACTATTGAGTTATATGAGGTATTTATATATTTTGGATATTAACTTAGCATATATATTATTTGCAGATATTTTCTCTCAGGTGATTCTAAAGTACACCCAGGGTTGAAAACTACTACCATAAATGGCAGAGAAGATAGTAGAATAAGAGTAAATAGACAGGATATGAATAAGGCACAAATAACTTTTGCAATTTGTCTCAGAAGTCCCAGACAGGGTTTGTAGATAACTTCTTCAACAAAGATGGGAAATATACTTGTTAAAATTTAGTACAACTAAAAGAAAAAAATTACATATGGTCAGTTAATAGGTTACAATTGTCCTTTCTGTTTTAGCACTTATATTGTATGTTATAGATTGTGTCCATTTTTTAAAAACTTTATATTCTTCTTTCAAATAAAAAATATTTAAAACCCCATAGAAAGTTTATCCTTAAATGATTCAAATGTCAGATCTACATGTCCATTCATTACCCATGGGACTTATAAAACTATTACTAATAATATCAGTAGCTAATATTAATGGACCATTTAGTCTGAGCAAGGCATAGTGCTGAGTACATTGTGATCATAATCACTTAGTCCCTACAAAAACCCTGTCAGGTAGTTACTAGTATTATGCCCATGTTGCAAAGGAGGAAACTGAATTTCACAGAGATGTAGTAAATGTACCAGGGATCATAGAGAGAAACTCAATGTTTCTGAGTCTAAAACCTACTCTTTTGACTATTACATCAAACTTGGACTTAGCAAAATTCCTTTCTACTCCATCATTTTACTAAATAACTGCAGCAGAATTAAGAACCATTTTAGCCCTGAATGGTTTGGCTCAGTGGATAGAGAGTATGCCTGTGGACTGAAGGGTCCCAGGTTCAGTTCTGGTCTAGGGCATGTACCTTGGTTGTGGGCACATCCCCAATAGGGGGTTTGCAGAAGGCAGCTAAATGATGTTTCTAACTCTCTATCCCTTTCCCTTCCTCTCTGTAAAAAATTAATAAAATATGTTTTTGAAAAATAACCCATTTTAATTTGTAGAAGGTATTTTATGAAAAAAAATCTACTTATCAAGAAGTGCTGTTTTGTCATGGGAAATAAATATTATGTCCAAGGTATTACCATTGTTATGAAAAATATTTTCAGATGAAAAGAGATCCCCCCAACTCCCAACAGTGACAACAGAGTAAGTTGTATTCGTTCACAATTAGCCCAACTCAGAGCAGCTGTTGTTTACAATTTAGTGATGTGGATCTCAATTTATAGGCAATATTGACCAGAAACTTTCAAAATGAAAATTTTACATTTAGGTAATATTTAAATTTTTGGAATATTTGAAATTAAATAATATTTGGATAGTCTTGATTCAAGATGGTTGGTCTCTTTGGAAGTAAACTGCCAAACAGCCCTTATATAAAAAGATCACTTGACAAATTAAAATACATATATCCAATATGCCTCCAGACTACCTAACTGGTAGATAAAACTTGTAAGAAATCAGAATGTTGCCAATGTTATTTCTGTGCACAACTCCATAGGGTTACCAAATTAATGTGCCAATAAAAAAAATCACATTCCATTTTCTAAGGAGTGAATATACACAGAAGAATAACATAGGCCTAGAGGATAAGTGAGACTGTCACAAACAATTCATTGATAGTACCAATTCACCTAAAATCATTCACAGGCCAGCCACAAAGTTTTAACTAATATGTGTATAACCCATAAAATCCAGAAGACTTATGTGTTAAGCTTAGAATAACATTACACTCAAGAAAATAAAGTCCAAACACCAAAAGTAATTTTTAAAGTAACTAAAATAATTTACTTGCATTTCTGAAAGATTCCACTCATAATCTGTAACAATACATTTTAAATCTTATTTCTTCTCTTTCCCAATTCTCTAGGGCCCAGAACTAATCACAGACTAAGAATCACTACATTTTCCAAACTCTCTACTGAAACACAGCCATAAAGAGTAGGTTGCATTATTGATACACATTCTCCTTTTTGACTCTTCCTCTGGGAAGAGTATAGTTCCCTAGGCCATTAATATTGGCCTTGGTCATATGATTTGCTTTGACCAATGGAATGAGAGCCAACATAATACATCCCACATGTCATAGAGGCTTTAAATATACTTGTATGGTTTGCCTTGGTCTCTTGTGTTCACTTCTGCCTGCCTTCTGCTAGAAGAGAAAGCCCAGCCCTAAGTCATTAAATGAAAGACACCTGGAGCAGACAGGAATCTGATCCAGAACCTGGAACAAAGCCACCAGAGCTGATTACAAACCTGTGAGCGAGAAATTAATGTTCGGTTTTGTAGGACACTAAGATTCAGTGTTGCTTGTTACACAGCTTATTACAGAAAAACCTAAGATACAATGTGAATTTTCTCCTTTCCTCTGTTTCCCTTTTCTGTCCCCAGCAAGCAAGCATCCTGCCTCTTTAGGAGGGAATAGGAGAGTAAAATTGGAATAGAAAACACAAGATTAATTGGAATTGGAGAAGAAAAAGGTATTATCTAGGTAACGGTTCTAAAAATTATATCATACCACATCAAAGAGGGCAGCCTCTAAGATTGAGAGATAAGATCAACATGGCCATTGGTGAGCTCTGCAATCAGCAAAGAAAGAAGGAGAGCCAGTATTACCTAGTGTTGGAATGGACGATTGTAATCATCTCAAATGAAAATATAATGCACCTTAGCTTACTTGATTGCAAGGAAGAAGAGGCATCTGGGTCTTAGCAAAGGCATTATATTGGTTGGAGTATAAGCCACTAGTGTCCATACCTACTTGATTATACTCTAGTCTGTACTGGCCTGAGAACCCCATGTGGCCCACGATCCTGGCCTTCAAAAGAAATATTGATATTACAGTTTTGTATAAAACTAAATATAATTTAGAAATTGTTCTTTATTAATTTAAGCCAGTGCATCTGTCACACCAATTGCCTTTGTATTTCCATCCTGCTATGTGGCAGACCAAGGACTTGGGTATTAATACTGGCTTTATCCTGTGAGTAGTCTAGTCCTCAGCCATGTGATTCTTTCAGTAAGTAGTATTTAATGTTGGTAATTATGTCTTTAATTGAATTATCAATTGGGATGTTTTTATAGATGACTAAAAGCTGGGAGAATCTCTGCCTCCAAATAGAGAATTGTAAACCTTGATGAGCACAGTTGCCACCTGAAGGCCCATAGCATCCTCATTGACCAGGAGTCAAGATGAGTGCTGAGAACAGACTAACCCTTTGGTCAGATCCAACATTAATAAGTCTGAATTTCTCTCATGTTTCTTAAAGTTTGAGTCAGTAGGGGCCCAAGAAAGTAAGCCTTCACTCTTGTTGCTTAAATTGACCTGTCTCATAAAAGTACATTGTTGAGGAAGAGGAACCAAGATGGCGGCATAAGTAAACACCTATACTGCTGCTCCGTACAATAATTTCCAAAGTACAACTAAAAGACAAAATTGACATCATCCAGAACTACCAGAGGGCTGGCTGAGTGGACATTCCACAAATAGAAGGAAAGATAAAAGGACACTGAGACTCAGGGGAGCTGTGGAGGACAGAGTTGTGGATACATGCCAAGTCAGAGGTGCAGAGCCACACATGAGTGGATAGGGCGGGCAGCTGAATACCCGGCTAATTTTCTCGATCAGGGAGGGAGACAAAGGTGCCCCACCGCACTAAGCCGCAGTTCTGGGCGAGTCTCGGGGAACCCAGACTCGTATGGGTGAAACTGGACAGTAAGGAGGAAGCACGATGAAACTTGGGCACTGCAGAGGTGTGCAAGCTATCAGAGAGGGCTCATGGTTAGCTCTATTATTTGGGAGGGGAAAAAACAAACAAACTGCTGGACTGCTTTGTTTTCCCATTCTGGGTGAGTCTTTGAGTGTCCAGACTCATTTGGGAAGAAACTAGACTATCCAGCAGTGGGCAGACCTCCGGGCAGCTTTCTCTCAGAGGTGCCTGCAGCCATTGCCACGGGACATGGAGACCCTGGAGCCATTAAGGGCGGGGCTGACCAGAAACCAAGGCTGTCTGCTCAACCCTGAGACTCCACCCCATCCAAGCTGAGCACAGAGGCACTCACAGTGTAAACACAGCTGATCCCCACAGCCAATTGGCCTGAAGGTCAACCCCTCCAGTGATACCAACAACAATCTAGGCTTAACTACAACAAGACTGTGCAGCCCATAAAGGGGTGCACCAAGAGTATCCACTTCAGGTAACTGGGGAGGCTTAGCCACTGTCCCCTAGAGGACACCTACCATACAAAGTTATTCCACCAATTCAGGGAATCAGACAAAATGTGAAGACAAGGTAACAAATCACATTTGAAAGAAATGGAGGGGGAAAAAAATGACTGGACATAGAGTTTAAAACCACGGTTATAAGGTTTTTCAAGAGGTTCCTAAAAAAGGCCAATAAATTTAATGAGACCCTTGAGGATGTGAGCAAGACCCTCAAGGATATGAGCGAGACTCTGGAGGATATGAAAAAGAATCAACTAGAAATTAAGCATACACTGACTGAAATAAAAAATATTATACAGAGACCTAAAAGCAGACTAGAGAATCACAAGAATCAAGTCAAAGATTTGAAATACAAAGAAGCAAATCCATTCAGCCAGAAAAACAAGAAGCAAAAAGAATCCAAAAAAATTGAAGATAGTGTAAGGTACCTCTGGGACAACCTCAAGCATACCAACATCCGAATTATGGAGGTGCCAGAAAAAGAGAGAGAGAGAAAGATACTGAAAACCTATTTGAAGAAATAATGACAGAAAACTTCCCCCACCTGGTGAAAGAAACTGACTTAAAAGCTCAAGAAGTGCACAGAAACCCAAAATATAGGAATCCAAAGAGGACCACACCAAGACACATCATAATTAAAATGCCGAGAGCAAAAGACAGAGAATATTAAAAGCAGCAAGAGAAAAACAGTTAGTTACCTACAGGGGAGCACCCATATGACTGTCAGCAGATATCTCAACAGAAACTATGCAGGCCAGACAAGAATGGCAAGAAATATTCAAAGTGATGAATAACAAGAACCTACAACCAAGATTACTTTACCCATCAAAGCTATCATTCAGAATTGAAGATCAGATAAAGTGCTTCACAGATAAGGAAAAGCTAAAGGAGTTCATCACCGCCAAACCAGTATTATATGAAATGCTGAAAGATATTCTGTAAGAAGAGGAAGAAGAAAAAGGTAAAGATAAAAATTATGAACAACAAATACACATCTATCAACAAGTGAATCTAAAAATCAAGTAAATTAAAAATCTGATGATCAGAATAAACTGGTGAATATAATAGAATCAAGGGCATAGAAAGGGAATGGACTGACAATTCTTGGGGAAAGGGGTTTGGGAGATGTAGGAAGAGACAGGACAAAAATCGTACATCCATGGATGAGGACATTGTGGGGGAGGTAAGAGCAAAGGGTTGGATGGGTATGGGTGGGGGGGAGGAGCTATGAGGGGGAAAAAGAGCAACATTTTAATAATCTGAACAATAAAGATTTGTTAAATTTTTTTTAAGTACATCATTGAGGGTCTTCTCTTTGCTAGCATTCACTGTGTTTATGCCACCAAAGAACTCAAAGCACTAAAAGGATGAAACCATGTACTTGTTCAAGCACCACATTCCCCTAATGCTATCTCAACAAACTGTGTGTAAATGCTTTTGCTTTGTTTTTTCTTAGTCCTCTCTTCTTCCAAATACCATGTTTTTCTAACAAATTAATACAGCAAGTCATTTTTCACCCAGTTGAAATTACCAATATAGGATAACCCTTTGTAAAGAGCTGATGAGGCAATTAGAAGGGATGAGGGATGAAATGTAATGTTCATGCTCTGCCTAAGTGACTAAGATTTATAACTGTAACCCTGCAACTCCCTGGCTTATGTATGCAAATGTGGGGCCAATTAGTGATTCACCTGCAACTGCTAATTAAAAGGCCTGGGGTGATAGATTGCCACAAAGCAGGCAGACTGGGGCCAGGCTCTTCAGCATCATCTATTCCCACACAAAGGACAGCCAAGGAGAGAGTATCTGAAGATTAGCTCCCTAAAGAGCCATCAGAATTTTAAATCTACTAATTTGGAGGGGAAAAAAATAAGTCGTGTGGGAAAATATAATTATAATGCAGCTAGAAAATAAAAACAGGCAAAGCAAACCAAGCATTGTTGCATCATTAAAGGAGAAAATGACCCTTCTGGGTAATTTTCCCATGGAATTCAGAACAAAAAGGGGGAAAAAAATTGGAAAAAGGTTTGGAAGAAACCACATGTGATTCTTTCCCTTCCAATTACAACAAATTTCCACAGTTTTCAACTCAGCAAAATGCCTGAACCATAGCTTGGCAAATAGCAGAGAATAAAATTGTTAATAAAATAAAAAATTCATGTCCAAGTCTTCCAGACAGTTAAGTTGAATAGGTTCTCATATTACTTAAACTAGGTTTGGAGAGATTTATTCAATCTCTGACTTCCAGGTTCAGTTGAAACAATATAATAAAAATTCAGATTTAAACACACACACACACACACACACACACACACACACACACACACACCCTGCTCCTCAGAGTCCACAAGTAGCAGCATCTATAGGCATCTGGTTGCCTCTGGGAGAAAGTACTGGGATATCTCTGCCTTTGTGAGTTCCTTTGGTACAGTCACTGACATTAATTACCAACCCTTGCTGTGGTCGCAGCACTTTGTGATCTAGCATCCCTCAAACCCACACCTCTTCAAGATTCTCCTGCCTCAACCCAGTTCACAACCACAACTGCTTGGACCTAGAGCCAAGCCTATGTCCACATGGACCTTGCTTTCAAAGGGCTGCTAAATGCAGGGTTTCCTTTAGGCAGAAGTGTTTCTCCCAGGCAGCCATGGTGTGTTTGGGAAGTACCAGGTTCCTGCTGAATGTTTCCCTGCATCAGTCATCCTGGAGGTCTCCAGAGCCTAATGAGATGTCATATATAAAGCACTCCTTAATGAAGTGACCTCAAAGGAGAAATAGCAGGAGGCATTGTCAGTGTGCTACTGGCAGGAAAGTCTAGTAGATGTTCAATAGGTTCACCCTATCAGTAAATATCACTGTCTTGGAGAAAGAAGAATTAGATAACCCTTAGCTAAGGTATGTCAAAATCCTGGAGTTTCAGCTTCACAGCTATACCACCCTGAATCTTCTGTTTGCTCAGCCTTATTTATAGTCCTTATGTTCAACTTGTACAGTATTTAGTTTTACCCTCATTAAATACTTGTATGACAACAAAAATATGCTATAGATTCTTCAATTAAATGTATTTAAATATTTGCTGAGTGGCTACTATGTGTCAGGTGTTTCTTGCTGTGGAGGTTGTGACTTGCTCCAAGACATTAAATGCTCAGGTAGCAGTTCAGGGATTCAAACTCCAGACCCAGATCTCCCCACGCCACTGAAGCTGCCACCCACTGAAAACCACTTTCTCCCTGGCTTTCTCTTCTATTATGTTTTACTTTAATGTGTTCCTTAGTCTTTTTTGAAATCATCTTTCTATGGCTTTTACCCGTTTATCCCTGCTTTCTTCATGCTTCTGCTTTTCTATTTTTCTCAGTTCTCTACATGTTCTTTATACTCTTGATTCTTTACCCTTTTCCTTCCAATCACTTTCTCCTTGAACCTAGGTACCTTAAGTTCTCACAGTATCAATAATATCAGGTAAAGACACATAGACCATCCATACTATCTACCATCCTACCCACACTTAAGGAACTGAGTATGGGAGAAGTTAGGCAACAACTATAAGGACCCACTACTAATAGGAGCTGAATTCAGTCTAGAAACAAGCCTTAATTCTTATATTAGTGTTATTTCTATCTCTGAACTTTCCTCTCATACTCCTTGACCATAATTACACAGTTTAAGCGCACTTTTCATCACTGAATAGTTTTCCTGTATATCTCCAACACTACCTGTACTGTCCTGTCCAACACTTTTAAACACATCCTTAGCTCAGGATGGTAAAAGAACTTAAATCTTCTGGCCATCTTCTGAGTCTCATATCTTTGAGGAAACTCTTGTATGTACATATGTAATTACTATTTTTCTCCTGTTAATTTTTTTACAGGGTGGGTTCAGCCAAGAACAATTAAGAGTAGAGGAACAATTATTTTTCCTCTCCTACACTTTGACATTTATGTCCTACCACTTTCTTAATCTACATTTTTAATCCTTCATTTAATTTTTTAATATTTTTCTTTTTTTAATTAAATTTATTGGGGTGAGACTAGTTATAAGATCATATAGATTTCAAGTATACAATTCTATGATACATCAACTGTATATATATTGCATTGTGTGCCTACCATCCAAAGCCAAATCTCCTTCAATCACCATATATTTGACCCCTTTTAATTCTTCTACATTCCTCCACTTCCTTCCCTATGGTAACCACCATATGTTGTCTGTGTCTATGAGTTTTTGTTTTTGTTTTTTTCTTATTTGTTCATTTGCTGCTTTCAGTTTTCTACCCAGCACCTTTATTTAACCTTAATCCTCTATTTCCCCTTTATTCATGTTACAACAAACTAAATGCATAATAAGGGGTTGGATTCCTTTAACTTGGTCTTTAAGTCATAGACTCACTACATAGTTAGAATTTCAGGATGTCTAAGACCATTACTGTGGATCTACTATGAAGTGAACTTAGCACTTGTCACTTACATTGCCTCAGATCAGTGGTTCTCAAACTTTCTAATGCCTCGACCTTTTAACACAGTTCCTCATGTATTGTAATGTAAATATCTGTGTTTTCTGATGGTCTTAGGTGACCTTGCTAGCAGTTCTCAACCTGTGGGTCATGATAACACAGATAAAAAAAAACAAACACAGATATTTACATTACAATTCATTAACTATAGCAAAATTATAGTTATGAAATAGAAACAAAAATAATTTTATAGTTGGGGGTCACCATAACATGAGGAACTGTATTAAAGGGTCGCGGCATTAGAAAGGTTGAGAATCACTGCCTTAGATTAGCATGACTTAAGGAAATTAATTAAAAGTGCTTGTGCTTGTTTGTGAAAAAGGTAGACTAATATGAATCTGAATGATTGAAACACATTCCCAGGGGAGTATGATTTCTAAGTTTTAAAAGAGCTTGGGTGACAGTTCAAAAGGAATTCGCTGGAGGATCTCGTAGAAGAGTTTTCGAAGACTTGCTGTCTGATAGCCTCCATTCAGATCAATGGCCAGCAATGGTCTTGAATTTAAGGAGCCCTCTACTTGGGTTGACTAAATACATACCAACACCTTCACTCTGTCAGTGGATTTTATTATTTGGGATATCAGCTTCACATTGCCATATTATTTTCCCCTTATTCACAAAGTATTTGCTCTGACAAAAACTTCTGATCTAACTGCAGTTTTTATAACATGTACTTCTATGCATATTGTAACATGAAGTCACCATGAATACAGCTTTGTTTTGGGACAGGTAGAGGCAGCCTAATAAATAAAAAGCTATGTAAGAATTTAGGCTTAAGAAAATAAAATCCTGAAACTATGTATTATACTGTAATATGGATATATGTCATTAAACATCTGTTAAAACCCATGGAATAAACAGTACCAAAAATGAACCCTGACATAAAGTATGAACTTTGGGTGATGATGATGTATCAATGTAGATTCAGTGATTATAATAAATGAACTACTCTGGTGTGGGATATTGATAGTGGGGAAGGTATGCATATATAAGGGTAGAGGCTATATGTGAAATCTTTTTACCTTCCATTCAATTTTGCTTTAAATCTAAAATTCCAAAAAAAAAGGTAAAGTTTATTTTTTAAAAAATCCAACTTCTCTTAATATACATACAAACATGCACATGTTGTGGAAAATTTACATTTTTTGTTTAACAATATGTGTTAGAAATATGTATATGCCATGATTATAAATCATTTTTTATTTTGACATCATGACATCTCAATAAAAAGTAAACAATGAAAAGTGGGCTCCAATAAAGCAGCCAAGAAATCCACTGAAAGAATCAAGTTTGATTCCCAATAACTGTGGGAAAACCTCAACAGAAATTCGGCCAGCATATGGTCAATTTTAAATTTAACAAATATATCTTTTAAGATTTACTAGCTAGAAGAGATGAGTTGTAGGAAGTGATACTTGAACAGCCTTTTCCAATTTTGGCTGTATCCATTCCTTAGGAAAGAATGCTTTCTTTTATTTTCTGCCTTTGATCCATCTGGGCCCAGGCTTCCAACCTGTCAACAACCTCATCCATGCAACCAGCAAGTGAAAACCCTCTGTCGATAAACAGCTCACACACTTGTCTACAGCATCAGAGAAGCTTCTTTTTCAGGCTCTCCACATGCACAAAGGACCATCATGGGCAGTTCCAATAAAGTAGCTGCGATCAATTTATTAGAAAATAGCTAGACAATAATCCAGAGATGTTTCTCTGCTGTTATTATATCTACTCTCTCAGCACTGGCTTTCTGAAGCTCCCAATGGTCTAATTTTTCAAGTCATTTGTCCACTTCCAACTAACCTTGATAGAAATTCCTAATGATAAATATATAATGACTGAACCAACTCTTCCCTAGCTTATGCAGTCATACTGAATTATTAATTTTCTAAACATGCTCTTCCTAGGGCCCCATTACTTATTCTTTCAACTCCAGATGGTCAAGAGCTCACATCTGCATTATCTTTGGAATTGTAACCAGTAAGAGGGAAAGTAGACTGGCCAGAAAATGGAGAGAAGGAATCCTGCTATTCTTTGAAAAAGTCAGAGGCCACCTCTTATCCCAAATCCCCAAAGACAGTGAAAGGAAATAATGAAAAAAATACATAGGCCATAATCCATCACTATAAGAACAATAAAACTATCATGAGAAGGCCCAAGCTTGTTTCTGTTTTCCAGGGAAATTTGCCCATCAAATAAGAGTTAAGATCCTTATTTTATTGTGGTGGTGACAAGCCTTGTCCTTAGGATGGAAGATTATGTAGAATTTGTACTCAGGATTGTATTTATATTTTGTTCTTGTTTATCTAACTAGAAAGAAAAAGCCCAGAGGACAAGAAATATTTAGACAGAAAAGAATATTAAGCTCCTTTGGAAGGAACCCTGTAACTCTTTTTTTTTTTTTTTTTTTCCCCTATCACCAGCTCTTCATTTTAGGGAGTTGGATAGTTAAAAAAAAAAAAAAAATTCTTGAAAGTTAATCTGAATGCATACCCCTAGTACTGCATTTCATATGTCTTCTGATGACTTCTAGATTCTTTTTTTTAATCTTTATTGTTCAGTTTATT
The DNA here is from genome assembly GCA_027563665.1 of Antrozous pallidus. Taxonomy (NCBI): domain Eukaryota; kingdom Metazoa; phylum Chordata; class Mammalia; order Chiroptera; family Vespertilionidae; genus Antrozous; species Antrozous pallidus. Next base: position 47,032,437 of record CM050512.1, on the reverse strand, counting down.
AATTACATTGTTTCCCCTTTTTATCCCCCTATAGCTCCCCTCCACCCTGTACCTATCCCACCCTCCCCCCTCCCTTCCCCCTCCCCACTATCCTCTACCATTGTTGCAAGATTTTTATCCAGTCTCTTGCTGCACTTCCCACAACCCTTTTCTCCCCAAGAATTGTCAGTCCATTCCCTCTCTATGTCCATGTCTCTATTATATTCACCAGTTTATCCTGTTCATCAGCCTATCAATTCACTTGATTTTTATGTTCATTTGTTGATAGATGTGTATTTGTTGTTCATAATTTATATTTTTACCTTTTTCTTCTTCCTCTTCTTAAAGAATATCCTTCAGCATTTCATATAATGTTGGTTTGGTGGTGATGAACTCCTTTAGCTTTTTCTTATCTGCGAAGCACTTCATCTGACCTTCAATTCTGAATGATAGCTTTGCTGGATAGAGTAATCTTGGTTGTAGATTCTTGCTATTCATCACTTTGAATATTTCTTGCCACTCCCGTCTGGCCTGCATCATTTCTGTTGAGAAATCCGCTGACAATCGTATGGGTGCTCCCTTATAGGTAACCAACTGTTTCTCTCTTGCTGCTTTTATTATTCTCTCTTTGTCTTTTGCTCTTGGCATTTTAATTATGATGTGCCTTGGTGTGGTCCTCTTAGGGTTCCTATATATTGGGGTTCGGTGCACTTCTTGGACTCCTAAGTCAATTTCTTTCACCAGGTGTGGGAAGTTTTCAGTCACTATTTCTTCAAATCGGTTTTCATTGTCTTGGTCTCTCTCTTTTTCTGGCACCCCTATAATTTGGATGTTGGTCTGCTTGAGGTTGTCCCAGAGGCCCCTTACACCATCTTCAATTTTTTGGATTCTTTTGGCTTCTTGCTTTTTCAGCTGAGTGGATTTTCCCTCTTTGTATTTCAAATCTTTAACTTGGTTCTTGGGGTGCTCCAGAGCACTTTTAGGTCTTTGTATACTATTTTTTATTTCAGTCAGTGTATGCTTAATTTCTGGTTGGTCCTTTTTCATATCCTTGAGAGTCTCCTTTATATCCTTGAGGGTCTCCTTCATTTCCTTGTAGGACTCATTCATTTTCACGTTGGTCTTGATCATTTCCTTGCAGGTCTCCTTTATATCCTTGAGGGTCTTGTTCATTTCCTTGTATGACTCATTCATTTCCACGTTGGTCTTGATCATTTCCTTTGTGGTCTTGCTTATTTCCTTATAGGCCTCGACCTTTTGTTGGAGCCTCTTGAAAAACCCTATAACCGTGGTTTTGAATTCCATGTCCAGTCGTTTTTTTTCCTCCATTTCTTTCACATCTGATTTCTTTCCATGTCGCTGCATGGTGGCTGCTTCCCTGAGTTGGTCAATTAGCTTTGTGTGGTAGACTTCCTACTGGGGACAGTGGCTCAGCCTCCCCAGTTACCTGAGGTGGATATGGGTTGCACAGTCTTGCTGAAGTTAAGCTCAGTTAATCGTTGTTAGCACTTGGAGGGGTTGACCTCCAGGCCTATTGTCTGTGAAGCTCAGCTGTGCTCAGGTTGGATGGGCTGAGTCTCCGGGCCAAGCAGACTGTGTTAGATCCACTCTATGTGGCCCTAGGGACCCTGTGCCGGGGGCAATGGCCGCCAGCACCTCTGAGAGAGAGCCGCTGCCAAGCTTCACTGGCTGCCGGGGAATTCAGACTCTCTCCAAATGAGTCTGCATGCGCAATGTCTCACCCAGGGACATAAAACAAAGCAGACTGACGGTTTTCCGAATGAGAAAGCAAGTCGCAGAGCGCTCTCTGCGCCGTCACGCAGCCGAGCTGTTCGCACGCAAGCTACCTTCTCCACAAGCCGGCAGACCCTGCAGTACCCGAGCTTCGGCGTGCCCTCCCACTGTCCAGTTCACCCCGTATTATAGTGGGTTCTCTGGACTTCGCCCAGAGCTGGAGAATCAGTCCAGTGGGACGTCTTTGTCTCCTCGTTCGAGAAAACTGGCCGGTTTTCAGCCGCCTGCCCTCTCCGCAGCGCGCACTCCAAACCTCTCTCCGTGCGAATCTTTCAACGCTGTTCGCCACCGCTCCTCCGAGTCACATTGTCCTATCTTCACTTTTTTTGTGGAATCCTCACTCGGCGAGCTTTCTGGTGATTCTGGAAGGTGTTTGTTCCTTCATTAAGCTGTAGTATTAAAATTGCTGAGTATGACGGCAAGATAGGTGTTCCACCTATGCCGCCCTCTTGGTTCTCCCGACTTCTAGATTCTAACATGTTAGGGAAAGTGATCATAACTGCTGTGCCTCCAGTCTTCAAAAACCTTCCTCCAGTCCTTGGTGAATTCAGCTTATTTTTCTAGGCCACATTCAACATTTACCCAATTAACTAAGTCTTCAAAATTTGCCCTATGGACCCCCAAGGGGAAGTGAATAGCGACAAAGATAAAACACAATTGGCCACAAATTAATACCCATTGAATCTGAGTGATGAGGGCTTATTATACCATTCTCTCTGCCTTTGTATATAATTGAAATTTTCCCTAATGAAATTTCCATAATAGTAAAAAGTATAACTCTTCATCATCTCTATAAAGTGCAGTATTTTAAATAATTCTGAAAATTATCTCCCATAAACATTATATAGTGCCATAGTTATTCTAAATTCTGTCCCTAAGCAATATAGCAAGTCCTTTCTCATCCCTTACTGCAGGTAATTCAGTTTATACACCATTTCCTCACCTCCGCTCTATTCATCTCTTGCACTTAAAAACCATAATGAGTTGTTTTAATTGGTATATTATGAATTATTAGTTCCATGCCTCCCAATACTGTGTGCATTGTAAAAGAGGCTAGGAAGAGCAAACCCTAAAATAATGGCTAGCCAACTTACAAATTAGTTAGAGAGATCATTTGTGGGCAGGTCTTCTGTAACCCCTATGTAACAGATGCTCTTGGTGCCCTGCCCAAACCCCCTTCACCAGCCAGGGCATCATCTCTTATCAGTGGTTCTCAACCATTTTAATGCCGTGACCCTTTAATACAGTTCCTCATGTTGTGGTGACTCCCAATCATAAAATTATTTTCATTGCTACTTCATAACTGTAATTTTGCTACTGTTATGAATCGTAATGTAAATATCTGTGTTTTCTGATGGTCTTAGGTGACCTTGCTAGCAGTTCTCAACCTGTGGGTCATGATAATACAGATAAAAGAAAACACAGATATTTACATTACAATTCATTAACAGTAGCAAAATTACAGTTAAGAAGTAGCAACGGAAATAATTTTATGATTGGGGGTCACCACAACATGAGGAACTGTATTAAAGGGTCGCGGCATTAAAATGATTGAGAATCACTGTCTTAGATGCAAGAGTGTTGGCCAGGGGTATACTGATTAATGTTTAACAGCTGCTCTTAGTGGGCATATAAAAGCCCCCAATTTGTAGCTTTGGCTCAATTTCATGATGCAGATGCTCCCACAGGGCAGATTCCAAGCTACCAGGATGTGGTGACTGACTGGGGAGTTGGGAAGCGGTGCACACAGTCAGCTCTTGAGAGCTATATCTGCTGACTCCAGCACACCACTGCTGCAAGGAACTCACAGCTGTTCTATCTCTGGGGAACTGCATGCTCCACACACACACTTTCTTCCCCACTCCCAGTGAAAAGAGTCACCTCTTAGGCTTCATGCAGGGATGGTCTGCCGATAACAACTAACTGATAGGGAGGTACAAAAGCCCAGCCTGCCTGCTTCAGGGGAGTCAACTCTGTGTTGTGATCTATTCACCACCACATAAATCAGATCATATTCCTTGAGACCACATCACTGTTATGCTCTTCTCCCTTTCCTATCCTATTTCCCTCACTTATTAGCAGGGTTTGGTTTTTTTTTTCCTTAAAGCATATGCCCGCAGTAAATTGCATGCAGGTGAATGCTGGCCTCAGGTTCTGCTTCTAGGGAACCCAACGCAACAAACCCCCAAAGGTCAAGCTTTCCCAAACTTTCCCTAATGCACCCCTAATGAAATAAAGAAGTAATTCTAATCCCACAAGATCTAAAAGTAGAATCCAACTACAAAACCCACATTTTTAAAAAAAGTCTTCTATTACACAACTAAAATGCATGTAAAATTTAATCTGTTTTATATCTGTGTTGGACATAAAAATGTCTTCCATTATTTTTTCAGAATTCTTAATTGGAATCAATGTTTCAAGGTACTGGACTAGAATGTCCCATGGTTGTTCCATCCCTGAAGGTAGGCAAGCCCCAGTCTGGGAACCCTGAACAAAGGACCGGGGAGGTCTAGCCTGGGTGCTCAGCTTCCAGCATTACAATATGCAGTGTGTTTGCCAATCCTTCGGGCACTGTCTCTTCAGCCAGCACAAGCTCTTAGCAAACCTACTCCAAACACAATGTCAGTACATCTTAGTTTCTCCTTTAGTTTAACCAGCAAGGAAGAGAGGGAGAGAGGAAAAAGGAAGGAATTCAGTCATCGATTGTTGGAGCTCGAAGTGATCTTCAAGTATTCTTTCTAGTCTTCTATATTACAAATGAAAAACTGAAGTTTGGGGGATGAAAGTAATTTGCTGAAGGTTACGAAATCAATGCTGGAACCAAATTCATCATGTCTCTGGTTTCCCAGACCAGAGGTCTCACTGCTTACTCATGCTGCCTGCCCTCAAAAGAAGATGTTATCAGTATAGGAACAGAAGATCTGAAGTATGTGGTCACTCCACAAAATGTCTGTGCTGATACCCCAGGATTAGGTGGTGGTTTATGTAGCAAAGCAGCCTACAGATTCCAAATGTTCCCAAGTGAGAAGGGTCTGGTACTTCCCAGCTATAGTCCCTTACTAATAGATGGTCCAAGAGTGCCCCCTAGTGATTTTCTATTGCATGTTCAGGTAATTTAGAGAGAGGAGGTGGTTATAGGGAAAAAGTTGGACTCCTGGAAATGGTTTTCTCTTCAAACAAATGTGGCATAAGTGTTTTGTCAGCAGACTATGGATTCAACCAGAAAGTAGGATAAAACCATATTACATGGTCACATATCTGTTTCATTTGTCTTTTGTCCTCGAAAAATAGCTATAATTCCTTTTTATTGCACAATTATTTAAATACTTACCGAACTCATATTATATTAATAAAAGGCACAGAAAATAACATATTAGTAAAAATCTCTAACAATTTTAATTTAGACATATCCTTCAGTGAATCATATGATCACTATTTTCTAAGGAAAATGAACAAAGCATACCCCTAGGTTCTCTTGAGGCCACTGCCACTTCATTTTTAATGACATACATTTGAGAAAAAGAAGATTGACACTTGCGCTCCAGGCTATCCTCTTGAAGAAGTTAAAATGAGTTTGAATAGAAACAATGAGACGAAAACAGACTCAAATGCAATTAACTATTGTCATAGACTATGACCTAGATATGTTTGCCCCTTTTAAACCTTATATGGATCAAAAATATAAAATGTTAGGAAAGGAGAGCATCTATTTCAACACTACCATATGTCAGGACTCATCATTTGTTAAATATTTGCTAGGTATCAGATAATGTGATAAACACTTCACATAAATTATTCCATTTAAGTCCTCACAACAACCATAGGGAAAAGGAACTGTTATGTAGATAAGAAATCTGAGACATGGAGATATTAAATAAATTACATGAGTTCACACAGCCACTAATGAGATGCCCCACAAGTTTCCCAATAGCCATCCTGTCCCCTCTCCTTGATATTATCAATAATGAGCCAATCATCCTATTATCTAACAGTGCTCATTGCTTCAAAAAAGCTCCTGTTGCCCTCTGTTTTGTGCCATTTGGTCCTATCCTGTCTACTCAAATTATGCAGAAGGCTGATCCTGGTTCAACTTGACATTCCTTTAAATATTTGAAACCAAGTATCAGGTCACCAGCCCCAACTTTAGTTGTCTTTCCTCCAATCTAAATAGCCCTAGGTCCTCCAACTCTTTCCTGTATAAGAAATTGACATTTGTAAAATGGGGTTCATTCCAGCTTTTTATCACCTCTCCCACAAAATCAAAATGCAATGCCTAGTACCAAACAATACTCTAAATGTAGTCTGACCATAGCAGAGCATAATGGGACTATTGCTTCCTTGTTGCCAAAACATTATTTTTTATTAAAAAGCAGCATCTTGGATGACCTGAATTCTCACAGTAGCTGGATCATACTGATATTCAGACAGAGCTCAGTCAACAAAAATCCTCAGTGTTTCTCCCAGCTGACAAATACACACTATATGCTAACTGAAATGAAGAATTTACTTATTTTAAACTGCATAATCTTATCTGTTCTCATTTCTTCTCTACTAGGATCATGCAAAACTCAGATCAAGATGTTGAAAAATGGGATCCATACATGGAACCCTGAAATGCCCTTTGCATATCACCATACATGAAGCCCCAAGTGCCCTTTGCATATCACCACCAACTGGCTGTGTGTCCTCCAAGTGTAACTGTCACTCAGCTCATGTATTGTCATCTTTCCCAGAAGGACGTCACCACAGACTCTATCAAACGTCTTCCTGAAATCCAAACACATCTTGTCTATGGCACTTCCCCTCTCCACCAGTCTCCCCACTCTATCACAAAAGGAAATGAGGTTAGTTGGGCATATCTTGTTTTTAAGCAAACCCACATTTAGGGAATTCTTATTTACATGTACCAACAGACTCAATGGGATGTTTATTTCAGAAAGTGGAAAGCTTCTCCAAGAAACAGAATTTTGAACAGATTATAAAGACTTGACATTTTAGCTACACTTTTTTTTTTTACTTTCAAAAAGCACTTGACAAAAATATTTTTTCAGGACTGTAATGCCAAATGGAGTGCAGTACTGATGACAGTGCAAACACCATGAAAATATACACTTCTAAACTACAACGAAACCACATTATCCAGGATTAAAACATTTTCTGCTCATTCTGTCACCAGAGAGAGAAACATCACTAAGACAATTTGATATCTGGATTGAGTTCTGAATTCACATTAAGTTCCACTCTCTAGAACTTTTAGAACTGCCATCTGGAAAATGGAAGTTGAGCAGGTCCTGAAAGACTTCTATGTCATAGACAAAGATTTTATTGTGTAAGCATTCCATACATACTAAAGCCAAAAAGTAGATAAAAACATGTTTAAAAGATATTATTTATCAAAGTAATATAGCATTTAGAATGTTTCAAGCATGTTCTGAAAGTTTTACAAATGTCAAGTCATTTAATCCCAATAGCAACTCTGTGAGATAGTTACTCTTACAATGAAGACATACAGAAGTTAAGTGACTTGCCCAAGGACATGCAGTTAGGACATAGCATGGAACCTTCACAGTGAAAATTAAAAGTTTTATGCTTAAAACTCACACAAAATATTCATAAACATTCTTCCACCTCTCTGGAAATTCCCTAAAATGTCCTAAATACTTTTATATTTCTCCTTACATCAATTGGCAATGTTCATCTTCATTAAAAAAATGGAACAAAAAAAGTACAGAGTAAAAAAATTAAACCATTATCAGGGCTACACATGGCTCATTTAGTTTAAAATCCATGGATCATTTAATTTCAATTCACTGACTTTATTTCAACTCCTGATCCTTATGGCAGCCTCAGTGTCTGCTACACTGCCCAGACCTTGGTAGGTAGTAAATTAATCTTTATTGAATTCACTTAAGTTGATTTGTTTTTGAGGCATTTCCAAACCACTACATGCAAAGGTAGTAGTCACAGCCCTACCATTGAGCTCAAAATACTTTCCACCTCCTGTTAGCTTACCCTCTCACTTTCAGAAAACTTAGACTCATATTTCTATATGCAGGATCCAGGATAGATGGCCCAACAAATTAGATTATGGTTTTTTTTTTAATTATAATAGTTACCAGACAAAATCCCCAATAGGATATTTTATTGTGGTTATATTTTATGCAAATGTGAAATAGTATAATATTAAAAAATTAATAAAATTCTTTTATTCTCAAAAATTTGTAGTGTAAATCCCTCAAACTTAAGTTCTTTTCAAGGGCCACATAATTTCAAAGCTTGCACACCTAATGAATTGTAAAACTGTGTTGAGGATATTGCCTAAATGATGCAAGTTTTTAGTTATGCCTCTTCAGGGCCACATCCTTATCATGAAGTACCCCCATCCTCTCATGTCACCGAAGGATAACTCACATGAAGGACTACTATATAGCTCAGTGGCCAAAGCCTGAGAGGCTAAACAGGCTCAGAACCTCAAGCCACAAAGCCCTCCTCCACTTCTCAAAAGTCTGAGACTTCAGACAACAAGGCTGGGTTGCACAATACAAAGATGCAAGTTAAACTGAAGGAGCCCAGGACTTATCTGCACCCACATGTCCAAATGCGCATGGTGATGGCCCTGCAACAGAAGGCTCCTCAGAGGTCAGGGAGCCAGTTACCCACCAGACTCTCCAACCTTTCTATTGTAAACTCTCGGACTTCATCGGGATGGGAAACCACAGCTTTCTCAGGAGCCACATCATCCGAGGATGAGAAATGTTGACCAATGAACAAACTACTAAATGACAGAACAGACTTATCCTGTTGTGCACTGGAGCAATGACTGGAAAATCCCTGACCAGCTCCCACAACCAGGCAGATGCTTTCAGAGAGAAGGGAGAACAAGAGTCCCTCGTGTCATCTCCTCCATTATATCCTCCCTGAAATTGTTGCTCATCGCAGTCCATGACTCCTTAGAAAGTAAGAAAAGAACAAAAAAATAGGAAAAATGGAACTTGGACAAAGTGTGGGAACAGCAATGAAAGGAATTGGCTAGAAGACTTTTACAAGCATGTACAGAATCTAAAATAATATGTTGCCTCTTTCCTGGGGCTTTCTCCTTCCAGTGGCCTTCCTAATTAGAGAAAAACTGAAGGTAGTCACTTTTGGTACTGGTATCAACCTTGTAAGACACACTAAATTCTCCCTCCAATGCATAACTGTCAGCTGCCCTCACTCATCTAGAGTGATTTTTCCAATTAACCAAGACAGGTCTTTCACTCAAGCCCCCTCTTCTAACTCAGAGACCAGGTTCTGAGGAATGAGACGTCAGGCGGCTGCTGACACTTCCTTTGTCATACAAGCTGCTCTAGACAAACAATATTGACTATAAATTTGTCAGTACTTTCTATGGCCATCAATCATTCTTGTCCTTCTGCCTTCTTATTCACCCCTGAATTTCCCCTCACTCTCATCCTTAAAACCAAACAAAATAAAATAAAAAATTAAAATACCCCAAAGTTAGAGTCGGGACACATCCTGGAATGTCTGGAATTTGAAGATTCATTTGCTATGACTAATGTACCCCTTACTATGAAAATTAAAAGCTATAAAATGATGCACCACCTCAGAGAAATGAACACTACAGTTTCATGGCAGAATACTTTGGGGGTTAATTTTTCACTCTTACACAAGATCTCAGAAAGCATAAGATAGGCAAAGGTTAGTCCACAGGTCTTAACCTCAACACCTTCAGTGACCTGGGTTATAAATTATAAAAGTCCTAGATGTAAGAAAGCAGGGACCTGTGGAAAACTGGAGTGTGCATCATACACTTTTCAAACACGGTGCTAACCAAAAAAGAAGCATATCTGAGGGCTGAATTCATGACATGGGCTGTCAGTTTCCAACCCCTGATTTAATACACACACACACACATACACACACACGGGTACTATAACTCCTCCTTTATCTCATATGGGCACATTTGTATATTTTTAAATATATTTTTCAGAGACAATCAGATGGAAGGAAAAAGAACAGAAAAAATAATCCAGACTCAAAGCTTATATAGGGCAGGGCATAAGTAGGTTTACAGCTGTTAGTCCACAAGACAAAGTTTATTCTTGTACTATTATTTATTAACTAGAGGCTTTGTACATGGAATTTGTGCACAGGGAGGAGGGGAGGGGTCTTCTCAGCCCAGCCTGCACCTTCTCCAGTCCGGGACCCCTCAAGGGATGTCCGACTGCTGAGTTAGGCCTGAACCAGCAGTCAGACATCCCTCTCACAATCCAGGACCACTGACTCCTAACTGCTCACCTGCCTGCTTGCCTGATCGCCCCTAACTGCCCCCCCTTGTTGGTCTGGTTGCCCCTTTCACACACACCCCCCGCCCCTGCCAGGCTGGTGGCTCCCAACTGCCTCCCTGCTGGCCTGGTCACCTCTAACTGCCCTCTGCTGGCCTGGTTGCCCCTCACTTCCCTCCCCACCAGCCTAGTCACACCCAACTGCACACCACCCCCCACCCCCCATGGGCCTGGTTGCCCCATGCAACCTGCTGTTCAGTCATTTGATCACCCTTCACAAACCTCCCTGCCGGCCTAGTCTCCCCACACAGCCTGTTTGGTCATCCATTTGGTTGTGATGGTTGCTTAGGCTTATAAATATATGTATAGATTATTGCATTATTTTCCATATGCACAGTGTGAATCTACTTTTGCCTCACCATGTGTATTGTTCACAGAGACAGGATTCAGAAGCCTCACCTTCCACTAAAAGAAAAAAGACCTTCTACACCTCTGTTCCTTGCTCACAAGTCTGGATCCCAATGGTAGCAAAAGCGTATAAGCCTTCTGCCATCTCTACTCCATAAATGCTGAATCAATTCCATCAAAACTGCAACTCTCTCTCATTAATCCTTAAGTAACCAGAGCTAAAGTTACTCCTGCTAAGCAAAGGGTCCAACCATTTCTAAGGGCTCCTCTGCAGGGCTTGGAGTAACAGGGCCCCCATCACAGTGAGCTTTAAGGCAGCTGGTCCTGTCGTCTGACCAGATGGCTGATACTAGCATCAGAACTTCCCAAGTTATGGTTTCTTTCTGCTGACTCTTGAATGAGAAAGAATTAGTGGTTGTTTTTTTTAATAAAGTTTAAACTTTCTTCTCTCTCCAAGGTCTTCATAGCCAATGTGCTGGTTATCTGTCAGCTCAGATGGACAGAGATGAACAGGAATGGGACACTGGTGTCCCTCCCCTTACTGAACCTCTGCCACTTGCAGGTACAGAGTGTTCTCATACAATAAAATATCAGCTGCTTCTTCAGCATGTTTGGGAGGTACATATACAATTACAATGCTGTTTGCAAGTTTAGTTCATAAACTTGCAAACCAAAGTCGAAATGCTTCAATATAAAACAGAAATTTCAAAGCACATCTAGTTAACTGAGAAGCTGATGTCATCTTTTATCTTTTTCCTGATTCATGAAAACTACTAGTTGCAAACTGATGTAGATTCAAAGCAGGGGGCAGGTGTGGAAACTGCATCTCAGAATCTGGCCCTTTTGGAGCCAGTGACTGAACCACAAGGAAAAAGGATCTGGCCTGAAGCCAGTGGTAAAATCGTCATAACAGACAATACAACCAATTTGCTTAATGGGGAAGGAGTTAGGCAACCTACAATAACCACAGGCCTCATCTACATTTTTAAAACTTATGTCCATGTGTATAAAAGTTGCATAAGCCTCCTATGCTCTGTTCTTTTAACTCTCAGAGCTCCATGAGACTCAATCTACCCCTTCTCTACTTTAACTCTGAGTAATGGTGCCCCAACCTGCACAACTGTCAGTATAACCTGGAAAGAAAACCCTTAAAAAAAAAAAAAAGATTTTCTGCCCTCATCCCAGGTCTCACTCTTGGCCTACTAAATCAGAAATCTGTAGTATGAGGCAGATTTATCAAGTTATCCAGATGAATCTAATGACCAACCAGGGTTAGGAATCTCCGGGCTGAAGAAAAAAAGAGAAAACATATGGCATATGAGTCAATTCTCCAGCTCCTTTGTCCATGGCAGACATTAATAATCAATACCAGCACTCTCTCTCATAGAGCCCAGCCAAAGCTTCAGAATCCTCCTCCACGTGGAATTCCAAGCAGCCACCACCGGTGGGTGAGAGCTGGCTCCAAAGTGAAACCTGCCTGCTATCCCTGAGTGAGATTCCAGCAGCCCATCAGCATCCTGTGCTCAGCTGTACCGTTAGCCAAGTACTATCTAGAATAGTTCATTGTATAATTCTCTTAGGTTTACAAATCTTTTCAAATATTCCATCTCCTTGAGCTTTCCCAAAACCTCCTGAGGTAAGAAGGGTGTGGACCATTACAGATTGACAGGTGAGGAAGGAACCCAGAGTCACAGCTTTGTCTTGCTCAGGGTCAGAGAGCTGATGAAGAGTTAGGACAGAAAATCAATCCTGAGCCCCTGCCTCGCAGACCAGCACTCCTCCATCTCGATTGAACTGGGGAGGGAGTGTGAAGGGCAACCTGAGCCTAACAAAAAACAGAGATAATAGGGAGAACAGTGCAAAAAAAAAGGATACGTAGGCTTGAGAGGCTTAGAAAGTTGACCAAGGTCACAAAGCTGGAGAGCCAGACCTCTAACAGGATCTATCTGACTCTGAGATTTATGTTCTTTCTGCTTTGATAGCAGGGCCTCCCATACCAAAACACTAGGAAGAATCCTTTCCTCCTCTTTCCCCTCTGCCCTGCTTCTCCTAACCTACTCTCAGCCTAATTTGCTTCCTTCCACTGGCTGTTAGCATCATCATCATAGCCACATGTACCTCTCCACAGCCCGCCCTCTTCTTGCCCCTACAACTCCCTTCCAAATGCAGGCGGAAACCGCCCAGCTTACTCAGAGAAGCCCCAGCCAACTGACTGAAGATAAGACAAGCACCTTGGCAGTGAGATGCAAATATAAAATTGCAAACAGCTTTTGAAGTTGCAGATCCATAATCTTCTAAGCCAAAGAAGAAGGGTTTGTGTCTTCTCCCCCTCATCTATATCAACACTCCAAAGGTCTGAAATGAGTCCAGCCAGCCTTCGGATGTGATCTCACAAGGCTGCCTGCCACACACATGCATTTCCAGCCTGTCACTTGAGCAAAACCTCCATGCGGCTTGTCACCACTTGATACAGAGGACGTGTTTCTGCTGAAATCAAAGGGAAAGGACGTGCTTTGTTGCCCTTTCATGTGCTCAAATATGTCCTGACTGACATGGCAGGGCCCTTATCTCTTTAAGAAACTAAGCACTTTCAGGTTTAGGAAGAGGATTCTAATGGTTTCAGAACACAGGGGCTGGTTAAAAACCCATCTTCTCCTTACTGGTGTGTAACCTTGATCAAGTTATTTAAAATCTCTCATCTCAACTTTTCCATTTGTAAAATGGAAATTTAATAATAATACTTTTGTTATAATGTTGTAAGTATTAAAATAGTTAATCCATGTAAAGAATCTAGAACAGTAGCTGGTACAGAGTAAGCAATGAGTATAACCATCACAACTCATTTTAAGACTGAAACAGAAGACTCAAGACATATATCACATGATTTTTAGACTTTAAATGGCATCTCAATAGGTCCCCATAGTATTATAGGGTCACAGTAAAATAGATTTAGAGGGTCACACATGAAACTCTAATATTTGTGTTATGGTTATTTTCAGTGACATAAATGTATGCCTAGAAATAAAAATAAAAATTTTAGAATGAAGTTAGCTTAAAATAACAGTGTTTGCTGAGAATATTCATAATTTTTACTTTTTTAGAGTATATATTTATATACTTTTTAAATCTTCTTTTAAAAGCATCTATTATTTTAGAGTCAGAAAAAGTAAACCAAAAAATACATATATAATAAAATTTGGCAAAATGTTGTTTATAGTTATAAAAACTTATCTGCAGGAAACTAAAACCTAAAAATAAATAAGTGCACTGATATTGCATCATGGCTTCCCCTACTGGCCCAATTGGACATTTCTCTTGGAAAATTTGAGAGACCAAAGTTTCCAGATCCAAATGGAAATGGGCTCCAGTATTGCTCAAATATCACTGGCAGTGCTTTCAGCCTGGAGGAAAGCAAAACAAAGAATTGTTTGCAGGCCACCTCCTTAGCTAGTTCCCTTTCTGCCCACATTAGCCTCATTCACAGAATGCTGATCTGTCATTTGCGCACACACACACACACACATACACACACACACAACACACACACACACACACACACACACACACACCTTCATATACACAGCCCAAGCACTGAGATTTGTTTCCACTGCTTTGTTCCTGTGGAGTACTGAGCAGGTACTGACAGACCTTATTCACTTCTTTCTTGGTGCACTGTGGACATTTCAGCCTTTTTTGTTTATCTTTCCACTTTAAATAGCTAGAAATGTCCCCAATTACGGCACTTTTCAACTGGTAAAGTATTAATGCTCATTAAGTGAAAAAGTGCTAGTACCCCATGAGCATGCAGAGCAAAGCTTAAAATCTGATATTAAAAAAAAACACACAACACATTTTGAAGTATTCATATAAGAAAAATGAGGAACTATGTAGTGAACCCAATCTGTTCTTCAGACCTATAAGCAGAGGGACCAGCTGGGTCATTTGTCATAAGACAAAAGCCTAGAAGATCTCAAACGTTGGCTGCTGTTTTATAGTAAATTCAGGGCCACTCAGAGGCTGAGAGAGGTCTGAGCCTATTTCAAACTTAAAAACTTAACAAATATGTTAAAAAATGAAAAATGCCAAAAAACACTGCTACAAAAATAATGATATTTTTCATATGCTTACATTTTGCAAATGAATGCTTTTGACCCAAGGATAATCTTAACAACCATGTGTATGTCTTCTTTTGAGGACAGTTTCATAAATCAAATTGTGAGGGCCATCATCAGTGTGAGGCGGAAGGCACACAGCTTCCTATCCCCAATCTTGTGACACATGTGAGTAAACTTGAGCAGAGAACAAAGTGAGGATAGCATTCCTTCTCTTGCAGGACATTTGGTCCACACCAAAAGGTCCTTGATTCATGCTACTATTTTTTATGTATTAATTCTGTAAATCAAAAGTATAAATACCTATTATGGGCTATTTGAACCAGCGATGTTTTCTAAGCATGGATGTTTTGACAGGACCATGTGGCAGGAATCAAATGTTTCCTCAGACCTTTTGGATAGGACCAAATGTCCTTCAAACACTGACCTGAACTCAACTCCAGCACCCTCAGTCCTGAGGGCATCAGAGGTGTGGGAAACCGAAGGCCAGGATGAAAAACCTCAAGTCAAAGACTGCCCAGGTCTCATGCATCCCTTGAGACCCTCTTTTTAAAACTTGGATTGACATGTGATATACAAATCAGTAAAACTTATTCTGAAATAATTTTAGCTTCTCTTGGGTTATCAAGCTGCTAATGGCCTCATTCACTTCTCCCATGCCCCTCTTCAGACTATAATTTTCACTCACGACAAATCTGTTCTAAGGCCCAGCATCGAAAGGCATCAAAGAGAGGAACTGGTTCCTTGAAGATGATGACGAGTACTTTTAAGACCTGTGTTGCCAAAGCTCCTCTGGGGTGGGAAAAAAATAGATGATGATAGCAACCTATATAAATATATACCCACAGGATTCAGATATAATTACACAAGCTGGGCTTTATTAGGCATCCATGTGATGATTGCCTGACACAAGCTACCCTGAAGCACAGAAGCAAAGAGCAAAGAAAAGGCCTCTGGGATTTCTAAGTCGTGCTGGTAATGAAAGGGAAACAGGAAGAATGATGCACAGAGCTTCTATGAATGATCTCATGACAACTTCATCCCTCCGCTGTTCAAGGACATAACCCCTGGTAACTGTGACTCTCAGGTTCCCATGTTCTCCATAATCTGGTCTCACAATGCCTGGTGTATAGTGCATTTGGTAAATTATAACGGGCCTACATTAGTACTTTGGAAATAAATTAGAACTTAGATTGAGAAATCCTTTTTAATTCTTGGTTAGTAAATTTCCCACTGAACATTAAATATATGTCCAGTATTTAATAACTTGGTCTATGTGGCATCAGAAAGTTCCAGTTATGTTTACCCACTTCTCCCTTCTCCCCCTTCACACACACACACACACACACACACACACACACACACACACACACACACATCTTCCCACTTGTAAGAAAACTGATTCCTATCGTTTTGGATGTTTTGTGGTTTGGCCATTTGAAAAATAATATTTTTTCTAGAAAGAGTATTGGAAGAAAGAAAACATAGAATGATGGATCTACTTAATTTAAGAAAGAACAAAAGTGACTCTCCTAGAAAAAGCAGGTCTGGCATTAATAGAAGTCCATGTCTGCATAAAAATAAAAAGCCAAATAAACATTAAAAGTCCATTATAAATATATGTGTGTTTTCACATAAGTCATAAAGAAGAGATGAAATTTGCTATCCCTGCTCTCACATGAAGAGAACTAAGTTACAAATCTATTTGGGTCAGAAGTAAAATAAGTCCATATCACAATGCAGGAAACAATCCCTAGCAAAAGAGACACTACCGACTGAGAATGCTGGAGCCAGGGAAGTGGTGAACTTTTACTCCACCTCTCTGCTCTACCTTCCTTCTGCACAAACACACTTCCAAATCCCACATCCTCACCTAAATGTCTGTCTTGTAAGCAAGTCTTCAAAAAAAAAAGGATAGGTCACTGAGAAATGGCCACTTCCCTTGAAAATTTATAGAAGTGAAGAACATATGCACTTTGTAACATTGCCTCAGCAGAGAATTGTTTGTGTTCCAGTAGTACTGACCCAGGAGTTGCAGTATATCCACTGTGGAAACATAGGAAGCCCACTGGTCCCTGTCTTCCCTCAAAATACATGAGAAGTCACTCCTACAGAATGGGTTATACAAGTAGGCCCTGGTCAGAGCGCTCTGCATTCTATAACTCTCTGTCTGGTCAATGCCTTTAAAGTAGGTGGGAATAATTTAAAAATGTATCAAAGGCATCAAGGAGGGTTATCAGAAAGACTAGTGTTCCCTGACAAAACCAGGAGCAACAACAACAGCAACACATGGCTTCTTTCAAAACAAGCTGAGGAAAAGAATGTTACTTTTCTGCTCTAGCCAGTCTGATTCAGTGGACTACGGACTGAAGGATCCTGGGTTCAATTCCAATCAAGGGCAGGTTCCCCTGCTCTGGTTGGGGTATGTGCAGGAGGCAACCAATCAATGTCTCTCTCACATTGATGTTTTTGTCTCTCTCTTTCCTTTCCACTCTCTTTTAAAATCAATGAAAAAATATACTTGAGTGAAGATTAACAACAAAAACAAAAAAAGAACTCTACTTTCCTAAAAGCTTTTTTTCTCTAGGTCTCAAACACTTTGTACTCCTCTGTTCACCCTGAATTTTGTAACAGCTTTTACACATCTGTCTCTCCTACTCATAGATGGACTTCAAAAGAGCCTTGCCCCATTTTCAACCATCTTTATATTCACAGAGCCCTCAGGGGTAAGTGAAAAGTAACAGACTCTAAATAAGTGTTCAATAGATGGATAAATGTATGAAAAATGAACATATACCAGAGTGCATTAGAAAGTAATATCCAAAATTCTTGAGATAAAAGTGAAATATTTCACAGCAAATCATCCAAACATTGAGGAATGACTTCATTGTTACCCAGATTTCATCAGCTTCATTACCAATAATTGCATGAGTATTCTAAATAATGGAATGTTGAAAATGGACACTTGTCATTGACATTATCAAACATGTTGGTCACACCCAAAATAGCTGCAGTTTATGTGACCAGCAAGAGAATCTCGCTAAGGACTCCGGAGGTGGTAATATCAGTGTCCCTGGAAAATCTGGAAGTCATCATCTTGAATAGGAGGGCTTAGGAAAGCTGATGGCAGACTGTTCTCTTGACCCTAGGGTTAGCACTTACGGAGAGACAGGAAGTTGGAAGAGGACCCAGGGTCAGACTTCTGCAATGGTGTGAAGTAGAGGCAATTTGTCTACACCTCCTTTTTTACGGCCCTCCTCCCTTGTCTCCCCACCCACCCTGATCTTCCTCAGTAATCACACCAGATAAGTTCCAAACAGAGTAACTCCTGCTAAGGCATACATAACTTATAATGATTGCATAAATTACTGCCCCATGGGCACTTCCCTTTTTAATAGGAAGCAATGCTGTTACTCCAAAAAAAAAAAAATAATGAAGTAGTGAGATTTCTACCATCAATATAGCAAGACATATACTTGAGGTATGATGGTCAGTGCCAGCTTGTAGT
The DNA here is from genome assembly GCA_027563665.1 of Antrozous pallidus. Taxonomy (NCBI): domain Eukaryota; kingdom Metazoa; phylum Chordata; class Mammalia; order Chiroptera; family Vespertilionidae; genus Antrozous; species Antrozous pallidus. The sequence goes on along the minus strand of CM050512.1, from coordinate 47,014,351 downwards.
TGAGTACGTAGCTACCCACTAAAGTAGCTATATACATTTTTTTTAATCTTTGGAAATTTATGACTTGGGCTTTGAATTTTCTGTGACTATTCCTGTTTTAAAAATAAACACTTCCACCTTCTAGAGTGATTGATAACCAAGAGGTTATCAGGATTCAGACACTGATTAGTGAGTTTCTAGAGACCCCAAGTGGTAGTAGTAGTAACTCATTTTTGTAATGAATAGAAAGAAACAAGATGGGCAGATGTTAGTGGGGCAAAATAAGAGCTACAATTCGGTGATCTCTATTAAGGAAATATTTGGAAGTTTCAATAATGGGCAGTTTGTGTCACTCGCTTTTCCATCCATTTTTGTTTCTCCCTCCTTTCTCTTTTTTATCTGTGTTATAATCCCATTTGCCTTAAGTATCTCATAGGGTCTTGTCCTTAATGGGCCTTTGTTGTCTATTTCCATTCCTTTACTTGGGTTCTCCACATAAAAACCACCTTGCCCTTCAAAGGATCCAATAACGAGTATATTTTTCTCATGCATTCAAAGGGCTCCTACAACTTGTTTCACCCTGACATTCACTTGGTATTTTGTTACTAGATTCTCAAACTAGTGTGTATTCTCAGATACATACAACACTATGCTATTGCTACCTTCGATTTTCATCGTTTTTTGCCCCTGGGAACTGTTTCTTTGGGGACATGGAAGAATTATCCTAGAGAATTAAATTTTAAGGGCTGGCTATTAGTAACAGCTAGTTTGTAAATTCATCATGAAACTCAGGAAAAGAGACAGCCATATATATATGTGTGTGTGTGTGTGTGTGTGTGTATATATATATATATATATATGAGAGAGAGAGAGAGAGAGAGAGAGAGAGAGAGAGATTTCAAAATGGAGGGCTCAAAACATTACCATACTTTATAAGAATATCAGAGATCACCCTTTCCAAAAAATAAAAATCATTTCCACAAATATGTGGTAAAAGCAATACAAGTATCTATGTCAACGTGAAGCTTTATTATGTACACTTTCAATTGGCAATATGGTTTTCCTCTCCCAACTTTTCTTATCCAACTACTAAAATTATATAAATATATATGTACCAGGGGCCCAGTGCACAAAATTCGTGCACTGGGGGTGGGTGGTCCCTCAACCTAACCTCCCCCTCTCACATACTTGGAGCCCTCAGGGGATGTCCAACTGATGGCTCACCCCCAGCCTGCCCAAGGCCTAAAGGTGGGGGCTGGGTGCTCATCGCCACTTCTGCTCACAGCACACAGGGGCTGGGGGCTCCCTGCTGCCACCACTACCACTGCTGCTGCTGCCACTGCTTCCCCACACAGTGCCCGGGGACTGGGTGCTCGCCACCACCACCATTTCATCTCCACCCCTGGGGCCTGTTGCTTGTGCCACTTGGCCCCACCCCCACTCCTGATTGGCTGGTTGCATAGCCAATCAGGAGTGAAGGTATGGTCAAATTTGCATGTTTCTCTTTTATTATATAGGATATATTACATATTAAAATACATACTCACCAATATGTATTAGAAGGACATTTCTCTAGAATTAAATTATAATTCCTCCTGGCTTTGAACTAGTAGTAATGGAAAGAAGTGGGTAAAATCAATAGAAATAAAGTATGGGCTACAAGTATATCATCTATTAATCTTATCTGAGTTTCTGCTTTGCTTTGAAGTTCTAGTTCATGATCATGAACAGGTTTCTCCACCTCATTTCACTTCAGATGAATCCCTCTCCAATTAATTTTGAGTGATCAAATTTAAGACTGAGGTCAGGCCAATGATAGAAGCAGCAGACCCAGAAGGACTTACTTAAACTGAACCCACATTTGGGTAATTTTAGCCTCCAGAACTGAGGGAAAGTTATTTAAGCCATTTAGTCTATGATATTTTGTGATAGCAGCCCTATCAGACTAACACAGCCAGTTTTATGCACAATGCACATACCATTAATCCATCACACCCGATTCCCACAGACATGAGGCACTGATCTAGATCCCTTCTCCACGCAGGCACCTTCTCCCCATGGGAAATTTTGCCTTTGCTCTTCAAACTTACATGAGCCCATCCTTTAAATCTTCTTTAGAAGATAACACTTGATGTCTGGTGTTCTTACCTTTGGTCCACCTAGCCCCAGCCACCCCACTTGAGGGTGCTAAGAATTCAGGAGAACCTCTGCACATAATCCTTATTTCCTAGCAAGAGCTTCTGTGTCAAACTCCTATGTGATCTCCCAATCTGTTCAGTTTTCTCTTGGTTCCCTAAGATCTCAGGTAAAGGCAAGTGAAAGTGTTTGCTCTGAATATCCATCTCCTAGGATGCTCCCAACCCTATGACTTCAGAGGGAGAGAGTACAGAGCTATTACATAATAACATACAATTTCTAAAATGTTTATTGAGTGTTTATATATGACATTGAGTTTGCCAAAAAAAAATGGTTTTATTTTTCTTCTATTTTCCAAAATCATGAGTGTGTTTAAGTGTAGAGATTTTTAAAAAATACTATGTAAAGTGTTGGCATCCTAATCACTCTTGGGGAAAAAAAAAACACTTTTGTTTTGGACAGCCTGTTTTGGTAGAGGTAGACCTTAAATATTTGCAGGAACAAAGGCAATGAACAAAAAAGCCAAACTGTTGTACTAGTGCTTCTCAGGAGATAGTAAGAGGATTTAGGGGTTACATCAGAGTGAGAGGAGAGAAGAGAAGAGATGAAGAGCCAAACAAATGCCATGTTATGGGAATGGGAAATGTGTAAGGCAAAATAGCCAGTGAAAAATGCATTCTGGGTTGACTTTTAAAATAAGAATGGTTTTTTTAAAAAGTGATTTAAAAACAAGAACTAAGTAATCAAAAATGCTTTGTATTCCTGCAGTGAACCCCCACCTCTTTACCCAATGCACACTGCAGTCTGGGCATTGGCGCCCCCTGTAGTCTCCTGTGGCCTGCCTGCAGGACTGTTCTCACAGACTATTGTTTCTGACTCCCCAGAGCTCTTTCAGGCCATGCCAACCCAGCCCATGGCAATTACTCAAGTCTTTATAAATGAGTAAGATAATTTGTTAAATTAGTAAATTCAGCAAATTCATCATTCAATAACTGGCACATTGGTTTTTGGCAAATTGGACTGATTCTATTAGTGCTAGAACAAACATGGCCTAGTCTACTCACCATTACATTCAATACAGCACTTTGATGCTCACTCTTCCATTCCCAAACACCAAAATGCCTGGTGTTTAAAAACTAGCCTCATTTTCTGAGACAAGATCAATGGTATAGATTTATGCCTGGAGAGATTGTTTCTGACAAAAGTTCATATCTACAAGTCTCCTCTAAGCAAAAAGTTAAGCGGAAATGACTAACAAGGTCTGCTTATAAGAAGAAGTTAGGCTACTATCAACCTGGGTAGACCAAAGTTAAGAACACCAGACATCAGGTCTTATCTTGCAAAATTAAAATGTATACTTCTAAAGAGGATTTAAAGGATGGGCTCACTTAAGTTTTAAGAGCAAAGCCAAAATGTCCTATGGGAAGACAGTGCCTACATAAAGAAATATCTAGGTCAGTGCCTCTTGTCAGTGGGAATCCAATTTTGGTGGGATTACCTTGAGATTGATGGTATGTGCATTGTGTATGAAAAAGAATCCCTAAACGATGAGGATAGTGTAAGGAGTCTCTGATACAACTTCAAGAGTACCAATATTTGCATCATGGGGGTGTCAAAAAGAGAAGAGAGAGCAAGAAATTGAAAACCTATTTGAAAAAATAATGATAGAAAACTTCCTTAACCTAGTGAACACAATAGACATACAAATCCAGGAAGCACAGAAAATTCCAAATAAGGTGAACCCAAAAAGGTCCATACCAAGACACATCATAATAAAATGCAAAAGATAAAGACAAAAAATAGTATGTTAAAAGCAGCGAGAGAAAAGCAGTTACTTACTACAAGGAAGCACCCATAAAACTGATTTCTCAACAGAAACTTTGCAGGCCAGAAAGGAGTGGAATAAAACATTCAAAATGATGAAAAGCAAAGATATCATTTAGAATTGAAGGTCAGATAAAGCACTTCCCAGATAAGAAAAAGCTAAAGGAGTTCATCACCAACAAATCAGTATTACAAGAAATATTAAAGGCTCTTCTTTAAGAAGAAGAAGGGGGGAGATAAAAATATGAGTAATAAAGTGACAATAAATACATATAGTATATCAACAGTTACTTTAAATGCAAATGGATTAAATGCTCCAATCAAAAGACATATGGTGACTAAATGGATAACAAAAGAAAATCCTTACTTATGCTGTCTATAAGAGACTCGCTTCAGAATGAAAGACACACACAGGCTGAAAATAAAGGAATGGGAAAAGATATTTCATAAAGATGGAAATGAAAAAAAAAAGCTGGTGTAGCAATATTTATACCAGACAAAATAGACTTTAAAACAAAGGCTGTATAAGAAGAGATAAAGAAGGACTCAGCAACTCCACTTCTGGTTATTTATCCAAAGAAACCCAAAACACTAAATCAAAAAGACATATATCCTCATTATTTATTGCAGCATTATTAACAATAGCCAAGATATGAAAGCATTCTAAGCACCCATCAATAGATGAATGTATAAATAAGAAGTGATGCATATGTATACACAATGGAATATGATTCAACCCCAGAAAAGAATAAAATCTTGCTATTTGTGACAGCATGGATGGACCTAGAAGGTATTATGTTAAGTGAAATAAGTCAGACAGACAAAGGCAAGTGCCATATGATTTCAATTATATGTGGAATCTAAAAAACAAAATAAATGAACAAGCAGAACAGAACAGACTTACAGATACAGAGAACATTTTGATGGTTGCCAGATGGGAGAAAGGTTGGGGGATGAAAAAAAAAGATAAAGGGATCGAGAAGTACAGATTAGTAGTTACAGAATAGTCATTAAGATTCAAAGAACAGCAGAGGAAAGACAGTCAAAAATATTGTAATAATTATATATGGCATCAGATAGATGGTAGGTTTATTAGGGTGATCACTTCATAAGTTATATAAATGTCTAATCACAGGGTTGTATACCTAAAACTAGAAAAATACCATATGTTAACTATAATTTTAAAATAAAAATACACATAGAATACATGACACCCCCAATGGCAGATCCTAACGCTGGACTAATGAATACTCTGCATCTTAAGACCTAAAGACATGTGTGCAGAAATGCATACCATCTAACACCACAGCAGAGACCCAGGCTAGGACAGAGGGCAGAGGTAAGTATGTAAGTCTCTCCTCACTCCATCCACAGGTCCCAAGGGCTTGCCTAGCACCAAACCAAGGAGGGGGCTAACACCCTGTGTCCATCCAGGTTGGGGATAGTGAGATGACCAATGTACCTAATATCAAACCTGTTGCGGTAACGTTACATTAAGGCTGGCCTTAAACACAGAGTGGGGGTTATGTGAATGAGGGCCCAGTAGTTCTATTCTCATATTTTAAAAGTGGTATTATCATGAAGAAACAATGGCTCTCTTGGGCCCACTAATCAGATTTGTATAACTGAACAAATATAGAACTTAAAGCAAAGTCCAGTGCTGGAAGTCAATTACAGCATGTCATCAAGTGCTGAATCATCTGGGATAGCTGAAAGGCATTTCCCCAAAACTGAAAAGGATGATTGCTTGCTGCCATACAGCTCAGGGCACCTAAATCTACATGTTATTGCCTTCTCCTGGCCAAACACCTAAACAGCCAGAGGTAATTCTTCCAATCTGACAATGATTCTCTACATAACCTTACCTTTTGAAGTGTATATCTCTACCTGCCTTAGGACAATTTGTGTTAATAAAAAGCAAGGGGTCCTGAGATGAGGAGAACTTAGTTTCTTTACTAAGTCTTTCTTTGACTCCCCAATATGCCTTTCAAAATTATGTTTCATCTCTGGACTCTTATTTAATTTATACACAGGGCCTTCTCCAGGTTTCCTGAACCATTCTAGATGCCGGATCAAGACCACCGGTGATAGGCCAGAACAATGGTGCATGGCTAGCTCCAGCAATCCATAGAGAGACATAACCTACTATTATAATACTCCTTCATTTTCTCAGGGGCGGGCCCAGCACACAAGCTACAGGATTGAATGCTCAGTGTGTAGTTATAATAGGTCCCCCAACATCATCTGTAGTTGCATGAGTACTTTTTAAAAACTACCAAATTAAATACCCTGAATAACGAAGGTTGAATCCTCCTCTGAGAGGGCCAATTCAGCCTGCAGTCGCTCGTATTTGATGAGTTACTCTGATTTTGAATGGAGGTTTGACATTCCTTACACTGAAAGAGTTGGGGTCAGCCTCACAGGATTAGCAGAAAAAGTCCATGGTCCTGTCAGAAGTTAACACAAGCCTTCCAGAAACAGCTTGCTCCACTGTCTCCCAGATCTCAGCTCATTCCATTTCCTGGGCTTAGATGAGAACAAGGCAAGGAAACAGAAATGGTTCATATTTCATCCTCTGGCTCCTAACCTACAAAAGCCCTCAGTCATGTGGCTTCCTCACAGAATTCACAGAGCATAGCAGCACCCAGATGAGCATGAATTGCCCCTCTGTGATCCCTGGCTGGGACCTGGAGTAGTCTGCAGTGAGCATGCACACTGTCACCCTTGTTGTGCAGACAGCCTAGGCATAGAGTGCTTCTGTCTGGATGACACATTCAATTTCAATGGTTTCAAATCAAGTCACAGAAACTGAATGTGAACTCTTCCCCAGGAAATAAGAGTGTGAGTTTGAAAGGGAACCTGGCTCTCCACAGGAGACTCACCGCTCTGCACTGGAAGAGACTTTTAAATAAATCACAAGCAAACTTTGCTAGGGGGTTCCCTCTTTGACCACCATAGCCCCAACCATCTTGTTATTCCTTTGGGGATCCCTGGGTCTCTGTTACCTGGAACTAAGGGAACTCCTAGGAGTGATACTGCAGTTTGTCACAACCAGAATGCCCTTACCTACCCAAAGGATACTCCCTCACAAAGCCTGAAAGGTCAAAACCACAGAAAAAAAAACAAACAGGCAGCTTCTGGGTAACCCAGCTGTTGCTCTCCCATGCTGGGCAGGCAGGAGAGTAGGGAAATCAAAATGGAAAAGAATTCATCTCACACCACCATTCAAACAATGTCAGGTGGGATCCAGGGCTGAGGAGCTGTGCTCCTTTCACAGGAAGGTAAATGCCTGTGGCACCAATAAACCAACCAGTGAGCCAGCTTGTATTTGTTAATCGCCTCTGATGCCATCACTGAATCAAGCCCTCAAAGAAGACAGAAGCACAAGGTCTGATCCTCTAAGGCAGTGATTTTAAACCTTTTTCATCACATAGCACACATAAACTACTTTCTAAAAATCTATGGCACCCCCAAAAATATACTAGATGTTTTGCTGATCTAACAAAAAAAAAAGTAAAATTTTGATTCATCACTCCATACAGCTATTGTTGTGTTGGCGGTTGTCATTTACTTACTTGACCATCTAAGGCACAGCAGTTGAAAATTGCTGCTCTAAGGGATGGTATCAACCTGTAAGCCAGCCCAGGTGAGGCAGGATGATGTAGGGGTGAGTGCATGGACTCCAGATCCAGTCAGCCTGAGTTTAAATCCAGATTCCACCACTCACTAGCCAGTATCTAAGGCAGTTTATGTCACCATTGTATTTTTTGTAAAATACAGAGAGCAATGGGGTCAACCTTGTAAGACTTGTGAGAATTAAATGCGCCAATGCACATAAGACACTAACTTATATAAATGTGAGCTACTAATGAGATAAGAAAAACAATATCAAATATAAAGAAAAAAAAAAGATAACATGTCAGTTCACAAACCAAGGTGAGTAATAGGACACTCTTCTTCCATTTTCCTGAAATCAATTGGAGTCCAACTCAATCCCCCAGTAAAGGTAACACAATCACTACTGGGGTTCCTTGCTGCCCAGGACTGAACCTCACTTAGCTCTAAGACACCAGGAGGCCTTCTTCACCCAGCACCTGCCTTACTCTGCTCAGGTGACCCCTGCAGGACAAGCAGCTCTGCCATCTCCTTACCTCTCTTGGGGATCCCATGAAAGTGTTTAGCCCACCTCCATATCCTATCCAGCCACCTCTACTGTCTTTCTTCTAGTCTGCAGTCTACCTGTATTATCAACCTCTTTTCCTGTCTCCTCTTTTGGGAGTCTCTCTAAACCTTCTTTTCCACAGTTATCCTCTTAGCTCCACCTCTTTCCCTCCATCCCATCCAGGACACTTCACATGATCCACTAGACAGAAGGCAGGAAGACTTTGCTCTAAGCAGTTTCTACTTTCCTTCCACAGGCAATGATTTCAAAGGGTCTGTCAGCCACCTGCTTATAGAGGGAAGTGATTTCACACAGCCAGAAAAAAGCAAATTAATATTCAAAGACAACATTCTGCTGCAATAACACATGGGGAAATAAATGTTATGTTCTGCCAGGCTGATGACAGGGTCTCCAGGAACCAAGACTTCTTAAACATGAGTGTGTTCCATATCAACTTACCTCCTGTAAGCTTGGGACAGGGTAGAGCAACTAACTGCCTGGTCACCTCAGCAGACATGGGGGTCACATCCCATCATGGGGGTGGGGTGGTTTCCCAGTGAGGAAATGACTCCTTAGTTGAGCTGTAACATAAGAAAAGGAGCAATTCTGGAGAAGTGCAAAAGGGAGGATATTTGAGACAGAAGCTAGACCAAGGGCAAATGATGAGGGTCACAGTCATGGAAGGGGAGAGAGAGGGAGACACAAAGGCAGTATTTCTGGAACCATAAGTACCAGGCAAAGGAGTCCTCAAAGACAGGGCCAAGTCACCAAAAGACAGTGTAGGTACACTGAGAAGTTCAACCATTGACATTTTTGTCTGCCTTTTGAAACTAAGGAATGGGTGCCTCAGGTGGTGTGTCAGGACTATTCAAAGCCTCAGGGTAAAGAGACACTCTTAAAGATAAGACATTACACTTATAATAAGACAAATGTAGCTCATTAGTAACAAGAAGGCAACATTTGAGTAAATTGTAAAGATAAAATTGGAATTTTCTTTTCAGTTATAAAGAGGATATCTCCATGTCTCCTGAGGGTTGCTTTTGTCCTTCTCAGTCCCAGAGTTTATTTGTGTAGCAAATTATTAGATCTTTTGATCAATAGCTTTCATTTTTGCTTAATCAGGATTCCCAGTTATGAAGGGGAAAAAGAGTGTATTTTTCACAGTAACATACAAACACATGCATATGCACACACACAACACACAATTCCAAACTGTTCTGCAAACATTACTTACTCAGTATGTGAGAATCGTTTTGTTTTCTATCCTATCCTATCCTATTATATTTAACTTTCTTTAAAACTCTGACCTCAATGAACTAAACTCATTCCAGAACCCAATGATGGATGACTCCCACAACAGTATAAAACTTACACCATAGTCAATGTAGAGCCAGTGAAGAGATATAAACAAAGAACTCTTATCCTGATTAGATTTGTGTTTCTAATGTCTCTCTCTCCGAGTTGTGTAGAGTTTGAGTTTGAGGAGGATAACTGCAAGGAGGCATATCGGATTCTCAAGGTGGTCTGCAATGAGGGCACTGCACTAAGGCGGAATTAACAGAGAAAAAGAACAGGTGATCATCACAAGTATATAGGAACTAGAATTAGTAAAACTTGATACTGGGTTGGATGTAGATCTGAAAGAGTGGGAAAACTCTAGAATGGCTCCCAAGTTTCTGCCTCAGCACTGGGCCCATCATTAATTGAAAGAAGGGAGACACACAGGTCTAGACAAGCAACAACTTAGGTTCACCTGGAATTTGAGGTTCTTGAAACACATCTATGTTGAGATGACTAGAAAGAATTTGTATTTTCTGGTTTGAAAAATCAGAACTAAAGGTTAATATTTTGTATCATCAATATATGAGTAGCAATTAAAACATTGAGAGTGGGTATAATCCCCCTGGGAGAAATCTATAGAAGATTATTTCACTCTATCTTTGTGAATGTGATTATCCTCTCTAATAAAAGGGTAATATACAAATTAGCCATCACTCCATCACACATAGCCAGAAGAATGCCCAGTCTTCTCAGCCCCGTTGGAGTCCCCCAGTCCTGGCAAGGCGGCCACGGAGAGTGGGCAGCATGAGCGGCCTGGCAGAATGCTTGCTTCATCGCAGTGGCAACGAGGCAAGCATTCCACCCTGGCCGCGGAGGGCCTCTGGGTAGTGGGCATGGAGTGCTGGCAGTGGAGGGGGGTGAGGGGGGAGGGAAAACGGGAAGCTTAAACTTGCATCATCATCCTGGTGAAGAGGCAAGCATTCTGCGCCCAGCCTCGAATGGGCCTCTGGGCCATGGAGAGCCTCTGGGTAACAGGAGTGGAGCAGCCAGGCCCCACAGAGAGCTACTGGTACACAGATTCGTGCACAGGGCTACTAGTGTGTGTGTGTGTGTGTGTGTGTGTGTGTGTGTGTGTGTGTGTGTGTGTGTGTGTGTGTGTAACATACAGAATTAATTCATTCCCAACATATTTTACTTCTCCCCCCTCACCACACACACACTGTGAAAACAAAATTAACAAGATAACTTTGACCTCACAGTAGAACTCAGAGTTTGAAGACACAAAGATTATCATCTGCCCCATTAAACCAAAACTATCTCCTCTTTGGGATGTGCCTATAGTTCCAGAAGTCAGAAGACAGACACATCTGTTGGCTTTAACTGCAGGCAGACATCTAATTCTGTGCTCAACATAGAGTAAGCATTCTAAATATAAATGAGTGATGCAAGTTGTCCCACCTCCACATTTAACCACCACATATATATATCCATATACTTTAAGGTCAGGATTTATGCATGACTGATAAGGGGAATACCTTTTTATATGAGAAAAATGCTCAGAGTATGAATAAATATTGTGGACTACATGAAAATATGACCAATTTTTTGGCACGATATGATAGAAATTCATTCTGTATCTAAAATCACAGTATATACTTATAGAATAAAAGAACTTTCTATGTTGAGAATACAATGACCATCCTTTTAACAAATGTAATAGTTAGATGAAATTCCCCTGCTGTTACTAAAATGCATTTCCTTATACATATATTCAATTTCACAAAGGTGCCAAATTATATAATTTTAAAGACAATCAAAATGACTTATGCAAAAATGTTTTATTTTACAATGTTTAAATATATCTGTTAACTATATAGTGAATAACAAACTCACCAGTATTACATAAATAATTTCATTTCAAAAGGTATTATTTCCTTTTTTCATTTAAAAACATTAAAAACAGCATATGCCTGAGATCATTCCATATATTGTTTGATGTTAAGATAAAAGAACCATACAAAACCCTCTAATCTGAGTTCAAAATTGTTTTAGTTGGAGATTTTAGTCCTTTATGTACATATAGACGAAGACTAATCACAGTTTTATTGATGGGATCAGAGAGATTTTCAGTTCTCAATGTTATGTTTTAGTGTCTACTTTATTCCAAAATACTTGCACACAAATATGGCAATATATTTGTATGTGAGCCTTATCTAACCTGAACTTCCCAAGGACAAGCAATGAGTTAACATTTAAAAGATCCTAATCAGGAATTCTCTGAGGAGACTATTTCAAGCAGTTTATAACATGACTTCTCAAATCTGCACCAGAAGATGTAATTTGCATAAAGATGTTAAATAAATTTTCATTGATGAAATAAAAGGTATTCTAAATATGTGGTTACATAAAAATTGTATGTGGGCACCAAAACCTTTGCATGAACAAATGTATAAAAATTTGCTAAGTTTACTTTCTATCTGAGACCCTCTCTGATCCAGCCTTCTGCCACTTGATGGAAGACTTTGTTACCTACTCAAACTAGAAAGCTTTTTCTGCCCTAGACAGTTTGGCTTAGTGGATAGAGCGTTGGCCTGTAGACTGAAGGGTTCTGAGTTTGATTTCTGTCAAAGGCACATACCTCAGTTGCAGACCTGATCCCCAGCCCTGTTCAAGGCTCATGTGGGAGGCAACCAATCAATATGTCTCTTTCATGTCAATGTTTCTCTCTCCGTGTGTCTCTCCCCCGCCCTTCCACTCTCTCTAAAAGTCAAGGAAAAATATATTCGAGTGAGAATTAAAAAAAAAAAGAATACTTTCTATCTTGAATGTTCATACTAAGTATATGACCTGAGTCCCTAAAAAGCAAAGACCTCTTCAAGCTGCTAGCTAATAAATGTTAGATGTTAGTAGAACTCTGCCTGGGACTTCCTCTCACTGATTCTAACACCTGGTGGTTAGGGTGTGGAGAAGGAGCTTTCTAACCACTGGAGGCTACCAGTAAGAACCAAAAGAAGCTGATGTCATTGGCTAAATTGGCTTTAAAGATGTGGAAAAACTAGTAGGGACAGCCAGCAATAGTGTGGCTATATCCCTCTCTCAAACAATGTAAAGCCTCGTCATTTCTACAGTCTGAATATCCTCAGAAAAAGTGACATATAGGATAAAAAGTACAGAAGGAATGAACTAGTCTAATACTCCCATTACAGAGGTGACCACTTCAACCCACACACTATCTCAGCAGAAGGCCGAGCCAGTCAGCAGAGAAGGACCAGGCTGGTTCTGTCCTAAGTTTAGGATCTGCTTTTACTTCCTTGGGTGACTGGCAGGTAGTAAAAATATTTTCACTCAAAAACATTGCCCCATGCCCTGCCATCCGTTGGTGTACTTTCTGCTGTAGATGTAAGGTTGAAATGGGCGAACCCACGAGATGTAATGCAGAAAGAATTGGATCAACAGCTGAAATGTCATGATTAGGGCTCAGCCTTTTGGATGTACATGACTCTTTCATGTACAAAGATACTACATTTCTTCAGCAAACATGACTTGAGCTCTGATTGTATGCCAGGCACTGCACTAGACACTGAGGACACTGAAATGAAAGAGACGTAATCCCTGCCTCAAGTCCTGGGAGCATAGCATGTTCTCAGTAACAACTTCATAGGACTTAATTTACCTCATGTTTTCCTAGGTGACCTGAAGGACCTGGGATGATTTCCAAGCAGAGATTATTAAGAAAAGGAATTAAGGGGAAATGCCAAACGGAAACAAGGAGATACCGAAAGAGGTTCTTTCTGAAGGCAGTCTTTCCTGCATTGGCAGGTTGCCTTGTCTTAACTCTTGGAGGTAACTGAAGTTAATAGTGAGGTGGGGATGTAAGACCTTTGGAAAAACATAGATCCATTGGTGGCAGAGTAGTTCTTGCCTTGGAAATCATAGAAATATATTTCTTCTCGAAGTATTCATGCTCTTCAGTAACCTTGCCCCAAATCCTTGCATTAAGGAGAGACTTCTTCCTTTCCATTCCTACTGAGCAGATGAACTCAGAATCATCTGGTGTTTGCGTCACACAATGTCTCCAATGAAGCAGAGGTGGATGAAAGTAAAATATATCCTGTACCTTCTTGCCAAGTTAGAATACAGGTCCAGATTGGGGCCAGATGTGTGAACCATGCCATATCATCTTTTACCCTTTCAGAGCTTGGCTCCTCTGAGACATTTAGAAATGGGAACAGATAAATGCTGACTGCTAGGGGACTTTTCCCTGAGATGGAAGCAAGAATTTTAGACTCAAGGAGAAAACCTAAATTTTCTGGTGCTAGGCATTACGTTTGCCCTTGGAAAAACACTTAGAATTGCTTGGAAAAAGTCAAAAGACTTGTTAGACATCAAAAACTCAGAACAATGCTTTAATGATTTAAGTGTAAATGAATCTTTGACACATATGGATTAAATTTCCCTTACCAGGCACATGCTAAAACGCTGAAGAAAAATATTTCTGACAAGTCACATGTTCAGTTTACCAAATGAGTGCAAACTATGTGATAGATCATCCTTGATCCCCACTTGAGTGTCATCCAATGGGCACATGCTGTCCACAGGTGGACACATCTCAGGATAAATTGGGAAAATTGGATATCCACATGCAAAAGAATGAAATAGGGCCCTTTTCTTACTCGATATACAGACACCCAAAAATAAATGCAAATGGATTAAAAATTTAAACATAAGACCAAAAACAATAAAATTCCTAGAAGAAAGGCTAGGGGAAAGCTCCTTGACATGAATCTTGGTAATGATTGTTTTGGATTTGACACCAAAGCATAAGTAAGAAAATAAAAATAACCAAGTGCAACTATAAACTCAAAAGCTTCTGCACAGCAAAATAAATAATTAACCTATAAAATGAAATGGCAAATAATGCAATGGGAGAAAATATTTATAAACCATATATCTAATAAGGAGTTAATATACAAGATATGTATGGAACTCATACAACTTCAGTGGCTAAAATAACCAAATAGCCAGATTTTAAAATGGGCAAAGAACCTGAATAAATATTTTTCCAAGGAAGACATGCAAAATGTCCAGCAGATACGTGAAATGGTGGCCAGGGTCACTTATTATAAAAAGTTAAAAGATAACAAGTTTTGGCAAATTGTGGGGAAAGTCAACCCTTTTATACCATTGGTGAGAATGTAAATTGGTACAGCTTTTAGGGAAAATAGTATGACAGTTCCTCAAAAAATTAAAAATAGACCTATGATATGGTCTAGCAATCCCAAATCTAAGTATATATGCAAAGAAAGTAAAACACAATCTCAAAGAGATATCTGCATTCCCATATTCACTACAGCATTATTTACAGTATTTGGAAATAACCTGTTTATCAACAACTTAATGGATAAAGTGTGATACACACACACACACACACACACACACACACACACACACGCGCGTATAATTCAGCCTTTAAAAAAGAAGGAAATCCTACTATTTGTAATAACCTGGACGAACTGGGGGACACTGTGTTACATGAAATAATGCAGACCTAGAAAGACAACTACTGCATGGTATCTGTATAATAAAATCTATATAATAAAAGCCCAGCTACCATTATAGTAGAACCACAGAAATGACCGGTTGCCAGAATGCGCTAGCTGCAAGGGCCACCACTAATGCTGCTGCTGAGCCCGAGGGCCCCTGGACCAGTTGCGCAGCCGCCGCCAAGGCACCAGTAGAGAAGAATGCGAAGGCGACCAGTGTGAGCATGCAGCTTACGATGAAGGCTCTGTGGAACAAATTCAATCAGCTCAGCACCGAGATGATCAGCACCAAGGCTGGCAGGTCAGGGCACCCCTTTCCCTGCTGTGACCCTCTCCATGTGGCGCCAGTCTCAGGCAGCCGGGCTTTGGCTCAATCCACATGAGTGAGACTGAGAAGTGGTGTGGAGGGTGCAGCCTGGCCACCTGCGGGTCCAGCTCCTTAGCTCTCCGAGTCCCAGCTCTAGCGACAGCCGCCTGGTGTCCCCAGGCTGGAGGGTACTGCTCAGGAGGCCAGGAAGGCAGCAGAGAAAAACCCTGTGGACCTGCTGCTGGACCAGCAGCCCAGGACCCAGCACCGCCAGAAATGGGCCGGCTCAGAGCACACTTGAGCTTGGGGGGAAGGCAGCTGCCTGTGAGGGGCATGGTGTGAAACGTGGCATGGTGAGGTTTCCAGGTTATTAATTGAGGAATAAGAACAGCTGCAGAATTGTCCTGTTAGTCTCCAGATTTTATGTCCATAATTCTTCTCCAACCACATATGAAAGCTGTGGGAAAGGCTGCAATCATTACATATTAAATGGGTTTACTATCTCACCTTTGCATTGAGCAAAGCTTATTTTTACATCTTCTAGAAAAGGTCATTGTAATTATTGCTAATTTCTAATAGCCTTCCCTGAGAATTTGTGTGATAGTTCATTGGAGGGAAAAGTGGGAGGAAGGGAGGGAGGAGGAAGGAAAGGAGGAAGGACTAGATTTTGAGCACTTTAGAGATAATAAATGATTGGACTGGATACCAGGCTTTATCATCACACTTTGCACTTGAAAATCAGAAGATGAAAAATAGAGTGAAAAACTGAGTAAAGACATATAAAAGGCAAATAAGAATGCTTTATTTTGGGATATAATCATTCTTATGAAATGAACTGGAAAAGGGTTTTAGATGAAAAACTTTAGATAGGGAGAACTAAGCTCATTTTGATTTTTTCAAAGTTTTACAGTTTCCACACTACAGTTTAAATAAATTTTAAGCGGCCTACACTATTACCAAATTATTTTACTTCCTGTTTTATCTTTTAGTTAACTTAGTCAGTTCCATAATGGAAGCAGAAATGATGGCCAAATTAAAACATACACTTCAAAAGCTCGAGACTCATAAGTGAGGAGCCCATTCAACCTATTCAGCTGTGGGCTTTGGAAGGAATGAGAATCTCTTCTGAACTTACATAACCTTAAGTCAGAGGATGAGAAGTGGCAAAGGGAGAGAGTCAGAATAAAAAGGATGAGTTCTTACTACTCAGCCAAAGTTTTTCTAGGAAGTAGCAATAAGGGTTTCATGTATTTCACACTTTTCTCTAGAATGGGATTTACCGAATTTTAGTAAAGACACAAATTTAACAACTTAAATCTCATTTTCAAATCTTATTTTTAGATGCCAAGTCCTGCATTTGGCATTACAGAAGTGTTTCTGGAGGGTGGCCATGTTGCTGATTATTTTAATAGATGCCAAAGAAGAAGCAGCATTCTAACTTGGAAAGAATAATTTAGGACAAAGGAAAAAGCACAAAGAAGTCTAATTCAAATTATCTACATTAAATAAATGCAGCCATGCCAAAACAATACAATTTGTGCTTCAGACAAAAATAATTATGGTGATACTCTTATGGGTTACAGAGAATAATATAAGAACTACTAGAGGCCCAGTGCATGAAATTCGTGCATGGGGGATGGAGTGTCCCTCAGCCCAGCCTGCACCCTCTCCAATCTGGGACCCCTTGAGGGATGTCCAGCTGCCCATTTAGGCCTGATCCTTTTTACAATCCAGGACTGCTGGCTACATGGACAGTTGGACATCCCTCTCACAATCAAGGACTGCTGATTCCCAACTGCTTAACTGCCTGCCTTGCTGACTTCCCCTAACCACTTTTGCCTGCCAGCCTGATCACCCCCTAACCAATCCCATGCCAGCCTGACTGCTCCCCTGCCAGCCTGTTTGCCCCTAACTGCCCTCCCTTGCAGGCTTGATCGCCCCAAACTGCCCTCCCTTGCAGGCCTGGTCCTTCCCAACTGTCCTCCCCTCCTGGCCATCTTGTGACCATTTGTGTCTACATTGGGGCAGGATCTTTGACCACATGGGGGCAGCCATCTTGTGTGATGGAGTGATGATTAATCTGCATATTACTCTTTTATTAGATAGGATAGAGGCCTGGTGCATGGGTGGGAGCCAGCTGGTTGCTCTGAAGGGTGTCCCGGATCAGGGTGAGGGTTCCCTTGGAGTGTGGAGCTGACTGGGTAAGGGGCCTGTGATGGTTTTTAGGCTGGCCATTCTCCCCCCCCCGCAGTGACCCAAGTGGAGGCCCTGTTATCTGGGATTTATTTATCTTCTACAATTGAAACTTTGTAGCCTAGAGCAGAGCCAAGCCTCCTGCTCACTCAGTGGTGGCAGCCACTTCTGTTGGGATTTATTTATCTTCTATAATTGAAACTTTGTACCCTTAAGTGCAGGTCAAGGCAGGCCAGGGAAGGCAGAAAGCTTTGCTTCCTCCACCACCGGGGGCAACCTTAGCCTTCTGCTCTCTCCAGCTCTGTGGCTGCCGCCATTTTGTTGGAATTTATTTATCTTCTATAACTGAAACTTTGTAGCCTTAAGTGGAGGCCTGGGCCAGCCAGGGTGTGTAGAAAGCTTGGCTTCCTCCATCACTGGGGGCAACCCAAGCCTCCCTCCTGTTTGCTCTGTGGCTGTAGCCATCTCAGTTGGGGTTAATTTGCATACTTGTTCCTAACTGACTGATGGGCATGGCTTGTGGGTATAGCGGACTGATGGTTAATTTACATATTACTCTTTTATTAGATAGGCTTACAGAAGTGATCCCTTTTGGTACTAGGGAAAATTAGGGCATTTGCCTCAAACACTGTACTGTGAGTAGAGAACCATTCCTAGCCCCAAAGCCTTTTTTCTTTGCCAAACTCAAGCAGAGAGATAAACAGGAGCAGGTGGGGCACCACGCCTTGGACACTTATCCATGTGCACAGAGATGGGATGAAGTAATGGGAATATCACACAAAGAAGTCCAATGATCTGGGATCTAGTTCTGTATCTGTCATTCATTAAATATGAACTATGAGTAGATATCCATTTGAACCTCTATATCTCGTTAACAAAAATGGGATGATAATTCTCTCTCCTAAAGTCCTTCCGAGTATCAAATACCATATCAATTACAAGGTGAGAGTAAATCTGGGGACTAATAATAAGCCCTTAGATATTGAACCTCTCAAGAAGGAAACATGTCTCTCTGGCTTACTGCTGCAAGATAGACCTTTGGCTTTGCAACAAACTGACAGAACAAGTGGAAGAGGTACTGAAGAGCACCAAGTGATACTCAAGACAGAGTGAAATTTTCATGTGATTACTAAACAGAGTTAATACAAGTCTCTTTGGTGCCCAAGGCACTGACAAGTACTCAATTCAGCATTTAGGCACTTTGAGTCTCTCAAAGCATCACTCAATGCCATGTAATAGATTACATAAGAAGTCTTGTTAGATAGACTCTTACTCAGCTTGAGTCTTTCTCAGATACATCCTCCTCAATCTCACTTGGATAAAGCTCTCAGAAAAAAAGCTCAGCTTCTCAGACTCCAACAGTGTTGAGTTTTTTGTGTCAGAGCTCTGAAAATAAGACACTATTCTTAGCTGAGTTTACTTGGAAAATATTTAGCAGTGGTTTTTAGCTATTCTAGGAATGATACTGAATTTGGATGCCATCATGTTGGTGCTTCCACTGGAGGAATGTCTGTTCTGGTGAGGAAGGGACATAGAAATTGTAACTTCAATTTGAATGTTTTAAACCATCATATAGGTAAGTAGAAGTTCTTGCAACCCCAATTCCTCCAAATACTTTACCTATGGTTCTTGGTTTCCTCGTGAAAGGTGGGGGGATGCTTCTTAGTCAGCATTCTCCTAACCATCATGTTAACTGGTTCAAGTCACTACATCTCCCATTGATTAAAGACAGAAACTTTAGACATAAGGAGAGTCCTTGGACACTTTCCCAAAACAAATCCCAAGTATCACCCTAAAAAGCTTACTATAATTCATGCCCCCAACACTGGCATTAGAAGTTGCAGGTAAATAAACTCAAATCAGGAAACCGGAGCAAGAGACTTTAGGAAACAAAAAACAACCTTAGGGCTCAGTTGACAAATTATATAGAGTGATCTCTGAACATGAAAAATGGTATATCATAGTCCATTTTTAGGTTTTCATATGTTCTAGCATATCTTGCAGTCCCTCTGTTCAAGAAGACTTATCTATAAAGTCCTTCTTAAATGCACTTCCAATCAGTGGGTCATTTAATCTAGATCAATATAGGAGTTAATATCTCTAAAGCACTTAGAAAAATCCCTGGCACTATATAGTATTCTCTATATAAATTTTTGTTAAATTAAAATTTTAAAAATTTAGTACGTCTATTTTTAACCAAGTTCATGTAAATATAAACTCCTTTAAGCTTTAAAAAAAATGCCCTACAATTTTAACAGAGTTCTACAAATATACTACACATGTACTAAACACTACTTTCTAACAGATTCATTTCAAATATTTATTGAATGCCTGTAAAGTTATTTCAAATAAATTGAACACTTTTAAATTTTATTGTTCAGTTCTTTTTTATTATATTTTTATTGGTTTCAAAGAGGAAGGGAGAGAGATGGAAACATCAATGATGAAAGAGAATCATTGATCGGCTGCTTCCTGCATGCCCCCTACCAGGGGATTGAGACCACAACCCATCTGTGCCCTTGACCAGAATCGAATCCAGGACCCTTCAGTCTGCAGGCTGACATTCTATCCACTAAGCCAAACCAGCTAGGGTAACTGTTCAGTTCTTAAGTTGCATGTAATCATGCAGTCAAACCAATTTGTAAAACCATCAGTTATTTACTTACTCTTGACAGCCTCAGTGTGAGCCCTCCTATTCTCAGATCTGAGAGGATAAAGTGATCAGAATACGAGGTTCTTGACCTACCCTCCCAAAGAAGAAGTTACTTAGTGCGCAATCTGAGTGCCAGGGGCCACTGCTCCTGGATAGGTAGTGTCAAAGTTCTATATTCGGGACCATATGCCGGATTCTTTGCCCCCTGACAGTGTTACATCTGAAAGAACCCTCCTCTTTAAGGAACTTTTCCCTGAGTCTTAAAAGTTATTACTCTTTCTCCTCAGCATACTCACTCATTTAAAGTATAATTCCTCCTCGAATTATATATATATATGTGTGTGTGTGTGTGTGTGTGTGTGTGTATGTATATGTATATACACATACATATATATACATATATACACATATGTAAAATATGGAAGAAGATAAAGAGCTCCTCATGGTCACATTTTCACATTTAATTCTTCTACTTATTTCTTTCAAACATTTCTCACTTTCCCCATTTGAATTGCTCATTTTTGGAACTTCTCTCTGTCCATCTACTTTTCTTGAGAATCGAGGTTCAGGTGAAGAGTCACTTTCACAGTACACATAGTTGCCATTCATCAGTGTCCACATGATCATCAGCTTTGTGTCCAGTTATTCAAATTGTACCTGTCTGCCCTTTTCTTCAGATGAACTACACTTTCCAAAATCATCTCCTGGGTTCAGACTGCTGCCTCCCTGTGCTCACTGCCATTGGAAGGCTCTTCTAATGTGCCTCTTGACCTAGAGTCAGTTGCACATTATTGACTTCTTTCAGCAAAATTTTTCCAGAGATATTCAACAAGCTGCACCTGAAACATCTCTTCACAGTGCGGTAAATATACATCTACAGTCTCAGCCCTTGATTCTCACTGCCTGCTTCTACCCAGGGGTCAGAAAACCCATACAGTCTAGCACATCCATAACTCACTCCCTCAGTCATATGTCATCAAATCCGAGATAAAAATGCCACACTAAAATCTAGCCAAATATAGTTGTACTCTCTTTTGTGCCCTAATAAATCTATTTTTTGCCAGGATCACTTGTTCATTTAGAAAGAGAACTATGAGGAATCATTATCTGCTTCATTAGTGTAAAGCCCAAGAAATTCCAAAGATGAGGGAAGGGTAGCACAGTAATTCCCTTCAGAAAAGTGACCTTTTGTTTCATTGGCCTCAAGGCATCTTTTTTACACCCCATTCCATACAATAAAGATCTCAGAGGAAATACTTTCTTTCTTCTTCTTCTTCTTCTTCTTTTTTTTTTTTTTTTAAGGCAAGGGAATAAATGGGAAAGCATCAAAACAAAAGACCCTCAGAGGTCTTTTTCTGAAATTTTTATTTCCTAGGCTGGTGCTGAATTTCCTTTAATCACCAAAAGACAAAGAGGTTTGAACTTTGCTTTTCCTCCACACATACAGCTACCCTCACCCTCCAACAAAAATAAACCCATTCCTACCATGCATTTCCTAGGGCAGCTAACCTATTCTTCCATTAACTTCCTGCCTCATCCCCCTTTTCCCAGCCCTCTGCTCTCCAGGTTCAAGGGCATGAGCAAGGAATAGGAAGGCTATTACTTTCATCACTTCTACCAGGATTACAGATTCCATAATGTAACTGAATAATCATTAGATTCGTAGAATATCAGAATTCTAAAGGTAACTAGAGATTGGATGTTCAATAAATGTTACTTAGTTTTCTACCAGACTCTAAGCAAGATCTATATCTGAATTTCCTCATCAATCTATCTCAGTATCTACCACAGTATCTGGCATAGAACATGATCTATATCTGTTTATTGAATAAGTGAACAACTAAACAAATAAATGAATAAATTAGAGATCATTTATTCTAAATATCTATTTTAAGGATGGCAAATGCTATATACCATTAATAATAAACACTTCATATTTTCTTTGTCTTATAGCATTTGAAGTCTTAAGTAATATAAAGTTTATTTTTTCACACTTCCAATACCAACTTTTTAGTGCTCCTATGCTCAAAAATATGCTGTGCTTGGGAAATTAGCTCCAATAAGAAGTTATTAAATATAATAATAGGGCCATGTGAATCTGTAGGCCAAAAGTATATGTGATTTGTTAATAAAATACATGAATATTAACAAAATATGTACTATAATTTAATATTATATACACTACAATTTAGAAGGTATTATACTACTCAGATATTTGATCATCCCTGGCTGCATAATCAATACCACTTTGACAACAAAAGAATGCCAAGCTGATGAGAATTTTTCTGGTTCGTTGATGTTTGCATATTTGGTCATTTGTTTCAATGATAGACAAGCAAGATGTCCTATAAAAAATACAAATTATGAGATGGTTAAAACAGAAATGAAGTGTTTTATATCATCAAGTGAAATACATATCCATATTTCAAAATTGCAGGTTTGGGTTCTATATTCACTAAAGAACAAAGTAGAGACTTTCAGCAGTTCTCCATATATTTCAAATGGGAAAATATATTTTGCTTATTCCACTAGATATCTCTTATAAAATTAAGGCCTGGTTTTGTTCCACATGATCTGGGAAATTGATCCAGTTTTTTCCTAACTGGTAGTTTACAGGCAATGAGTAACTTTTATTCTATAGTAAGACTTAATATTACTCACTGGTCAACTATCCATTACATTTATTACAAAATGGGTTACATCTACATATATAAAAGGTTAATATGCAAAGTGTCCCCTCAGGATATCGACCGGGAGTTTAATCGCTCACTATGACATGCGCTGACCACCAGGGGGCGGCACAGAATGAAGAAAAGCCTGGTCCAGCAGCCAGGGAAGTAAGGCCCCAGCCAGCAGCTGGAAGGAGGCCAGGCCTAGAGATCCTACCATGCACAATATTCATGGACCAGCCCTCTAGTTTTATTATATTGCTAAGTAAAAATAACGGAACATATAAAAGAAATATGTTAACTGAGAGGGAGGAAATAGCATTGCTTATTCACCCAAATAATAAATCTCACTGACTCTAAATACAAATGAATCTGACTAGATACAGTGTCTTACTCTACTTTTCGCTAACTATCACATGAACGTTGAGGAGTCCATCATCTATGTCATAGCAGATAAGGCCTGCTTCATCCTGTTCTGAATCAAGCACCAGCTAATGGAAAAGGAATGAATCATTATCTGAGTTTTCTCTTAGTGAGGAAGAAACAGATTGTATGTTAATCCATTTGAATATTTTTAAAAGGAACCTTGGGTCCCCAAAACAAATACATGCATATCTGGGAGAATCATTTATAGAAAAAGACTGGGTTTGTCTACATTTTCTGTACTGATGACTGGACCAATTGAGTAATTTAACCTGTGAGACCTGATATTAGGATAGAACTAGAAACAAATTTACTTATTTTGGCAACTTTTCTGTTAGAGATATTAAGGAACTAAAGACAATAATGACCTTTTTGGTAATAAGCTATCTGTTGTCTTTCATTTAATTTTCCTTGGTTTTTCCGATGACAGACAAAATTTGCTTAAAGACACTTCTAGATCTGCCTGGCTATTCTGCATGAGAATTAGAGCTCCCTAGTTAGTGATGGGTCTGGTTTTCTTTCAACAAATAGGGATGACCCCCTGAGACCTATGAGGCCTGTTTCTCCAGGGCAATGAGCATTGAACCAAAGAAAGAGAAAACGTTGTCCATTACCAAAAGGAAAAGCAGAAAGCAAGAAGGAAAGAGAAATCCTTGGTTCTGAGGCTGTAGAGGTGGGTTCTGAGAATATCTGTTTAAAGATGTTCCTAGAACACCTTGTAAAGAGTACGTTATGGAAGACACAATCTTTTTGTCTCAACGGACCGACATTTCACAAAGACCTACACACAGCGAGGCCCCACAGAAGCTGTATGAGGACACAATACAGGAGGCACATTCAAACAAAGAAATGTGGCTGTTCGGGTGTTCTCTCCTGACTATAAAGGAACCATCTGGGACTAATTATATCCAGCCTTATTTAAAACTATCACTTCATTTAGTATTTTGAATTACTCTGATGTCGTTAATTAAGGTTTCCCCTATCATTACCATAATAAATAAATATATATAATATATATAAATATAAATATATATCTTGCATATGTATGTATATGTATATGTATATGTATATCTATATTCTTCCAAAGCTTTTGCAGTGTCAGGATTACCATTATGAATGACAAACAGTTACAAAATATTCCATGATTTTTTAAAACTAAAAGTCATAGTCTAAGTCTTTTCAACAGATAACAATAATTCCAAAAATATTAGTGGCTTACATCATTAGAGCATCACATCTGGACACCATGAGTACAATACACTCTTGTCTCTGCAAATGTGTGAGTTCTTTGCATTCAAGAAATACTACAAATCCTGAATAAAGGAGGTTTCCTCTCTCCCCCCACACCCCCTGGTCTATTAAAAACCATTGTGGGAGCCATGAGACCATAAAGAGCTTATATATCATCTCCTACTCCCAAAAGGTTGGTGACTGAACCAAATAAAATAAATCCTTTCTTTTGCATGCTACTGGCTAAAGATAAGTGGCTCTGTGGTGGTATTTTTTTCTACTTAGCTTTATTTCAAATATTCCCTTTATAGGGTGTCAGAAGTCTCCAAAATCTGCTTCTCTTTTTTTTTTTCAATTACTAATGAAAACTGAACCAATAGCGGTAGCATGAGTTTTGGTGGATGATTCTATCCCAAGGAAAAACAAAAAGCCTTACTAAAGGGATAGGAAGACTGTCTGTCATCCGCTCCTACTACAGAGTGATTTCCTTTTCCCACAGAAGAGCTGGAGTCAACGTACTGAGAAAAATCTAATGACCGTGAGATTTTTGAATAAGTCTTTTGATTCTACCCTTCTTTCCTTCTGGCCATTTTTCTCTACCCCTGAGTCTGGCTGAGCCAGGAAAAGAAGAGAGAACAACTGGACTACTTGTGGATCTCTGGCAAAAGGTTTTGTGAAGGACAAGGTTCAGCTTAATTTCTAAATTTTTCAAATACTATTGGTACAAACTCAATCTGTTCCCCATTACCACAGATACCAGGAATTAACTGTAATTTTACTTCTATTTGATTCCCCATAGGGACAAAACCACATTTTTAATGCCAATACATGCACATTCTAATATTACAGTAAACATTTTTCTGACGCATTTACAGATTCACCAAAAAAGAGAGAGATAAACTGAAACATTTGGC
The DNA here is from genome assembly GCA_027563665.1 of Antrozous pallidus. Lineage (NCBI taxonomy): Eukaryota > Metazoa > Chordata > Mammalia > Chiroptera > Vespertilionidae > Antrozous > Antrozous pallidus. The sequence continues at coordinate 46,989,037 of CM050512.1, read as the reverse complement.
TAAGGCTTATTTACTTCATTGAGAATCAACAATATTTCAGAAAGTGGTACAATGTTGAAATTACTAAATCCATTCTTTAAAAATCCTCAAATTAAAGTCTGAATTACCAGAAAAAGAAATAAATGCAAATTGTTTATTGTTTTCACATGTACAGTAAATTTGGAAAATTGAACTTCTTTTGAAAACCATATGGGAGAGAGACACTCTTTTCATCAGGAGTGGTTTTGTTAGTTGTGCCAAGAACTAAAAAGATGTTTTTAATAACCAAAGCAAGTTTGTTATACAATCTTTCTGAATTTTACTTGTAACAGAGATGAAGATCCATTTGGTAGGAAATAGAGGGCAATGAGGCAGTTGTCCGAAATGATAGAAAAGTCATGCAAAACACACAATGCACCGTGAAACATCTTTAACTTATGACTGGTAGAAAAACTGGTTTCCATACACTGAGGAACCATGGAAAGTTACTAAGGCTCCTTTGGTAAATGTGACCATGTTCTTTACAAAGGGGGATGCAACACTGAATTGGGTGCTGCAAACATGTCTCCTAAACACCCAAGTTTGGTGCAAGTGAAGAATTCACCCAACAACAGCCTGAAAGGGCCTCAGAGAACATGACTGTACTTTGAGCATGACTTTGAACCAAGAAAGGCTAGGCCCCATCTCAGATTCTAGGGGAAAAAGTATTCTGAGGAATGAGATTGATCCAGAGAGTGATTAAAACAGATGTTTCAGTAGACCTATGTTGAAAAAAAAATAGCGTCAGACCATATTAAAGTTTTCATGGTCCATAATGAAACAAAAAAAGTATGCATTTTTCATAAAGTGAAATAAATTCATTGTAGAGGCCAGGCCTTCACTGTAGGAATAGATCCTTCCTATAGGTCTCAAGATAAAATAGTCCTTAATATAGTACACTGAGCCACAGGAAAATGCCACTATTCAACTGCTACAAAAATGTTCATTTCCGAGGTTTCAATCTAACATTAAACGATGATGACTGGATATGGAAACTTCCAATGGCCTTATGTGGTAATATACACGGTGCGGCAAAAGTAGCTTTACAATGTGAGTACACGAAACACAGTTTATTCTTATATTGTTATTTATTATTAATGACATATGGTTACCTGTATAGACCTGGTAACCATGTCAGTGCCCTGATTTGTTTTTTAAAATGTTTTAGTCCATAAAGTCCATATAATTATAAATTGCCCCTAAAGAGTGTCTCAACCAGCAGCCTTCTAAGTTTAATTGTTGTAAGATAAAACAAAATACAATTTTTCTTTTAAAAAAGGAAGGCAGAAACAGGTGCTGACTAGACTGTTATAGACTCTGGAAATGAGGTTTATATGAAGAGGCTGGAACTCTTGAGTCTTTGGACACCAGGAGCACCATAAAGACACGCTCAAGTGATGAGAGATCTACCAAAGAGGAAGAGATTGAAAGAACAAGGCAGAGGAAACATCTCCTTTGCTTCCAGACTACATCCAGGATCCTGGGTCAGTCATTCAGGAAGACCTAGCTGGGCCCTCGCCGGTTTGGCTCAGTGGATGGAGTGTCGGCCTGTGGACTACACAGTGCCAGGTTCTATTCTGGTCCAGGGCATGGACCTTGGTTGAAGGCTCCTTCCTGGCTTGGGCCCTGGTCAGGGCTCGTGCAGGAGGCAACCAATCCAGGAGGCAACCAATTAATGTGTTTCTCTCACATCGATGTTTCGATGTTGGTCTCTCTTTCTCTCTTCCACTCTTGCTAAAAATCAATGGGAAAATATCCTTGGGTGAGGATTAAAAAAAAAAAAAAGACGATGACGACAATCTAGCTGGGTCTTGGGATCCAGGAGATACCCCAATGTGCGAAGTTTCTGAGTTCTGTAAATCATGGACTTCCGCTAAATTGTAAGTGGTCTAGATAGTGGAAGAAGAAATTGGATTATGGCCAGAACTGGCTGAGTAATAGCTACTCGACTTTATAGTCCTCCTTTTATACTTATTCTCTTTCATATATGGTTTATCATCTGTTCTTTCTTCTTAACTGGCAGATGTGATAACTCAGAAGTAGATGTAACTTCTAATTGAGAAATGCTTCTAACTTTGATGACATATCTGTAAGTTTTGGCTTCAGAAAAATCCACTCCAAAACATAATACCTCAAAGGAACCATTTTTAGCTCATAATTCTGCATGAGGACAATTAGACTTTCATTAGTTGGCAGTTCTTCGGGTTGAAGCTAGGCTGATTAATGGCACACATCTGTGGATAGCTGCTGGGCCAGCTGGGGCTGACGGACCTAGAATAACCTCAGCCCAGATGGATATCTCGCTTCCAGGTGGTCTCTTATTCTCTAGCAAGCTCTGCCCCCATAATTGTTTACTTGGCAGCTGAGAGGTGTTCCAGGAGAACAGGTGGATGCTTAGGCTCAGAATCTGCCAGGAATCACTTCTGGATGTTACTGGCCAAAGCAATCATCAGGCCAGCCCAGATTCAGATGCTGGGGAAATATACCTCACCTCTGAAGAGGAGCAACTTTGAAGTTACATCGCAAGGGATATAGAAAGAGATGAATAATAGTGGCTATTTTGTAGATAATTTACCATAGGTGGCCTCTCAGCTCCAGGGTAGAGTCCATTAATAAAAGTGATGTGGCCTGGCTGGAATGGCTCAGTGGTTGAGCGACAACCTATGAACCAGGAGGTCACAGTTCAATTCCTGGTGAGGGCACATGCCCAGTTGTGAGCTTGATCCCTAGTGGGGGTTGTGCAGGAGGCAGTCAATCAATGATTTTCTCATAATTGATGTTTCTATCTCTCTCTCCCTTTCTCTTCCTCTCTGAAATTAATACACACACACACACACACACACAACACACATACAGTGATGTGAAATCATGGCTTAGCCTATCCCCGCAGTAAGATCCAAGAAAAGAGCTATTTTCCATTTCCCTACTGGTTTCCTTCTGTCATATACAGTTATAGGATACAGAGAACCAAAGGATCAAACCCAGGTTAGGGAGTTAATTGGCTGACAGAGTTTGCAACACTAGAGCCTGCAAGCTGGAAAACAGAGGCAGCTAGTTTTAATAGTCTAAGAGAAGACTCCATCCAAAGAGGAGCATTGCAAGCATATGAGATGCATTTACACCATGGCAAATTAAAAGTTATCTCTTTTAACAATAAATGTCCAGTTATGAGATGAATAAGTTTTGGTGTTCTAATGTGTTCATTATAGCTAATAATACTGAATTATATACTTACTAGAGGCCCGGTGCAAGAAATTTGTGTATGGGGGGTGGAGGGTGTCCCTCAGCCCAGCCTGTATCCTCTCCAATCTGGGACCCCTCGAGGGATGACTGACTGCCCATTTAGGCCCAATCCCGGTAGGATAGGGCCTAAATGGGCAGTCGGACATCCTTCTCACAATCCAGGACTGCTGGCTCCCAACTGCTCGCCTAACTGCCTCCCTGATTGCCCCTAATCGCTTCTGCCTGCCAGCCTGATCACCCCTAACCACTCCCCTGTCAGCCTGATTGATGTCTAACTGCCCCCCTGCCAGCCTAGTCACCCCTAAATGCCCTCCCCTGCAGGCTTGATCACCCCCAACTGCCCTCCCTTGCAGGCCTGGTCCCTCCCAACTGCCTTCCCCTGCTGACAATCTTGTGGTGGCCATCTTGTGTCCACATGGGGGCAGCCATCTTGTGTGTTGGAGTGATGGTCAATCTGCATATTACTCTTTTTTTTAAAATATATTTTATTGATTTTTTTACAGAGCGGAAGGGAGAAGGATAGAAAGTCAGAAACATCGATGAGAGAGAGACATCGATCAGCTGCCTCTTGCACGCCCCCTACTGGGGATGTGCCCGCAGCCAAGGTACATGCCCTTGCCGGAATCGAACCCGGGACCCTTCAGTCCGCAGTCCGACGCTCTATCCACTGAGCCAAACCGGTCTCGGCAGCATATTACTCTTTTATTAGATAGGATAGAGGCCTGGTGCATGGGTGGGCCTGCTGATTTGCCCTGAAAAGTGTCCTGGGGGTTCCCTTGGGGTGTGGGGTGGCCTGAGCGAGGGGCCTGTGGTGGTTTGCAGGCTGGCCACACCCCCCAGCGATCCCAGTGGAGGCCCCGGTATCTGGGAGTTATGTTCTACAATTGAAATTTTGTAGCCTGGAGCAGAGCCAAGCCTTCTGCTTGCTCCATGGCTATAGCCATTTCTGTTGGTGTTCATTTATATTCTACAATTGAAACTTTGTAGCCTGGAGTGGAGGCCTAGGCTGGCCAGAGCTGCAGAAGCTTGGCTTCCTCCATCACCAGGGCAACCCTAGCCTCTGCTCTCTCCATCTCCCATGGCTGCCGCCATTTCCATTGGGATATATGTATCTTCTATAATTGAAACTTTGTAGCATTGATTGGAGGCCTAGGCTGGCAAGGGCAGGTGGAAAGCTTGGCTTCCTCCATCGGCAGGGAAAACCAAGCCTCCCTCCTGCTCTTACTGGCTGCAACCATCTTGGTTGGGGTTTATTTGCATATTTGCTCCCAAATGTCTGGTGGGCATGGCTGGAGGTGTGGTCAATTTGCATATAACTCTTTTATTAGATAGGATAAGCTGCTAAGTGATTACATCTTAAATGCTCTCACCACAAAAAAATAAATGGCAATTGTGCAACATGATGGAGGTATTTGTTAATGCTATGGTGGTGATTATTTGCAATATATAAGTATATCAGATCAACAGGCTGTACACTTTAAACTTACAAAATGTCATATGTCAACTATATCTCAATGAAGCTGTGATGAACAAAACAAAAAACCAAAGTAGAAAACCAAGTATCCCTTTTTGTGCAATCTCAACTACCATTCCTAGGATAACAGTTTTTATTTTCCAGTCCTATAACTTTCAGCTCAGTTGGCTCGAAGATCTTAGTTCCCAAGAAAGGAATGCTTTCACCAGGAGAGAAAACAATAATTCCATTGAACTGGCAGTTGAGATTGCCACACAGCCATTTTTGGATCTGTATGTCTATGAACATACTAGCAAAGAAAGGGGTTACTGCAGTGGCTTCCAACTGGGGGCAATTTTATCCAGAGGACATTTGCAATATCTGGAAACATTTTTGGTTGTCACACCTGCAGGAGAGCACTACTAGCACCTTGTGAGTAGAGGTCAAGGACGCTGCTACACATCTTACAATGCATAAGACAGCCCCTCTACAACAAAGAATTATCTAATCCAAATGCCAATAGTGTGAAAACTCTGGATTCACTTCATTGGTCCTAGTGGTGGGATTGCCACTGCACAATGAGGGCAGAGAGGACCCCTGGTGACTGTTACCCTGATTCCCCGAAAGTAAGACATCCCCCGAAAATAAGACCTACTTCCAGTTTTGCCTCTCACTATAATATAAGGCATCCCCCCAAAAATAAGACCTCCACAGTAATATATTTATTCTTGAAACTGAAAAAGCCTCGGGCACACAAGCAGTTATAAGGAAGTGGGTCGATTTAATGCTGCTGCTTGTTATGCGAGGGAGCCAAAGAGGTCTGCTAGTCTGGGATGCAGCCAGCACTCACCACGCTAAAGACATGAAGAAATTTCTTCACGAAAGAAAAATAGATCAAATAATGATTCCCGCAGGAATGATGGCCTATCTCCAGACTCTTGATATTGCAATAAACAGGCCATTCAAGGACAATTTGTGCATGGAAATTAATGACTACATTGAAAATGGAATGGAGAGAAATCAGCGTGGAAACTTTATGAAACCTAAACTGCAAGAGGTTGTGACTTGGGTGAAGAATTCATGGGAGAAAATCAATGACAGTTGCACTGCAAATGCACTACGAGCAGGCTACCTTGACAAGAAGTACTCATCTAAGGACAGTGCTATTGCTAAACATGAGAGATTTGGTCCACCGATTCTGAAAAAAATGGAGTCACAAGAAATTCACCAGAAAATTCAGGGTTTGGATTGTTATGATGATGTTCCAAAAGATGATGACATGATTGTCATTGAATAAATCTTACTTTGTGTTCATACTAGTAAATATCAGTATTAGTAAATATACCATAGATTGTTGTACATGAAATAATGATAGTAACAAGAAATTCTGGATACCATAGGATTCACAGTTTGTCTGGTTATGCTGGTTTGTGATGAAAACTACTACCGTACCGTATACAGGTAATAAATTTCCTTTTTTTTTTTTGTTCAACAATAAATGTGTACCATATTGTTCTTCATGAAAAAAAATAAGACATCCCCTGAAAATAAGACCTAGCACATCTTTGGGAGCAAAAATTAATATAAGACACAGCCTTATTTTTGGGGGAAACAGGGTAGTACTTTCCTATTCTAAGGTCAAAGTCAGTGGAAAATTGCAACAGTCGATTCAGGCAAAATGTAATAGCCCAGAAACTTCAGGAATAAATGTTTAGGTTACCCACATTCAAGGTACTCCAACTAGTAGAAAAAGGCAATTATAAATGCCAGCTATATCACATGACTAATTGCAGAGATTAAGAGTATGGTAGATATAAGTATTTCTTCCTTATTTTGATATGAACATAATATATACTAGAGGCCCAGTGCACGAAATTCATGCACGGGGGGCAGGGGATGTCCCTTAGCCCAGCCTGCACCTTCTCCAACCTGGGACCCCTCAAGGGATGTCCAACTGCCCATCAGACATCCTTCTCATAATCCAGGACTGCTGGCTCCAAACTGCTCACCTGACTGCCTCCCTGATTGCCCCTAACCGCTTCTGCCTGCCAGACTGATCACCCACTAACCACAACCCTGCCAGCCTAATTGATGTCTAACTGCTCCCCTGCCAGCCTATTTGCCCCCAACTTCCCTCCTCTGCCGGCCTAGTCACCCCTAACTGCCTTCCCCTGCAGGCTTGATTGCCCCCAACTGCCCTCCCTTGCAGGCCTGGCCCCTCCCAACTGCCCTCCCCTGCTGGCCTGATCACCCACAACTGCCCTCCCTTGCAGGCCTGGAACCTCCAACGGTCCTCCCCTGCTGGCCATCTTGTGGTGGCTATCTTGTGTCCACATAGGGGCAGGATCTTTGACCACATGAAGGCAGCCCTCTTGTGTGTTGGAGTGATGGTCAATATGCAAATTACTCTTTTATTAGATAGGATAGAGGCCTGATGCAAGGGTGGGGGCCAGCTGGTTTGCCCTGAAGAGTGTCCCAGATCAGGGTGGGGGTTCCCTTGGGGTGGGGTCAGCCTGGGCGAGGGGCCTGTGGAGGTTTGCAGGCTGGCCACGTCGCCCAGTGACCCAAGTGGAGGCCCTGGGATCTGGAATTAATCTATGTCTACAATTGAAACTTTGTAGCCTGGAGCAGAGCCAAGCCTTCTGCTCGCTCCATGGCTGCAGCCATATCTGTTTGAAACATTGTAGCCTAGAGTGAAGGCCTAGGGCAGCAAAGGCAGGCTGAAACATGGCTTCCTCTGTTGCCAGGGAAACCCAAGCCTCAGTTCTCTCAAGCTCAGTGGCTGCCATCATTTCTGTATCTTTTATAATTGAAACTTTGTAACATTGAGTGGAGGCCTAGGGAGGCAGAAAGCTTAGCTTCCTCTGTTGCTGGGGAAACCCACGCCTTCCTCCTGCTCTCAGTGGTGGCAGCCATCTTGGTTGGGGTTTATTTCCATAATTTGCTCCTTATTGGCTGGTGGGCATGCCAGAGGGCGTGGCTTGTGGTTGTGGTGAAGGTATGGCCAAATTTACATATTACTCTTTTATTAGACAGGATAGAACCTTTATTTTCTTCCTCTCTCCTATTCCCCTATCATCTAACAGAAGATGTATAGTAGTTTTTAACCTTATAACATAGTACTAGAGGCCCAGTGCATGAAATTTATGCACAGGGGGTGTGTCCTTCAACCCAGCCTATACCCTCTCCAATCTGGAACCCCTAGAGGGATGTCCAACTGCCTGTTTAGACCTGATCCTATGAGACATCCCTCTCACAATCCAGGACTGCTGGCTCCCAACTGCTTGCCTGCCTGCCTTCCTGATTACCCCTAACCACTTCTGCCTGCCAGCCTAATCACCCCCTAACCACTCCCCTGCCAGTCTGATTAATAGTTCACTACTCCCCTGCCAGCCTGTTTGCCTGTAACTGCCCTCCCCTGCAGGCCTGATCGCCCACAACTGCCCTCTCCTATAGGCTTGATTGCCCCCAACTTCCCTCCCTTATAGTCCTGGTCCCTCCCAACTACCCTCCCCTGCTAGCCATCTTGTGGCAGCCATCTTGTGTCCACATGGGGGCAGGATCATTGACTACATAGGGGCAGCCATCTTGTGTGCAGGAGTGATAGTCAATTTGCATATTACTCTTTTATTAGATAATTTAACAGAATATCAAAGTAGGAGGCTGAATAATCTGCAAGAAGAATAAATATGATCAAAAATACAAATTAGTATTCACTTTGGAGAAAGGTTTAGAATATTTTCAGTTGAACACATTGTAGTTAGGCAGAAGTATAACTTTGTTATAATGTTTATTATTAAAATAGTATAGTTTTTCAGAGATGTATGTGGGTGCCAAGATGACAATGAGTAGGCTATGGTGGCTTTGGAATATGTCCAAAAGATGGGCTGATTCACTTCCTTGTATGTTTCTGGTTAATGTGCAGCATGTTTGAGAAACCTATCTGCATGAGATTTAGGTGGAAGTAAAGCAGCAGCCATCTTGTTTTTAACCTTCAAAAGGTTAGTGGTTGTGGGAGGCAGCAGTACACGCATTTGCCATCTTGGTTCTCCACTCTGACTCTGAAGTATTGCAATAATATATTGATTGGCATTCCTGTCTTATTCTTTATATACTTACACACTGTGTAATTTATCTTGCTTAAAATTCTCTTGAGGGCCTCACCATTACCTAAAGTCAAGATTCTAATTCTTTAGTTGAGTGCTAAACAGAATTGGAATCATCTGTTCCCTCTCTTATTCCTCTAAATAGACTATATGTGCCTACCCACATACATGTATTGCATAGTTCTCTACACATGGTAAAGTCCAGTATTTACATATATGTTTCCTTTTGCTATGTTTGTCCTTCTCCACATTACCTACCTGGTCAACTCCTACTCATATCAAACATCACTTTACTTGACATATTGTTTCAGATGTCCCAGGAAGACAGATATCTCTTAGGCTATTCTCCTGTAATAACGATTTCAGGGCAATAATTACATATCTGTTGGGTTGATAATAAAGGTATCCAAGGGAACAGTCTCCTACTGAGACTAAGAATTCCACTTTTAGGATGGTATCTCCTACCTTCCACTATAGCTTGCAGAGGCAGCAACTATAGAGCTTCAAAAATGCCGATACTATGTCGCCAATGTATTTCAGGGTGCAATGACAAAAGGAATGTCTTCTGGGCCTTCACAGAAGAAAATAATTATGTAGGGGAGAACATGATAATTCCTACATCCCAATTTCCTAAGTTATTAAACTTATTTTATTTCTCTATATCGTGCCAAAGGATTTCTGATATCAACTTCATTTAGTATATGCCACTGTTGAGTCCAAATTTTAATCAACTAATTGAAAAAAAATTGTTAAAAGTATCCCCAGTTGTTCAAATCAGCACACTTATTCCAAAATCTAGTAAGAAAAACTATCTCAAAAAAGTCAGTCCAATCTAAAATTATACACCTCACTCTGTGTTTGCACCTTCAGAATCCATTCCCACATATATTCCCCCAAGACTTTTGCTGCATAAATTAGCAAACCCTTGCAATTTTATTTTATCAGATTTGATTTTGCAATTGGTTCCCTGGGATGTGCTAGAACATGACTCTACTTGCCTCGAAGCATTGAAGAAAAATGGCACACACTAGCCAAATAACTACCTCTGGTGAGGCCCTTCACAAAGTTTTCAAGCAAGGCGGGAATAGACTTCTCTCCCGGGTTACTTCTGCTACCAAGAAAACCTCAGTGGAGTATGGAGGTTAAACCTCCTTAAAGTCATCTAAATTCTCCCCAAAGTTACCATTCGTATTTCAATGTTTCTCTCTTTTGTAATCACACTGACAAGCTATGAACTCTACCTGCAATGCAGTTTACCAATTTTCAGGATCAGACCTCAGTCTGATTTTTAACTGTCAGCCCCTTGACAAGAGATAAGAGATCCTTGTAAATCAGTCACAGAAACTCCCCAGTTTCTTACCATGCCTTGAGCTGCAAATTTAAAATTCTGAGCTATTATTTTCTTTCTGTAAGCCTTCTAGCCCAGATACAAAGAGCCAGCCTTCCTTCGGGGTATCACCTATACCTGGGGTGACTCTATATCTCATTTTATGTGGCACCATCCTGTTTATGTAACTTATCTTGCAATTGCTGACACTCCCTTTCACTTTCAAAAGCGACCCCCTGTTTGAACAGTAAATTATGTTTACTCTTCATGGACCTATAGCCTAACACAGTAGCTATCGGTACCACGATTGGACCATCAAGACGACCACAGTGCAAATCTATTTCATTAAGGAATGGCATCGTCTATCAATCTTCTATTCTCTAATGCTAACATAATCCTCACTAGTTTTAGGTCAAACAGAATCAGATAATCCAAGATTCCCATTTTCTTGAAGGTCTGTTCCCTACAATCATCTTTTATACTAATGAGTACATAAATCAGGACTCTTAGTTGTAGACTACACAATCTACTCCAGGTATTAAAACAGAAAGGAGTTCACCACACAGTTTTAGGAGCTTACAGAATTCTGAGAGCTGGAACCAAACCTATATTCACAAACAAGAATGCAGCCAGAAAAAAGTCCAACATGAGACTGTTCTATCAGAAATCCCATAGCCATTGTCATTTGCTACTTGAGACTAGATCCCCCATCCACACACCTGCCTGGAAGATCCAATTTCCCTGTGCCTGACACCTCCCCTCCCCGCAACACTTCCGCCCCATTTCCCCCACCACATCCCATGTTGTTCCTATCTGCATTCTGAGTTTTGTGCAAAGCTATCTGTTTTACCAAGGTCATGTACAAAAACCTCGTTAGGAAATTGCAATATACCTTTTATACTTAAGATCTCTTTAACACAGAAAGCATAATAGAGAGGTTTTGGTGAAGATGTAGAGTGAGCCAATCTCCAGTATCTGCTAAGAGCTGAAAAAGATTATGGGGAAATCCATGTGGAAGAAAATGGGAGACAGATGATTAGTGGTGGCAACAGATTTCCTATTAAAGACGAGTTTATGGGATACTATCTCATTGGACGTGGGTTCAGGGGATTTGCCTTGAAGCTGTGTTTGCACAGCAAACACACTGTTCTTACTTAGCTCAGTTATTTGTTTCAAGTGGCATCTAGGGGAGCTAATGGAGATCTAAATCAGACAACTAAGGTGAACCTTCACATCAAAACCAAATAGAAAGGGTAAAAATGCTACCAGGATTACTACCCTACTTCACAGGTTGAACTGGGCTTCCTCTGAAGAGAAAATAAATGACAAGAAAACCCTTGAGCCCCGCTGGCGTGACTCAGTGGCTGAGAATCAACCTATGAACCAGGAGGTAATGGTTGGATTCCCGGTCACGGCACATGCTCAAGTTGTGTGCAGGCTTGATCCCCAGTAAGAAGCGTGCAGGAGGCAGCTGATCAAAGATTCTCTCTTATCATTGATGTTTCTCTTTCCCTCTCCCTTCCTCTCTGAAATCAATAAAAATACATATATTTTTTAAAGTTAAGTTTCTTAAAAAAAAAAAAAAGGGAAAGAAAATCCTTGAATAAAGTGTACTATACTGAGAGCCGCAGTTTGCCGCTCTGTTGTCTAATGAGTTTGCCTACCACTACCCTAAATAGTTCTATGAATGAGAAAAAGAGACTCATTTTTAAAACAAAATTGAGACAAAATTTATGAAAAATGCAAACTATGTTAGACAGTTTTTTTAAAATTCAAATTTTCCAGATAACCTTGGATTTATTATTTCTACACTTATCACATCCAAACTGACACAGGCAAGAAGGAACAAGTGTTTTCCCTTCTTTATATTGCACTGGTGTGTTTTTTGTTTTTTTTTCACTTCCCTAACTTCAAGGTAGCTTGCCTTCAAGGTAGCTTTGGGGCAATGAACCATCATATTTATCTTTGTGGGATTCCTGACAATTCCTTTTCATTGCCCCAAGTCTACCTCAGTAAGTCATTGGATACTTACACATTTTTTACATGTATTTCCTTTTTAAAAAATCAATCCATTTGGTAAAAAACATGCATCAGAAGTCCAACAACAAAGAATACAAACAACTCCTTTCTAACCCCACTGTGGACTTCGTAGGAGAGAATGCCTGGGCTACTACACGTACATTTTGCAGATCTGTTGGGTTCTCAGTTCATAGCTTTCAGCTCCCTGGCTCCTCAGCAGCTCCTTCTCTTCTGCTGCATTTCGAGCTTTCAGCTGGGGGAAGTGGGCCGGAGAGGTGATGAAATCGTAGTGCCTGTCCAGATGCTGCAGGTAGATGAGCATGTGTAGGGCGTTGGCCAGAACCAGCAGCAGGATCAAGGACATGGCCAGGCCAATCAGAATAGCTGGGGAGAGGGAAGAGGCACAGCCTCGGGCCTTGGCAAACTGTGCCCCATTGATGGGAAAGCCTTGGATCTGTCAGGAAAAAGAGAAGACATCCCAGCTGGTTTGGTTCAATGGATAGAGCATCAGCCTGTGGACTGAAGGTTTCCAGGTTTGATTCCGGTCACGGACACAAGCCTGATTGTGGGCTCACGCCCCAGTAGGGGGTCATGTAGGAGGCAGCTGACCAATGATTCTCTCTCATCATTGATGTTCCTGTCTCTCTCTCCCTCCCTTCCTCTCTGAAATCAATAAAAATACATTTAAAAAAGAAAAAGAAAAAGAAAGAGAAGATTTGAAATGACAGATTTTCTCCTAAGATATATTTCCCAGTCAGGCTGGGATTCTGGACCCCTAACTAGCCAAATTTAAGATACTATATCTATATTTATGAAATAACTTAAGCCCATGACCTAACAAGTGTGAGTGTGCTTACGGGACAATGAAACTGACTTTTAAACCAAGACTGACCCAGAAACTCCTCTAGGATGTATGACTGTCATAAATAAGAAGCTCATGAAATTCAAGGCTCTGAAATAACACCTTTATTCCAAGGATCTAAAATAAAACTTCTTTTAATCAGACTCTTAGAAATGTCCTCATTCACCTAAAACCACAACTGCTATAGTGTCTCGAAAATCCAAACACATTCAAAATGTTATGTTTTAGTATAAATTTCACAAAGAATTTTAAGACTCAGTTCATCTACCTTTGATTCTGTTGACAGAAATTATACAGGAAGACTCTTTTAAGGGAACATGATTCCCAGTGATGTAAAACATAGAAAATAATAAAAGCTAACAGTTATTGAAGGTTTAATGCTGCCTTAACTCACTTAGTTTTCACAGGAGCCTGTGAGTACATTATTATTCTAGTTCTATTTTATGGATGAGGAAACTGAGGCACAGAAAAGTTAAGTAACTTGCCCAGAGTCACACAGCATTAAGCATAGTAAAGCTCTAATTCAAACCTAGGCAGTCTGGCTCCAGAGTCACTACCCTGTAACCCCTGGTGTGGTCTCTCTCCTCCCTCTCCCTCTTTATCTATTGTGCCTTACAGACTTGGTAGTTTCTGGAAGAGCTGTTTAGCAGTCCTTCCTTGCATCCTACCCAGAGAATAGAAAGGAAAGCTTTCCCATATGCACAATGAAGTGATTTAATTAGTTGGAACAAGGAGAACTCAAATCAATAACTGGCCCTGACATCCAAATACTATCACAACGAAAGAAACAAGGCTGCAGAGCAACTACTCTGAAGGGAGCAATCTTTTGTGGAAGGCAGCCCCACACGTAGCTGGCTTCTAGAATGTACACTGTGTCACTTCACTCAGTCACCTAATTAATTTTAAAGAAGTATGTCAGGAAATTGAATTATCCATGAGTGCTTTACTGAGAATTCATTTTTATGATGTAAGTGGGCAAAGTAGCATTTTCCATGCTAAGGTGCTTGTAGCCACTCATCATACAACAGACCTTAGGAGCCTCGCTCTTCCAATTGTCTGTGCTCTAGACTGAATTCAAAACAGTTTCTGAAGGAGAGTTTTGGCCCGGCTTCTGTGACCCTTGGCCTGGCCTCTCTATGAAGAGGTAAAGTGGCCCAGTCTCAAGTTCAGTGCCTGAAGAGTCAAACTCCACAATTACAAATGGTGAACGTCCTCACACTGACTGCCATATCATTCTTAACAAGACTTGGATGAATCAAAAGAATCTACAGAGACTGCCTGAAAGATACCTTCTCCATCCATTTTCTGGACGGGAGATTGCTGTGTTCATAATAAGGCTGCTCTCCAAAATGTTGGCACCTATTGCCAGCACCAGGGATGGACATACTTCTCACACATTTTCAGTAGTCTTATGGACCCACGAGCATGCAACTGGATGAGTCTTTCTTACTCTGGCTAAAGCTTCAGAGCCAAATGACTGAGCCACCTCCAGCCAGGGCACACAGATGGTCTTGTGGTTTTACATACCAGCCTCACCAGATCTAACTGATTTTTTCTTCCTTTGGTTTTCTTAATCTTCATGTCTTTCCCTATTTTGCAAAGTTATTCTTATTATAGTATGTGTATGAGTCACCTTAAGTCATTTTTGGAACAAGGTGGAGGCATAAATCAGTCACTTCTTCCCAGCTGGTGTGGCTCAGTGGTTGCGTATCGACTTATAAACCAGTAGGTCATAGTTCTATTTGATATCCAGTCAGGGCACATGCCTGGGTTGTGGGCGCAATCCCCAGTGTGGGTATGTAGGAGGCATTACAATCAATGATTTTTACTCATCATTAATGTTTCTATTTCCCTCTCCCTTCCTCTCTGAAATCAATAAACATATATTTTTGTAAACATCAGTCACTTCCTCTGTTCTAATTAGGTGAAACTGTGGGTGAGTTATTCCTTGTTTTCATTATTACTGCCTCATTGCCCTTTCTGCCTGCTTTTCTTTTAAAGGGGCAAGATACACACACACACACACACACGTATACACACTAGAGGACTAGAGGACCAGTGCACTAAATTCGTGCACAGGGGGAGGGTGTCCCTCAGCCTAGTCTTCACCCTCTCCAATTTGGAACTCCTTGAAGGATGTCTGACCACCCATTTAGGTCCAATCCCAGTGCAGGACTGCCGGCTCCCAACTGCTCCCATGCCTCTGCCTGCCAGCCTAATCACCCCCTAACCACTCCTCTGCCAGCCTGATCAATGCCTAACTGCTCCCTGGCCATCCAGATTGCCCCTAAATACCTTCCCCTGCCATCCTAGTCACTCCTAACTGCCCCTCCCCTGCCAGTCTGGTCACCCATAACTGTCTTCCCCCTTTAGGCCTGGATGCCCCCAACTACCCTCTGCTGCTGGCCCAGTCATGCCTAACTGCCCTCCCCTGATGACCTGGATCTCCCCAACTGTTCTCCTCTGAGGGCCTGGTTCTCACCAACTGTCCTCCCCTGCAGGCCTGGTCCCCCCTCCAACTGCACTCCCATTCTGTCCTGGTTCCCCCAACTGTCCTCCCCTGCAGGCCTGGTCCTCCTCAACTGCCCTCCCTTACAGGCCTGGTCCCCCCAACTGACCTCCCCTGCAAGCCTGGTACTTCCCACTTGCTCTCCCCTGCAGGCCTGCTCCCCACAACTGCCCTCCCCTGTAGTCCTGGTGCCCCCCAACTGCTCTCCTCTGCTGACCTGGTCTCCCCCAACTTCCCTCCTTTGCTGGCCCAGTCACCCCTAACTGTCCTCCCTGCTTTCCTGATCACCCACAATTGCCCTCCCCTGCAGGCCTGGTCCCCCCCCAACTGCCCTCTTGTGCAGGTCTGGTCCCCACTAACTGCCCTCCCCTGCAGTCCTGGTCCCCTCCAATTGCCCTCCCCTGCTAACCTGGTCCTCCCACACCTGCCCTCCTCTCCCGGCCTGGTCATCCCCAACTGCCCTCCTCTTCTGGCCTGGTCACCCCTAACTGTTCACAACTGCCCTCCCCTGCAGGCCATCTTGTGGTGGCCATCTCGTGTACACATGGGGGCAGCCATCTTTGACCACATGGGGGTTGCCATCTTGTGTCTTGGAGTGATGGTCAGTTTGCATATTAGCCTTTTATTAGATAGGATATAATAAAAGGCTAATATGCAAATCAACCTAATGGCGGAACAATTGGTTGCTATGATGCGCATTGAGGACCAGGGATCAGACACTCAATGAAGGAGCTGTCCGCTGGTGGTCAGTGTGCTCACATAGGGGGAGCACTGCTCAGCCAGAAGCCAGGCTCAAGGCTGGTAAGCTAAGTGGAGGTGGTGGGAGCCTCTCCCACCTCTCTGGAAACACTAGGGATGTTCAACTGATGGCTTAGGCCCTCTCCCGAGTTGGACATTCCCTGAGGACTCCCAGACTGCGAGAGGCTCAGGCTGCGCTGACGGACAACCCCTTGAGTGCACAAATTGCATGGACTGGGCCTCTAAAAAAATATGTGTGTGTGTGTGTGTGTGTGTGTGTGTGTGTGTGTATCCTATCTAATAAAAGAGTAATATGCAAATTTAACCATACCTTCAACACACCCATCAGCCATGCCCACCAGCCAATCAGGAGCAAATTATGCAAATAAATCCCAACCAAGATGGCTGCCACCACTGAGAGCAGGAGGAAGGCTTGGGTTTCCCCAGCAACAGAGGAAGCCAAGCTTTCCGCTGGCTTTGCCTCCACTCAGTGTTACAAAGTTTCAATTATAAAATATACAGAAATGGAAGCAGCCACTGAGCTGGAGAGAACAGAGGCTTGGGTTTCCCTGGCAACAGAGGAAGCCAAGCTTTCAGTCTGCCTTTGCTGGCCTAGGCCTCCAATCTAGGCTACAATGTTTCAAACAGAAATGGCTGTCGCCCCTGAGCAAGCAGAAGGCTTGGCTCCACTCCAGGCTACAAAGTTTCAATTGTAGACATAGATTAATACCAGATACCAGGGCCTCTGCTTGGGTTGCTGGGGGGCGTGGCCGGCCTGCAAACCTCCACAGGCCCCTCGCCCAGGCTGCCCCTCACCCCAAAGGAACCCTCACCCTGATCTGGGACACCCTTCAGGGCAAACCAGCTGGCCCCCACCCATGCACCAGGCCTCTAAACAATCTAATAAAAGAGTAATTTGCAGATTGCCCATCACTCCAACATACAAGAGGTCTGCCTCCATGTGGTCAAAGATTCTGCCCCCATGTGGACACAAGATGGCTACCACAAGATGGCCAGCAGGGCAGGGCCATTGGGAGGTTCCAGGCCCTGAAAGGGAGGGCAGTTGTGGGTAATCAGGCCAACAGGGGAGGGCAGTTGGGAGGGACCAGGACTGCAAGGGAGGACAGTTGGTAGCAATCAAGCCTGCAGGGGAGGGCAGTTAGGGGTGATCAGGCCAGCAGAGGAGGGAAGTTGGGGGCAAATAGGCTGGCAGGGGAGCAGTTAGACTTCAATTAGGCTGGCAGGGTTGTGGTTAGTGGGTGATCAGGCTGGCAGGCAGAAACAGTTAGGGGCAATCAGGGAGGCAGGCAGGTGAGCAGTTTGGGGCCAGCAGTTCTGGATTGTGAGAACGATGTCCAATTGCCCGTTTAGGCCTGATCCTAGTAGGATCAGGTCTAGATGGGCAGTTAGACATCTCTCGAGGGGTCCCAGATTGGAGAGGGTGCAGGCTGGGCTAAGGGACATCCACCGTCCCCGTCCCACCCACCCCCGTGCACAAATTTCATGCACCGGGCCTCTAGAGTGTGTGTGTGTGTGTGTGTGTGTGTGTGTGTGTGTGTGTGTGTGTGTGTTAGATTAAGTATATATATATTTAATATATAAATATATATAGTAGATTAAAAATATGTTTAATATGCATTAAAGTGTCTTTAAGCCAAACAGTCCAGAATTCAATTCTGTCTCTACCATTTATCAGTTATCTCATTTTGAAAAATGATGACTCCAGTCATCTCATTGGAAAACTGCAACAGGTTGACACTAGACGGGATTATTATAAGTAGTATTATTAACCCATGCCTGACATGGTCCTGGTGTTGCTACATATATTAGGCCATGAATTCTTTACATCCATAAAGATAGATCTGAAACTAAAAAGGTGAAATAACTTTCCCAGGTGGCTGAGAAGTAATTGGAAACCAGGACTGGTTTCAAAATGCAAGCTCTTACCTATGCCAAATCGCCTCTCACCAACACCACAGCTCCCCAAGCTGGGGGGAGGGGGTAAATATATATGTGAAAGACTGGAAAATGCCCATAAAAGGGACAACCCTGCTTACTATTTCAGTGATTTACAAGAACAAGTTAAATCTTTTTTCACAGGTAAACATGACAAAGAACTTGACAGATGTCTCTGAGCCTGAGATCCTGTTGGTGAAAAGGAACCTCTTATGCCCCATAGCTTTCCCCAAATACTTTCAAGAGGATCTCTGAGATATTTTTGACTCCCTCGCTGACAGCTCCATTCCTATGCTAACTGCCAAAGCTGTCACTCACACTGCAGATATACTTCTTATCTGCCCTGATAGGATCACTGCTCCATTCCCTGAAGGAAATAAAATAATTGTCCGATAATTCCTCTCCCTAGAAGGGTTTCTCACTCCAGGAAGTGTCAGTGACTGGGCTTCGGGCTATAGCCTCACTGGGGCTTAGATTGCTGGCATTCCTTCCTGATAATCTGTTAGTGAATGGGTAAACCTGAATGTAAAATCAGAGGGGTGGGGAGTATGCAGGGAGAGGAAAGACTATCCTACTCCATTTCACACCTTAGACTTAGAGGATAAAGAAAAAGAAATACTATTTTAAACGTATCTACTCCTCTTTTTACCTTGAACACCTATGTGTCTGTCAGGTGTTTTCAAACAAATACTGAGTTTCTCTGGCACCAAACACACAGGAGCATGTATCATAGTTTATTACCTGGAAATCAATGAAAGTGACCTCCCACAGGTTTGACACATCATCCATATCGCTGGGCAGCAAGAGGGCATCATACTGCTGCTGGCTGCTGACGTGCTGGCAGCGGTAGGAATAACTTGACAGAGCATATATGCCAGTTGCATTAAAAGTTGCTTGGATTGAATTATTAAAAATAATCTCAATTCGGTGCAAACTAAACCAGCTCTGCATGGAAAACTTGTTGTAATTGGTAAGAATGAATCTGAAAACGAACATAAAACAGTGTTACCCCCCAAAGCACTTTCACATTTGCTGACACAGAACATCATCTATAAACAGTGCAATCTCGCCCTCTTTTGTCAGATAAAAGAAGTGGCTCAAAGAGAAAGTCTTGCATGGTTCTCACAAGAGTTTCCTGCTGGGTGGGAATGAAACCAAAAGACCAGGCAGCCCCCCAAATTATAGCAATACAATTTCTACAAAAGGAAAAATACAAAAATCTTGGCTTTTTTCTGTTTTGGAATTAACACTTGATTTTATTATTGAGAAAAACTTAAGTGGACATCAATATAAAATTAGCTAAAGAAATAATGATCAAGATTAATAGTAATAATGAAAAAAATTAATAATAATGTCTCTGTGTTGAACACTCTATGTTTTGCATATACATCTTATTTCATCTCCACTACAACACTAAAGATAGATAATATTATTATCCTCATTTCACAGATGAGGAATCTAAGACACAGAGTGGGTAAATATATAACTTGTGTAAGTTCACTCAGAGAGTAAGTATTGGAGCTGGGTATTGAATTCAGTCTGCAGACAAGAGCCCTAATTCTTAGCTATTGTAGAATTGCATATTCTCCAGCCATAAACGCATTATAATGTACATTTGCCATGATCATTTTTCTCACATAAAAAATACATAGAAAAATACATGATTGCATAGAAAAGAATTATGAAAAGTCAGAAATAAAAAGGTTAACGGTGATTGTAAATTGTGGTTGAATTATGGATGACTTTCATCTTCTTTCTATAGCTCAGTATTTTCTGAATTTTCAAGTTATCAGTGACGTGTATTATTATCTTGTCTTAGCTTGGGCTCCTACAGAAGCAGACCCTGAGATAAGACTATAAATACAAGAAGTATTTTTGGAAGGTGATCGCAAATTAATTTGGTAATTTAGTCATTCAAAAGATGTAGAATGGAGAGAAGAGAAATAACAAAAGAATGGAAGGCAGCCAAAAGGACACATTATCAAGCGAGTTTCCACCGTGGGCAATAGGCTTAACGCCTATGGGGAACCCTGGGATGTCAGGCTCCAAAGAGGAACACATGCTTGTGAGTTATCACCAGAAGGTGATGGAGCTGGGATATTTCTACACCTGTCAGTCACTGGCTAAGGGTTTCTAGGGATGGCAGGCAGTGGGTCTGATTGGCCAGAGTAAACTTTCAGACAAAGAAAGATTGGCAATTGAAAATAGAGCTGGTGGACAATAGTGCTCTCAAATGGAAATACCCAAGGGGATATGGATGGGGTACTGACAGTGTCTACCATGTATCTTTATCATCAGGAAAAAAAAGTCAGAAAGCTATTTTTTGGGGGGGAGGGGATGGAGTATGATTTGAATAAAATATTCATTTCTATGTCAAACAGATACGTATATGTGTTCAGATATGTTGTGAAATTCTATTTTTCTCATAAAGTTCTCTGAAAGGTAGTGGCATGCATTACTTCAATATGGGCAGTGACACATTGGTTCTCCATTATATATAGACAAGTGTTCCGAGGAGAGAGTTTTCCAAGGTTGGAGATGGTACACTAGGTGAACCAAAGTCACCAAGCACAACAATCTTCCTAAGGAGCTTGTCTTCACAGAACCTTCATACACAAAGTTAGCCCTGGCTGGGTGGCTCAGGTGCCTGGAGCATCGTCTCATACACCAAAAAGGTGTGGGTTCGAATCCTGGTCAGGGTATATGCCTAGGTTGTGGGCTCAAGCCCCGCTCAAGGTGCATATGAGAGGCAACTGATGGGTGTTTCTCTCTCACATCGATGTTACTCTCTCTCCCTTACTCTTCCTCTAAAATCAATAAAAACATATCCTCGGTTGAGAATAAAAAATATATATCTATATACAAATTTATACTGTGAATCTCCAAGAGGCACACATGGTGTGCAGTCTTTCTCAACCATGTTTGACCACAGAATGCCTCTTCTGAGGAATCTTACGTTTTCACAGACCAGCAGTAGCTCATAGAACACAGCTCTGGGAAGACTGCCCCTAACAAATTTTGCTGGTTTTGTAAGTAATATGAAAGACACAGCCACTCCCTCCACTGAAAGCCTGGTCTTACAGAAAGGGAAACATTATCCTCCTTCCTGTATAATAAAAGGGTAATATGCAAATTCACCCTGAAGGCAGAACAATCAGAATGACCTTAGACTGGTCACCAGGAGGCGCACTGACCACCTCATGGTCCCTTTCCCTGGCCCGCAGGCTCTGATCACCTGATGGCCACCCACTGCGGGGGCAAGGCCAATGAGTGGGTGGGAGCAGCCAACCTTTTGGTCCCTTCCCCGGCCATCAGGCACCAATCACTCGATGGCGAATGGGAAACTGAGGATAGGTGGTGGGGGGGCGGTGGGGGGAGGGAGGGCGAGGGGCTGGCTGCAGGGAGCTGAGGAAGATAGCCTCAATCACAGGCCATGCCTGGGGACCATACCCATGCACAAATTTCATACACCGGGCCTCTAGTATTTTTATTTTTTTTTAAATGCAATCCCTTAAAATTGCTGCCCTCTCCCCTTCCTTAAACAGTTCCCAACTGCTTAGATAAATCATTTTTGGCAGATATATCCTTCCAGACATAAACAAGGAAAAACGTAGGCCTGTGCCGACTGTCCACTGGGGATTCTGCTAACAGACACTTTTTCATTATCATTAAATGATGTGTGATTCACTGTAAAGGGCCATATAGAAAATAACTTCAAACCAGAGCCTTAGCCCTTGGAGTTTTAAATATATTTTATTCTTTGTGCAGGTGAAAATGATTACACATTCTCACATTCATGTGTTCATGTGTTCCCCAGGTCCCTAAATGAGGCAACTACAGATGCTTTAAAAACTAAAGAAAGCATGACTATCAGATCCCATCATAGAACACCACTAGCTTTTCAGGGTAACTAGGTAGCGGTGACATTTCACATGTCACTGCTTAGCACAGAGCAGGCCCTTGGTACTTACATGTTAAATGAATAAATTATATGGAGCTAATCTGATGTGCTGAACCTATGGAACTCCAAAACTGTATCCATACCTACCTTATCTCAAGACCTTTGGAATTTTCAGCATCGTCAAATTTCAGAGACAACCTAAGAAAACAGAAACAAAATAGCACGTCACATATACTAAAAAATATCCTCAAAATAAATCACAGACCTAAATGTAACAATTAAAATTTAAAAACGTGTAATAAAAACATAGAACATTTTTGCAATCTTGGATGGACAATGGTTTCTTGAAAAAACACAAAAATATGAACCATAAAAAAAATCAATAATTGTACTTTGTTACATTCAAAAACGCTGCTCTTCAAAAGACATCATTAGGGAAACAAACAAACAAAAAAAGCAAGCGAGAGAATGGGGGGAAATATTCACAACACATACGCATAAAAAATTTGTAGTCGGAATCCAATAAATAACGTTAACAACTCAATAATAATAAGACAATCTGTGCACCACAAAAGGGGTTCTACGGAAAGTAACCTCACATGGTAATCTGATCATAAATTCCTAACGGGGCCAGTCAAGGTGGGTGGTCATGCCCTGGGCATATAAACTTGTTAGTAAAAGATTTATCTTTGCCTTAAGTAAGCCTTGTCCATTGTTTTTGTGCATCTAGATTAATACAACTTTGAAATAAGTGTAACCATCCTCAAGAGAACACATCCTATCTAATAAAAGAGTAATGTGCAAATTTAACTGTACCTTCGCTACGCTACCAACCAATCAGGAGCGGGGGTGGGGCCATGCAGTGCACAGCCCCGCCCCTCGATCCACCACCGCTGCTCCGTGGGGCCCTGCCAGGACCACCAGCACAGAGTCTGCTCTCCAGGCTGCTCCTTTGGGCCTGGCAGGGGTATGGTATGGGTGCTGCGGGCCGGCTGGGACTGCCGGCGCAGTGTCCACTCCTCAGCCAATCAGTTGTGGGGGGTGGGGCCATGCCTCGTGCCACCACAGCTGCTCCACGGGGCCCTGCAGGGGAACAGTACAGGTGCTGCTGGGCTGGCCGAAATCGCTGGCCCAGCGTCCACTCCCCAGGCCATTCTGTGGGGTCCCATGGTGGGCAGAGTGGGGTGGCGGTGCAAGGGGCAGGAGCGACGATGACGCAAGGGGTGGGACGGCGGCACACAAGGGGCAGGATGGTGGCGTGAAGGGTGGGGCCGCCATGGCTACATGAAGGGCAGGGGCCCTTTCCCACCCTGGAGTTAGGCAGCATGCCCTGTGGTCCTGGGTGCCTGAGGCTGCCTGTGGCTGCAGCCGGCCTGAGTGAAGCTGGCCCAGGTCCTGGGTGCCTATAGCTGGCCAGAGGGAGGGAAGCCTGGGTCCCAGGTGTGGGGCAAGGCAGAGGCAGTTAGGGGCAATCAGGCCAACAGGGGAGCATTTAGGGGTGATCAGGCAGGCAGGCAGAGGTGGTTAGGGGTGATCAGGCAGGCAGAGGTGGTTAGGGGCGATCAGTCAGGCAGGCCAGTGAGCAGTTACGAGCCAGTGTTCCTAGACTGCGAGAGGGATGTCCGACTGCCAACAGTCAGACATCCCCAAAGGCATCCCTGATTGGAGAGGGTGCATGCTGGGCTGAGGGAACGCCCCCCCATGCATGAATTTCATGCACTGGGCCACTAGTAGTGTTAATAAATACTAGAGACCCAATGCATGAAATTCGGCCCAGCCTGTACCCTCTCCAATCTGGGAGCCCTCAGGGGATGTCTGATTGCTGGTTTAGGCCCGATCCCTGCAGACATCCCTCTCACAATCAGGACTGCCAGCTCCTAAACACTTGCCCACCTGCCTTCCTGGTTGTCCCTAAATGCTTCTGCCTGCCAGCCTGATCACCCCCTAATTGCTCCCCTGCTGAGCAGGGTATAATTCTAGAGCAATGACCAAGAAGAAGAGAGTCAGGTCCCACACAATCATTAATGTGTGCATTGTGAAACCCAAAACTTCTTTGGTCCTCTCCACCAGGTAACTAACTAGACACTATTTTACAATAGTTATCACTAGTATGTTAGGAAGGTCTTCTAACATACTAGAGGCCCAGTGGGATCCATTGGCCTGGCCTGCAGGATCAGCCGAAACTGGCTTTCCAACATCCCCCAAGGAGTCCCAGAGTGCGAGAGGACACAAGCCAGGCTGAGGGACACTACTGGGGCCAGGGAGGGACGTGGGAGGTTGGCCAGCCAGGGAGGGCTCCAGGGCATGTCCGGCCCAATCGGCCAGACCCCAGCAGCAATCTAACCTATGGGTCAGAGCATCTACTCCTTGGTAGTCAGTGCATGTCACAGTGAGTGGTTGAGCAGCCTTAGCATATATATCATTAGCATATTATGCTTTGATTGGTGGAATGGACGACCAGACACTTAGCATATTAGGCTTTTATTATATAAGATAAGCTATTCTGAGACTGGGCAGCTGAGACCTCCCCCCCCCCCCCTCCGCCGTCCCCGCTGGAACATCGGTTCCTAGTTGGCACAGAAGCGGATTCTGAGTAACCCTGTGCTCTGCCACGGAAAGAGAACAACTCTAAGACCATGTGGGTTCCTGTGACAGTGAGGAACTGACGGGTCTGTTCTAGCCACGAGGACGGTCCAGAGATGGGGGACGCTGACGACACCTTGCCATGCTAGCAGTCGGCAGCTGTGCATGGCTGCAGGCAGCCCAGGACCATACCAGAGAGGATGGATCGTGCATTGCCACGATGTGCTCACCATCTGGATACCATTGCTGACATGTACACATGAAGAACTATTTGACATTGAAACTGGGACTCAGAACAGTTGGACATTGAAACTGACACTTAAACATTTTTTGTTCTTATACGTTTGTTTCTAGTATGCAGAGGCAAGATATTTTTGAAGAAAAGAAACAGGGGGAGTGACTGATATAGAGGCAGGGTGGCCTTGAACAGGCTGTCAGGCTACAGGGGGAAGGCTGGGGTGGATGGGAGGCGGATGCTAGGGGAGATCAAGCGAAGGACTTGTATGCATACATATGAGCATAACCAATGAATGAAAGACACTGCGGCGGGGAGGGGGGCAGGTGGGGACATGTGCTGGGGGGTAAGGGAGGCTGGGGGAGGATATTGGGGGGGAAAAGGAAAACATATATACTACTATTAAATATAAGTTATATTGTAAATAAAAAAGAGAGAGAAAAAAAAGATAAGCTATTTTGAGTAACACTTGACAAGTTTTCCAAGTTCTTATGCATATAAGAGGCCCAGTGCACAAAATTCATGCACTGGGGGGGGGGGAGGGGATTCCTCAGCCAGGCCTGCACCCTCTCATAGTCCAATACTTGGACATCCTTAGCACTGCCGTGGAGGGGGCAGAGGCTTCCACTTCTGCCATGGAGCTCGCCAGCAGTGAGCCCAGCTTCTGGTTGAGTGGTGCTCCCCCTGTGGGAGCAAACTGACCACTAGGGGACAGCTCCTGCATTGACCATCTGCCCCTTGGTGGTCAATATGCATGATAGCAACTAGTCATCCCACCATCAGGCTGAAACTGGCTGTCTGACATCCCCTGAGGGGTCCCAGGTTGAGAGAGGGCACAGGCCAGGCCAAAGGACCCCACCAGTGCACGAATGGGGTAGGGGAGGGACGGGGGAGATTGGCCAGTCAGGGAGGGGCCATGGGAGGGCTCCAGGGCATGTCCGACCTGTCTCGCTCAGTCCCAATTGGCCAGATCCCAGCAGCAAGCTAATCTACCGGTCACAGCATCTGCCCCCTGGTAGTCAGTGCACATCATAGCAAGCAGTTAAGTGGACTTGGCATATCATTAGCATGTTATGCTCTGATTGGTTGAATGGCCAACCAGACACTTAGCATATTTTGCTTTTATTATATAAGATTTCTTTATTTGATTTTTGCTACTTTAAGAAGTAGGGCCAAGAACAAGGAGGTTGAATGTCATCATTAAAGATGTTTTAGATCTCAGCCCTATTACCATATAAGCTGTATAATCTTAGTAAGCTTTCTAAGCTCTACATGACTTGACTTTCTCATTTGGAACATGGACAATAATAGTACCTGTGACTCAGAGACTTATTGGCAATAGTACTGTGAGGAATATCAAACATCAAGCTTGTGAAGTCCTTGTATGACATTTGGACCATGGTAAATGCTCTGGCTATTAGCAGATGGCTTCACCTCCATCTCACAGATGTTAATTCTATTGTGGCTTTAGTTTTGTAAAGTCACTGAGCTCACTGGCAGAATGTGGGTTAGAATCCAAGTTTTTATTCTTTCTGTGGGATCCCAGTGATCAGCAAAATCCTATGGTGCTCTGTTCTTCCCCCAAAATAGCCTCAGGTCAGAATAAATAGAATCAAGGAGGATCAGTCAGACATGGACAGGCAAGAGGATCCCCAGGCAATCAGCCTCTTTCTGAGCAGCTGACTGCCAATAACAAGCCCTGTAGGGAACTGACTGGTGCCTGAGAAAAGAGTCCTAAACTCAGCAGTGCTGGAGTCTCTGATAGTCAGCTGTAACAGAATAAACGAATCTGGGAGGACCATGGATGCTTACAATTCCACAGTTCCCTAATAAGAGAGTTATTCTGAGTCACAGGTACTTACTAAGACTTATACTATAACTTATAAGTTTATTAATATAAGCCATTTTACCCAAAATCAAAAATTTTTGAAGTTCATAAAAATGCGTTTCAGCCAAAGTATATAAATATAAAAAGACTACACACACATGCACACACATACACACACACAGAGTATACACAATATGTTATGGTTGATATAAAGAATTCGGCCCATCTAAACCAGACCAGGACAGAATCTTCCAAAATTCTCCGTTATACCAGTAAATATTGAAAGCAAAGAGATTTACAGGAAATAAGTGGGACATGCCAGACTTCCTCTGCCTGGACCAAAACAAATACAAACAAAAAATTTTTCTTGGACAACTTAAAAGCAGAAAAAGGCATTGGCAATCAATTTCCTCCTCTAAAGGCGTATTTGTTTAATCTGCTTATGTCAAGTCAGATGTAATTATTCTAATCATTTTGAAATGTCCTAAAGTATTATCTGTTCTCAATTTTTTGGCCCAGCAATTCCTCTCCTGGTATATACCCAAAAACCTCAAAATAATGTATTTGCAAAAATATATGCACCCCTATGTTCATTGCATCATTATTCACAGTGGAATGGAAATAACCAGTATCCTGAGACAGAGGGCTGGGTAAAGAAGATGTGGTACATATACATAATGGATTACTAGTATTCAACCATAAGAAAGGATGAAATAGCGCCATTTGCAATAACATGGAAGGACCTTGAGAACATTATGCTAAGTGAAATAAGTCAGTCAGAAAAAAGTAAGAACGATATGACACAAACAGCATGGACACAAACAGCAATGTGATGATTGCCAGAGGGAAGGGGGTGGGGGAAGAACAGGAAGGGGGTGAGGGAAGAGAGGTGGGGGAGAAGATTTGACTTTGGGTGGTGAGCACATGTGCATTATAAAGATCTTGTAACATAGAAACCCACACCTGAAATCCTGTATGTTCATGTTGAGCAATGTCACCCCAATAAATTTCATGTAAAAAATAATAATAATCTGACATTTGGCCATTTAAAGGTACCCTAGCATATTTGGAAACAGACCATGTTCTACAACTTCAGAAAACTCCCTAGAATCAAGTATCTGCCCTGAGCAGGATTAGTCTTCTCCATTCACCCACTGGAATGATTCTGCCCTGTGATATGAAATTTCCTCCCTGATGAGACCAATGTAGTTTGATATCTCACATTTGGAGGTGATACCATGCCTGGAATCCTTTTCTCTTTTTCAGAATGCATTTGACAACCTTCATTTTCAGAGCTCTGATTTCCCACAAGATACTGTAATAATCAGCTAAAGGATGCAGAAGAAAAGTGCTGAGACAAAAAAAAATAACACATTTTTAAAAATTAATTTCTAACTTAGTCTTCATTGTAGATTATTAAAAATTTCCTGATGGATGTGTGTCAGATCATGCACAAAGGAACCTACTTCTTTGTTCTGAAATGACAGAAAACTAGACAGTCCAACCACCCAAAAGGCATTATCTGATGAAGTGGTCAACTTACTTGGCACTTTCTTCACTGCAATTTGAGTTGGTAGCATCCACTGTTGCCTTCTGACCAAAAGCTTCCTCTGTAAGGTCCAGCCAGGTCTGGTTCTTAAACTTAATTGTTATTCTTTTGGCCCAAAAGAGAATGCAGGGGATTCCATCCACGGAGACATTAACTGGGCTGGCATGGCTGAATGCATTCCAAGGTTCTTTTACTAAATGCCCTTGTCTGAGACTGTAGTTCAGGTCCTAATTAACCAAGTTAACAAAATAAGAGATTAAATGTTTTCTGGAAGCAAAAGGGCTAATTCACAAACTATTGAAACTGATCTCTCTATCCAGAATTCATATTATTGTGGGGCAAAGGAGATAAGTGGGCTAGATCATAACAAGCCTTGAAAGATAGGTATACTTGAAAGGTACATGAACCCTTTTCCACAAAGCACCAAAAATGAAAAGACCAAAATAAAAAACAAACAAACAAAAACCCAACTTTTCCAATAACATTATTAATATAGACTTTAAAAAGTCACTTGCTGGAGGAGAAAGCAGGGATGTAGATTTTTAGGGCCATGAAACTATTCTGTATAATACTGTAATGGTGAATAGATAACATTATATATTTGTTCAAACTCGTAGAATGTACAACACAATGAATAAATCCTAAGTAAACTAGACTTTAATAAATAATAATTAATCAATATTGGCTTATCAATTTTAACAAATATACCATAGTAATGAAAGATGTTAAATATAGGAAAAACTGGAGGGAGGAACCTTCTATACCTTTTGTTCACTTTTTTTCTGTAAACCTAGGTCTGTTAATTTAAAAACTTCATCATGTCATGATAACTGTAATAATTTCATCAGAAAATAATATCATTAGAACCCAAATAATGCAGGACTTTAAAGAAATTAATGTTAAAGGAAACAAGAGGTTTTTAGAAATCAAGCATAATTCTCAGACCATTATGCCCAACAGAACAATCTCCAATCCTGAATGTGTTCTATATTATACTGTCCAAAGGCTGGTATGGCATAATGCCTTGGAAATGTAGCCAGTGCAACTAAGGAGCTTATCCTCTAATTTTACTTAGCATTATTTCTCTGGAATTTAAATTACAATGCCACATGTGGCTAGTGGCTACTGTCTTGGACAGTGCCAGCTCCAGATAACTTAATATACATAAACTAGCAAACTAGTATTCTAACATTGTTTTAATTCTTATGAAACTTTTGCTGATTTCCAGGAAGCCTAAGACAAAGCACTTCCATACCTGACTCTGGGAGTCACAAAGACAGGGATATATCTGAAAAAAGATCCACTTATCTAGATAACTACTCCATACCAATTACTTCAGTGTAAGTACAAAGAGAAATTTAACAGGCAGCAGCAATCCAAGTTTGCCTGTAACCAAAGATAAAATGGTACTATAGTGATTCTCTCTAGAAAGCAACAAAAGTAAAACTAAAAAAAAAAGTAAAACTCACTATTGTAATGAAATATAGAAGAGAAGTGAAACTTTAGTTTTTCTCAGCTATAAGATTACCATAATACATTTTCTCAC
This sequence comes from Antrozous pallidus, assembly GCA_027563665.1. Taxonomy (NCBI): domain Eukaryota; kingdom Metazoa; phylum Chordata; class Mammalia; order Chiroptera; family Vespertilionidae; genus Antrozous; species Antrozous pallidus. Next base: position 46,959,164 of record CM050512.1, on the reverse strand, counting down.
CCAAAGCTCAAACAGAATGTTATTTCTTAATAGAATTACTTATATTTTCACAGTGGCTCTGACCTGATTGAAATGTTTAAAATTTTTAAAGACACAATTTAATTTCCTAACATATCCATACCTGTGTGACTGGTATTGTGAAATTCTGGATTGGTTTCATATCTTCATTATTTTTTTGATCTGTCAAATAAATGAGAGGAGTACAAAGGCTGAATGTCATCAATTGATTCATGTAACTCAGTTGAGGGGACAGAAGGAAGCTAGGTAGATAGGGGTGGGACCATGGAAAAGGAAATAGACTAAGGCACCCCAACTGGGCGGGGAAGGAAGGGCATTCCGATGGCATGAACTTGAAAATATATGGTTGTTGTTAAGACAGCAGCATATAGCTAACCAATCACAAGGCAGAAAGACATATGTGGGAACCATACCAGGTCCCCGGATAGTCAAGGCTGGTGGGAGCACAAAGGTCTTGTTATCAGTATATTCGAATGACCAGCGGCCATTCTGAGCATGAGTATAATCGGAATGTCCAAGGACTCTGAGCCTGGGAATTCTGATCAGGCCAAGATACCATGAGCAGAGGCAAGGACACACGGTACACTGTGTCCTTCTGTAGCCAATATGATTGATGTCACTGTTGGCACAAAGCCTTCTTTGTCTAAATCTGAGGTCGGCAAACTGCAGCTTGTGAGTCACATGCGGCTCTTTGGCCCCGTGAGCGTGACTCTTCCACAAAATACCACGTACAGGTGTGCATATACAGTGCGATGGAAACTTCATGGCCCATGTGCAGAAGTTGGTTTTCGGCTCTCAAAAGAAATTTCAATCATACTGTTGATATTTGACTCTATTGACTAATGAGTTTGCCAACCACTGGTCTAAATAGTATAAAAGTAGGTTACTGCCCTAGTTGGTTTGGCTCAGTAGATAGAGCGTCAGCCTACAGACTGAAGGGTCCCAGGTTCAATTCTGGTTGAAGGCACATGCCCGGGGTTGAGGGATTGATCCCCAGTAGGCCTCATGCAGGAGGCAGCCAGTCAATGATTCTCTCTCATCATTGATGTTTCTCTCTCTCTCTTCCTCTCTGAAATCAATAAAGATATATTTTTAAAATAAATAAATAAATAAAAATAGGTTACTGACCAGTTAGTTGGCTAGGGTAGGCTACAGTTGGCTAAGGATGGAGTGAGAAGAAGTCTACTAAAGAGAGCAGCTGGCAGGAGAGACAGGAGAAGCTGCTGAGTCAGAGAGGTCAGATACCACTATGATGTGAGTCGGTAAGTCTAGGAGGCAGCGTGTGGCTGTGCAGATAATAGCTATGGTACAGAGACTAATGCTACTTTTGGGGTGGATATGCATCTACCAGCCGGAGTCCGGCTGCCTGCCTGTATGGACTTTGCTGTGAAAACTGTTCTTGTATGATGGTTATATGGCCACTGGCTTCAGCAATAAAGGCTCATTCTTATATAGCCACAACCTCTCATGGCTTCTCCGTCTAAGACCCAGCATCCTAGGAGGTCCAGCCCAGGCAGAGGGGTTCGGACCCAACACCTATTACTAGTAAGCAGAGGATAAAGGTGGAACTTAAGGACTAAGTTCCCAACAGTTAGTACAGTTGGCAGGGTTCAAGTAGGAACCAGCCCTGACATAATCAAATAATTTTTTTTTTTTAAATACATAAACTCGTAGCACTCAGAACAACTCAGAGCACCAGAGATCATGCAGGGCTCCTGCTATGTGCTCTGACAGCATATAAACCAATCCAAAGGATATTGCTAAGGCAGAATTTTTTGAAAAGACCAATTAGGAGCTACCAAGACTACCCACCCCCTAAATTAAAAGCTGCACATTTCCTCTTGTTCTCTCTCTTCTCCCTCGTAGGCAATGGGTTCCTGCTGTTCATTCCTGTGACTGGAGAGCATATCTCTGCATCTATTTGGTTTATGGCCATGTGGGCCTCCACACATGGGCTATTAGACTTTAATTTGCTTGGATACTAAATTACTCCCAATTGTAATTCAGAAAGGAAGTTCCGGACCCTGGGCTGTTCTTGGAACCCCACTTACACCTTTCCAGCACTGGCTTCACCTAATAAATGTTGGTTCCATTAATCATTTTTGTTCATGATTTTATTATTTAACTTTGAGAGACATGATCCCAGGAAGACCTTTGGCTCCAGGTCAGGTATCACAGTGATATTAATATGCTAAGCACTGTGAAATATATCAGGCTTGAGCCTCTTTTGACTCATAATTTAGAATGCACAAATTTAAGAGATTTTCACATGAGAGACTCCTCGTGCAAGCACCAGTGTTCAGAGAAGGTCATCACAGACAAAACCCTTCCTCAGCCCTCCCAAGGAATCATAAGGGCAACTATAAGTCTTACCACTCCTTATAACCACTTCTTTATTTGAAGATGTTTGAGAGCTGAAACAAGAAAAATATGAAATTAAAAGATGCTGAACAAATATTTACATTTCAGATTTTATGGTAAGTTTTAAGGAGGATATTTTATTTATTAATTTTCAGAGTAAAAGAGCAAAACCATCCACTTTCTAACAATAAATATATGGATTAAAAAGTAACATATGTTCTTCAAAGAAATAAAACATAATAAAATATTTTACAGTGAAATTTATGCTACATATATGAACATATTAAATTGAAAATATTAAACCCTTTTTATTAAAAAGACTCAATTGCCAAAAAAGGTATTTCTGAAAATTATGAGAAAAATTACAAAATATATCCTCTCATGTTGCACTTTAAACACATACACCACAATCAAATTTCCTTTTTACAAAATTTAAAAACAGATTTTTAAAAAATTTTATTTTGAAAAGTGTATTTTTTCACTTAAAAATATATCACAAATATTTTCCATGTTATTACATATTTTTTTCACATAATTTTGAGTTCCAATTGTGTCCATCTCCAATTGTGTCATGAATGTCAGACTTTTTTACATTTTATTGTATATTTTAAGTTTTTCATAAGTTGTATCTGTAGTGTATGAGAATGCAAATCAAACTATATTTAGAGGTTTCTTTTTGACACCTATATGTATGCTATCATAATATGTTTACAATTAGAGAAATACGTATATTACATATCATGATTTATAGGCGAAACATAATTTTAGCTAAAGAGTTATTAAATCTATATCATAGAAAAGTGCTTTAGAATTAATTATATGGAGCCAATTACAAATTAATGCACCACTCACTTTGTAACTCAATCTATATTATATAATAAGAATTTATGAAAATGACAAATTGGTAACTATGATGTCACTATTAATAAATTCATGCATGAATGAAATTATTGTTTCACTTTACGAATTTTACTGAGGCACACTTTAAGTATAATAAAATGCATCCATTCAATGTGTACAATTTGATGCCTTTGGGCATACGCATATACCCATTACAGCTGCCACAATAAAGAGGCATCCCAAGTTTTCCCATGCACTTTAGTGATGGAAAGATGTACCTTTCACCTTCAGCTATAGAAGGTAACTATAGACTTGTTTTCTGCCACTTTAAATTAGTTTGCATTTCCTAGTATCCTATTTAATAAAAGGGTAATATGCAAATTGACCATCACTCCAACACATACGATGGCTGCCCCCATGTGGACACAAGATGGCCACTGTAAGATGGCCAGCAGGGGAGGGCAGTTAAGAGTGATCAGACCAGCAAAGGAGGGATGTTGGGGAGGAGCAGGCCAGGAGAAGAAGGCAGTTGGGGGGAACCAGGCCTGCAGGGGAGAGCAGTTGGGGGGGGGCCAGGCCTATAGGGGAGGGCATCAGGAGGGACAAGGCCTTCAGGGGAGGGCAGCTGGGGGTAACCAGGGCTGCAGGGGAGGACAGTTAGGGGCAACCAGGCTGGCAGGGGAGGGCAGTTGGGGGGAGTCAGGCTGGCAATGGAGCAGTTAGGTGTTGATCAGGCTGGCAGGGGAGTGGTTAAAGGGTGATCAGGCTGGCAGGCAGAAGTAGTTACGAGGCAATCAGGCAGGCAGGCAGGCTAGCATTTGGGAGACAGCAGTCCTGGATTGTGAGAGGGATGTCCAATTGCCCACCGGGATCAGGCCTACACAGGCAGTCAGGCATCCCTCAAGAGATCCCAGATTGGAGACGGTGCAGGCTGGGCTGAGGGACACCCCCATACACAAATTTGGTGCACTGAGCCTCTAGTTATAAATAGAATCATATAACATATTTTAGAGCTTAACTTCTTTCATTATTAATATAATGATTGAAATTCATTAATGCTGTTACATGCATCAATATTCCATTCCATTTTATTACTAATAAATATTTCATTGTATGGATATGCCACATTTTTTATACAAATGGTGAACATTTATGATGTTTCTAGTTTTGGGACTACTACAAAAAAAGATGTAAGAATTACTGTGTACAGGGTTTTATGTGGAATATATTTTTGTTTATTTGAATAAATATCCAGAAGTAGGTGGCTACTATGTAATAGAAGTTAACTAAAAACAAAACAAACAAAAAAATAAAAAATAAAAAAAACCTCCCAATCAATTTCAGTGGATGAGCTTTTCTGTGGCTCCACATTCTTGCAACATTTGACAGTCAGTCTGTTTAATTTTAGCCATTCTATATTGTTCATGAATAAGCCAGTTACTATACTATAACTGATGTACAAAGAAAAAAATATTGTACAATAATTGGCTTGTTAGTGAATAATATATGTATAGTCACATTGAGGCAAGCACAGATTTAATAGTAATGCAACTATATTAAAGGTTAAGGGGATGAAGGGAGAAAAGCTGAGGGGCATTAAAGAGAAACCTTGTCAATTATAACTGGAAGTGGTTAGTCACTGTCTAAAATGTAGAAATTGAGAAACCATCTATGCATATTGTTTAACTACTGTGGCAGTGTGGAATTGTATTAATTTTCTCAACTTCCTGGGAACAATCCCAGAGATGTATTTAGCCTTGCCCTTGACCATGTACCATTCAGCACCTCTAGTAGGTGAAGAATATTTCCTTGCCCCATCCTCTGACTAGCTACATATCTTGGTTGGGCCAGTGGGACCTGAGTAGAAGCTATAGTATGCCAGTTCTACAATAACATTAAAGGAATCACTTATCTCTGCCACCTCTTGCCCTTTTACCTCTGCCATGATAATGGCATGCCCAAATGGGCTTCTCTTTCAACCTGGGTCTTGGAAAGGGACACAGAGCTAAAGCAGGGCCATGGCAGCTCACCTATGGCTGCCAACATGTAACAATGGCATGTGTAAGAAATAAATGTTTGAGATCATAGATTCTGGAATGTTAAAGTTATTTGTTACTAGAGAAAAACTGACTAAACAGGAGACAATTTTTTTCTATGTTTTATGTGTCTTGACATCATCTGATTTTTTAAAATTCACTTTTGTAGAAAGTATTACAGATGTCTCCTTTGTTTTTTCCCCATTGACCCCCTCTACCCTACCCCTCCCTTTCACGACACTATTGTCTGTGTCTATGGGCTATGCATATATACATATAAGTTCCTGGTTAATCACTCCCCACCCACCCCTTAAGCCCCTGATATGATTTTTTAAAAACCATGTACATGCATTATTCTGATCAATTTTTCTAATTTATTCTTTTTTAAAAAGATGCCTTTCTTTAAACTTTTATACATTAGCATTCTAGTTTGTATAAAGTTTCTCATGAGTAGGATTAGCATGACTCATTCCTCTGAGCCCAAGCACATGTAGGAGCACTAAGAAATTTAATTTCCTGAACAGCAAAAGTGAGATTCCATCAAAGTAATCATTTAAGTACAAGAGAAATATACTCTAGCCAAATATCTCTATCTACCTAAACTCCAAACTCTGCAGTGAAAGTTAAAAAGTAACTGAACATTTGAAATAAACACTAATGCCCAGAAAATACTTATTGAGGAGATCTAACTTTTCTAATATCAGCATACACAAATAGATTTTTAAAATTTCTTTAATTTGAACTTTATTCAATAATCATATTTCATGATACAGGTTTAATTATTCAATTTTAAAATGTTTTAATGAATAAAATACAAAATTATGAGATATATTTTAACTAAATAAGATAAAAAATTATCAAGCATAATTTGGATATATTTAGCAGAAGATTTTAATAAATGTTTATTGAATAAAAGTATATGAATAAATTAATGATTGAAGCAGCTATTATATGGTTAACATGCTTAGCTTGAGAGTTTGTTCCACTAATTGAAAATTTCCATATGGATCAGAACCCAAGATGGTGGCATATGTAAATACCTAAACTGCTGCCTAGCACAACATTTTCAAAACTACAACTAAAAGACAAAATGGACATCACAGGAAGGCTGACTGAGTGGAAATTCTACAACTAAAAAAAAAAGAGAGAAAAACACACTGAGACTCAGAGGAGCTGCAGGAGGCAGAGGTACTGAGACACACGCGCAGAGAAGACTGGCAACTGCGTATGCAGCTGGCTTTCTCAAGCAGGAGGGAGACAAAAGCTTATGACTGTGCTAAATTCCAGTTCCAGGTGAGATTCTGGGGACCCGGACTCATTTTGGGGAGAAACTGGACTGTCTGGCAACAGGCGAAACTCCAGGGCGGCTTTATCTCAGAGGTGCTTGCAGCAATTACCACAGGACTCTGAGATAAAGGGGCCTATGGGCAGGGCTGATGGGAAACCAATGGTGTCTGCTCCGCCCTGAGACTCCGCCCCATCAAAGCTGAGCACAGAGGCTTTTTGCAAGTCTTGTCTCATAAGGGTGTCTCCAGCACAGAAATTCTCCCAGTGTAGACGCAGCTGATCCTCACAAACAATTGGCCTGGAGATCAACCCCTCCCAGTGGTACCAACAACAATCAAGGCTTAGCTACAACAGGACTGCACACGACCCACAAAGGGGTGCACCAAGAGTGTCCACCTCAGGTAACTGGGGAGGCTGAGCCACTGGGCCCTACAGGACACCCAGCACACAAAGCCACTCTATCAACTCAGGGAAGCATCCAAAATGTGGACACAAAGAAACAAATCACAAATGAAAGAAATGGAGGAAAGCAAACGACTGGATATAGAGTTCAAACCCATGGTTATAAGGTTTTTCAAGAATTTTCTAGAAAAGGCTGATAAGTTTAGCGAGACCCTCGAGGATATGAAAAAGGACCAACTAGAAATTAAGCATACACTGACTGAAATAAAAAATATTATACAGAGACCTAAAAGAAGACTAGAGGACAGCAACAGTAAAGTAAAAACAAAATGGAAATAGAAAGAAGCAAAAAACATTCAACCAGAAAAGCAAAAATAAAAAAGAATAAAAAAATATGAAGATAGTGCCTCTGGGACAATTTCAAGCGTACCAACATCAGAATTATGGAGTGCCAAAAGAAGAGAGAGAGCAAGATACTGAAAACCTATTTGAAGAAATAATGACAGAAAACTTCCCCTACCTGGTAAAAGAAATAGACTTACAAGTTCAAGGAGAACAGAGAACTCCAAACAAAAGGAATCTAAAGAGGATCACACCAAGATACATCATAATTAAAATGCCAAGAGAAAAAGACAAAGAAAGAATATTAAAAGCAGCAAGAGAAAAACAGTTACCTATAAGGGAGCACCATACGATTTCACAGCTGATTTCTCAACAGAAACTATACAGGCCAAGTGGGAATGGCAAGAAATATTCAAAGTGATGAATAGCAAGAATCTACAACCAAGATTACTCTACCCAGCAAAGCTATCATTCAGAATTGAAGGGCAGATAAAGAGCTTCACAGAAAAGAAAAAGCTAAAGGAGTTCATCACTGCCAAACCAGTATTATATGAAATGCTGAAAGATATTCTTTAAGAAGAGGAAGAAGTAGAAAAAGATAAAAATAAAAGTTATGAACAACAAATACATATATATCAACAAGTGAATCTAAAAATCAAGTGAATAAAAAATATGAAGAACAGAATAAACTGGTGAATATAATAGAATCAGGGGCATGGAAAGGGAGTGGACTGACAATTCTTGGGGGGAAAGGAGGGTGGAGGGTGCGGGAAGAGGTTGGACAAAAATCGTACAGCTATGGATGAGGACAGTGGCAGGGAGAGGGGGTAAGGGCAGAGGGTGGGGTGGGAACCAGGTGGAGTGAAGCTATGGGGGAAAAAAGAGGAACAATTGTAATAATCTGAACAATAAAGATTTATTAAATTTAAAAAAAGAAAATTTCCATATGCTTACTAATAAAAAGCTTTTAGTAGATATCACAGGTTTATTTTAATTTCAATGTATGTATGGTTATTAACATACAATAACATTGTTATACTTCTTTTTAAAATAAATTTATAAAGGCCTTACCTACATTCATAAATCTGAATTAATGAGGTTTTATGGGAAGCCATAATTTCAACCAAAGACAAATATACTAGAATATGCATTTTTGCATCACTACAAAATCTCCAAAGTAGGAACTAAAAAACAATCATCTGTGTGAATAAACTACTTACTGGTTTAAAAATAATTAAACCTACACTGTTACTAAAGTATTCAGACCTTTCTCCAATAAAAGGGATCTCTGCAATATCAGAAAAGTGTTTAGAGCTCTAGGCTTCTAGTGGCTGGTGCCATATTTTTTATTTACCAGGTATTCCAGCACAAGTCTCCCAAGTAAGCCTTCGTGAGGGTGAAAGTGAGCAACCCTTTTATGGCTCTACTGAGGATAAAGACCACAGTCCCACCATGGCCTACAAGACCCCGACAGACCTCAACCTGCCAGCTGCGCTCACCTCATTTCACTCCTTCCCTCCTTTTGCTCCAGCTACACTGGTATTCTTTAGTTCAGTTCCCCAGATGCTTCATGTACCTTCTTCCCTCATAAGAGTCTTAGCACCTGCTGTTCTCTCCACATGAAATGTTCTCCATCCTCCGCTTCCCCCTAACTTCTAGTTATTTCCTCCATATCATCCAGATCACAGATTAAATATCACTTTCTCAGGAACACTGTCCCTAACTTCTCACACTAGTTCACATTCCCCTACTATACGTTCTCATAATCCCCCATACTTCACTTTCACAGCATGTTTCACAGTTTACTTGTAATAATATTAACAAGCAGCCTCCCAAAACACACTAGATTTAAACTCCATGAAGCAACTTTTGTTCACCACTGTAGAACCAACACCTAAGAAAAGTGCCCAACTATTTAAAAGTGCTAAGTATTAAAAACACATGTGTTTCGTCCATGAAAATGAGCAACAAATTAATGTACAAACTCTGAAAGGGAAGTGGAAATGAGAGATCACACAGGATGCTGTGTGAGAGGGAAAAGGTTTCCTTTCTGTTCATGAATAAACCCAAATTGAGGGAAGAACATATAAAGAATTATGACCTTTATTTTCTCTATACTTAGAAAACATATAATACACTCATGTGTTATTATGATATTATATATATAATACAAGCTTAATAATATACCCTTCCTGGAGACTTAAGAACCTTAAATGAACCCATAGAGTTGAAAAATATTTTTAATTTCAGATCCATAATTTGAAAGAATATTCACAAAACAACAACTGTTGTTTTCTTCATCTATATATATATAAAAGCCTAAGTGACTGAAGGATCGAATTACTGAATGACTAGTCGCTATGACATGCACTGACCACCAGGGGGCAGATGCTCAACACAGGAGCCACCCCGTGGTTGTCAGTGCACTCCCACAGCCAACCTCCAGTGGCTGGCCAACCTCCCATGGTCCTGCCCCCACCTGGCCGCCCTGATAGGCCCTAATTGCTAGCCAGGTGGAGGGACCCCACCCATGCACAAATTCATGCACCAGGCCTCGGTAATGAAATAATATCTCATATTATTACATTCAAATGATCACTGACTAATGAGATTTCTAGGATCCTTTCGGAAGCTAAGATTATTTAAACCCATTAACCCTGTTTCAAAAAAAGAAATGGGATTTTTGTAGTTTTTGGTGTACATTTTACCAGCGTAATAATACACAAGTCAGTCATTTCTATATAAACCAGATGAGCAAACATTGCTAACTATAATCACCTAAGGAGCATCGGTCACTTATTATTAGAAGGTGAACCTAAAGGAAGTACTAATTGATTTGAAAACAATGAGGGAAAACAAATTATATATATATATATATATGCGCTTAAGGTTTTTATCAGCTGGTGACTTAAGAATTATTTAACATGGTTTTGGCAAATCATCCTGCTTGCTGCCATCCTTTGTACTCATACTAAATTTATTTGTTGAAATGAGTAATTCACATTCTGAATATTATTCCTTATAGAACAATCTCTTCATGCCCCCTTAAATGGTATGGAAAGAAGCAAAAAGAACAAATAAAACAAATAGAAATTTTGCCTGTTCATTTTAAACACTCTGTACTCCACACAATTACTATCTCCTACCAGTTAAAATTATTTAACACCTTTTTTTGAGGAACAGGTTATACATTTTTGAGGTTTTAAGTATTTTCCTTACTCTCTTCTCACCTAATACTGGTAGAAGAAATGTGAAAATAACATTTACTTGTAAGTAACATTTCTGTAAGACTCAGAAATCTGAACACACTTAATTAACTTTTTCATAAATACATATCTTGGTACATAATACAAATGTCTCCTGAGTATCCTGAACAAATAACTCTTCCCTTTTATAATAAATATTATATCTTATTTATAAATTCTAATTCAATGATTTTAGTAGCTTCTGAATTATCTAGTATATCCATTTTGAATAACAAATGTAGCTGTGTAACAATATAAAAATATATAAACCACATAAGGTCACATTTACACTCAAGTTCACAGACATATTGCATTAAAAAACATGCAGTTTCTCACCTTACATTCTTCCTGGCAAATATCTGTTCCAAAGTTAGTGAAAATCCCACACATACAAAAATAAGTGAAAAACTAAATAAGATTTTTCTTCCCATCAAGAAATGAATCCGTTTCTTCAAACCAAGCACATCTGTTAATGCATAAATGCAAACAGCAGAGGCAGTCCTTTTCATACTATGTGACTGACCACATATTTAACCAATAAAAAGGCAATGTTCCTAGGATGTATTAGATATAGGGGTGAGTAAAAGGAGGAGCCTGGTACTGGTTAATTTGAAATCAGGATTTCAAAAAAGCAGGGTGAAACCAATGGGTCTATTTAGGTTAGTCTTCTCAACAACAGGTTATTAGGGAGCAGATTTTCTCGGGAAAATCTGTCAATTAAGCTCTGTTTAGAAAATGGAAGTGTTTTGATACTCTAACTCAATAAGAATCTCATACTGTTTTGCAGGAAGCTATTAAATTCTCTTCAAAAAAAATCCAAGAACTATACATTATTACAAGCATTTTTCAGATAAATAAAAAAAGTAAAAATCCTGAAATTTACCTGATTTTACTTGTGTCCTAGTTCACACTTTCATCCTGCATTTCATGACTCCATTTGCTGAGAAACATGAAATGTACCATATTTTCCGGCATATAAGATGACTTTTTAAACCAGGAAAATCTTCTCAAAAGTCGGGGGTCAAAATCAAATCTGATGTTTGTTTTTTTTTTTAATTTTTATTTGGTGTGCATTGGAAGAGGGGTAGTCTTATACGGCGAGCATACCCCAAACTCTGTATTTTAACTGGAAAAGTTGGGGGTCGTCTTATATGCCCAGTCGTCTTATATGCCAGAAAATATGGTAATAGTAAAGAACACTGGCTTCAGAGTTGGACAGCACTCCAGGGCATGTCCAGCTCCAGTCCTGACTAGTTATGTGATACTGGGAAAGTTCATTTTCCTCCTGAGCCTAGTGTTTCCATCTGCAGGTAGGGACAAAAGTAGTTAACTCAAAGAATCATTGTGAAGACTAAATGAGGCCCTGAATAGCCATATCCTATATAATAAAAGCCTAGGTAGAATCGTGCAATATCTTCACAAGATGGCTACTGTGACACTGTCACAAGATGGCCACCCTCACACTGTCACAAGATGGCTGCCACAAGATGGCTGCCACAAGATGGCCAGCAAGGGAGGGTAGTTGTGGGTGATCAGGCCAGCAGGGGAGGGCAGTTAAGGGCAACCAGACAAGCAAGGAAGGGCAGTTGGGGGTGACAAGGATGGCAAGGGAGGGCAGTTGGGAGCAATCAAGTCGGCAGGGGAGGGCAGTTGGGGGTGACTGGGCCAACAGGGGGAGCAGTTAGGGGGCAATCAGGCTGACAGGCAGGCAAGCGGTTAGGAGCCAGCAGTCCCAGATTGTGAGAGGGAATTCCAACAGCTGGTTTAGGCCCCATCTCCCATGGCTGGTGGACTTCACCCAAGGAATTCCATATTAGAGAGGGTGCAGGCCAGGTTGAAGGACACCCTCTCCACCACCACCACCACCACCACCACCACCACCACCACCACCCCGCCCCCGCACTGGGCCTCTATCTAGTCTATCTTGAAAAAAGAAGAACAAAGTTGAATGCATCACACTACCTAATTTCAAAACTACATGACAAAGCTAGAGTAATTAAAACAGTACACTACTGGCACAAAGACAGGTATTTAGATCAAAAGAACAAAACAGAAAGCCCAGAAATAAGGGGGCCAAGAACACACAATGGAGAAAAGACAGTCTCTTCAACAAAGGATACTAGAAAAACTGAATATTTACATACAAAAGAATGATATTGGATCCTTATTCATACCTTACACAAAAATCAAATAAAAGTAGATTAAATACTTAAAACTTACAAGAAAGCAAAGGGGGAAAGTTTCATGCCATTGGCCTTGGCAATACTTTCATGATTGTGACACCAAAGTACAGGCACTAAAAGCAAAAAGAGACAATTGGGACTACATCAAACTAAAAAGTTTCTACACAGCAAAGAAAACAATCAACAGGGTGAAAAGTCAACTTACCAAATGAGAGAAAATATTTTCAAAAGTGTTATATGGGAAAATGTCCGATAAAGGATTAATTCCAAAATATATAAGGAAAAAAATCAATAGCAAAAATAAATTAATAATCCAATTTAAAAAAGGACCTTAAAACTTGAATAGACATTTCTCCAAAGAAGACATACAAATAGCCAGTATATATATATAAAAAGGTGCCCAAAAGGGAGAAATGAAATTAATACCACAAAGGAATATTACCTTATACCTGTCAGGATGGCTATTATCAAAAGAACAAAAGACAAGTGTTAGCAAAGATGTGGAGAAACTGAAACTCTTGGACACCTTTGGTGGGAATACAAAATGGTGCAGTTCCTATGGAAAATAATATGGCGATTCTTCAAAAAAATTAAAAATAGAACTACCATAGAATCCAGTAATTGCACTTATAAGTAATTATCCAAAAAATTGAAAACAGAATCTCATCAAAGAGATATGAGCACTCCCATGTTTACTGCAGCACTATTCACAACAGCAAAGATCTAGAAATAACTGAATTGTCTATAGATGGTTGAGGGGATGAAGACTATGTGGCATAGCCATTCAATGGATATTATTCAGCATTTTAAAAAAGGGGAAATTATTTTAAATGGGGGAATTCTGTGGCAACATGGATGAACCTTCAGGGCACTATGCTAAGTGAAATAAACCAGTCACAAACAGTCATAATTCCATTTATATGAGGTATCTAAAATAGTCAAATTCAGCCCTAACTGGTTTGGCTCAGTGGATAGAGCACTGACCTGTGGATGGAAGGGTCCCAGGTTTGATTCTGATCAAGGGCATGTACCTTGGTGGGGGCACATCCCCAGTAGGGGGTATGTGAGAGGCAGTTGATCAATGGTTCTCTCTCACTGATGTTTCTAACTCTATCCCTCTCCCTTCCTCTCTGTAAAAATTCAATAAAATATATTTTAAATAAAAATAGTCAAATTCATAGAATCAAAGAGTAGAATTGTGTTTTCCAGGGGGTGGTGCAGAAGCCAATAGAAGTTGTTAATAAGCAGGCAGGAAGTTAAGCAAGATGAATAAATTATAGAGATCTGTAGTACAAGATGGTAACTATAGTTAATAGCACTATATTGTATACTTAAAACTTTGTTAAGAGAGTGGACCTTATGTTAGGTGTTCCTACTATAATCAAATAAATTTTTAACAAATAATAAATAAATAAATACCAGATAGCCCAGCTGGTGTGGCTCAGTGGTA
>CM050512.1:43725000-43852500 GCA_027563665.1 Antrozous pallidus | reverse complement strand
GCAGCATTTGGCAAGAGAGATGTTTACATGAAAATGAGAGGGAAAATTTTTTAAAAGTAGAAGCTTAATAGTTTACATCAGCCAAATTAATTCACTATATTTTAAAGGGACTGAAATTGAAGTTTCATCTTTGTGATTCTAAGTTTTTATCATATAGTATTTAAAATCATATTTATTAAGAGTGATGTTTGTTTTTTTTACACATTTTTCTACACAATAGATTTTAAAGTTTTTGAAACAGTTGCAGTTCATTTTAATTTTATGGTAATTGTCTTGTAAATTACATTCTGGTGGGTTGTGTGTTTTTTTTTTTTAAGAAGTTTACATTTTGGCTATGAGCATAAAATTGTTTTAATATAATTTTCATGAGGTAATTAGTTACAGGGGCTTTCTTTTGCTCTGACAGGAATGCTGACCGGAATGAATGAAACTTCTGCTGTCATCATCCTTGCACCACAGAACTTCACGTCCTCTGTGATCCTTCAGAAGATTGTCGACGTGGCCAACGTCGGTGTAGTGCCTTCTGGCCAGGATCACATACACAGGTAGGCGTACCCCCGCGACATTAGGGGGTAAGTTGTGTACATGTACACATACATAATTTTCTGTTCATAATTTTTCTTGAAAATAACCACTAACTATATGCCCCCCTTTTTCTGATGACATATTTGATTGATGGATTTGGGGTAAGGTTCTCTTTCCTGTTTCATACAATCCTTAGCACATTGGCATGCACTATCCTGAAAGATACAGGTAGTGTACCTGCATTTTATAATAACTTGATGGTTTGTAAAGGTACCTTTTGAGATGTGGTTGAGAATTTATCTTATTTCCCCAGATTTAGTGGATTCCTAGGAAACATTGTTTTACAAAGCAGTGGAGTTGGACTTTTCTTACTTGAAAGAGAAGCTTGGGTACTACATATAGATTTCCTTTTGATAGCAATCCCCTACGGCTGCTTCCAGAATAGAGGAGTGACTAGAAAACCAGCATAGGGCCAACTGCAGTTTCTGTTTCTTAGCCCAGGAATATTTTCACCGCCAACATCTAAAGCATGAGATCCAAGTCACTTGTCCTTAAAGGTAGCAGAAAAAAATGTGATCAGTGTAATTGCCCTCTGTGTGTACTTAGGAATGCCTGTGGCTTGAAATGAAAGTTAAGATAACCCCTTGTTACTTAGTTCTCTGTGAGCTTAAGGGAATTCATTGCACACCATCTTTAATTTCTCTGCCATTCCACTGCAATGTCATACGTATGCTATTTTATTTATGTATGTTAAATTTAAAATTAAAGGGAATGTCTTCTGACCTTTAAAAAATTTAATTAACATAAGGGTAAAGAGGCCCCATATAAAAAGTACTACAGATGAACGGGTTTTAGACTCAGCTCTGCCATTATTGGGCTCAGTAATCTTATGCAAGTTATAGCTGCTCCTTGTGGACTTTAATCTCCTCATTTGCTTGGAAATGGTGGCAAGGAAGAGTGATCAAAATGAAATTGTATGGTATCTATGGAAGAACACTGGTTTGACAAGAGCTGAGTTCAAGTCTTGATCTGTCATTATCCAGGGTTACCTAATTTCATCTAATAATCATGACAGAATGAAAACTGAATGTGCTAGTCAAAAACAAACAAACAACAAATTTATTTGTACTTTTGGGTTTTCTTTAATTTTCTTTTTTTTTTGAGAGGAGGGTTCTTAAGTTGCTCAAAAGATCAGATACTTCCATTTCTTAATTTATGATAAGCCCTATCTTTTCCACAGGGCCAGGATAAAGTAATAAAACTGATCTAAGGTAATCATACTAGTGCTCCCAGCAGATACAATTTATCTGTCAGTTAATGTTGTTCAGCAAAAATATTTTGGTTCTGAATTTTCCTATATCAACTGTAATATTTAGCTTATGCGGTATCAAATTTTACCTGACATATCTGGTATCCCATAATACTTCAGACCTGTTTTAATGTGTTCTATCGTAATGTACAAAAAGACACAGGGTAACCCTTATTTACATTGGAACTTCTAAATTAGTTTTTGTTTTGTTTTGTATGTGTGTTTGTAAGTTTTCTGAAAGCATTGGCAGCTTTCCAGATTTCTCTTTCTTAAAAGAAAATAGTCAAATTACCTTCTCAAAGTCAACTAATATGAAAGTCATCTTCTTGTTGAGAAATGGACTGAGAAAAGCACTTAGCATAGTTCTATAATTATTATTAAAGGATAGTTTGCCTATAACTTGTCTTGGCGGTTTGGAACTTAATGCCTGTTCAAAACATGAAATTATAGTCAGTTCTCAATTATCCATAGTAATGCCGGAGAGACACATAACAGAGAACCCTTTATGTTTGGCTTTGGCATGCAGAGATTGCACTCAAACTTAATGTTCTTGTCCTCACACACACCCGCAGTGTCCACGCTTTTCTGATCCAGCCCTGTCATCAGCAGCCTGTAACTTGCGGGAGGAGCTCAAGTTACTGCAGACTCAAAAGTGAATAAAATGTATATATCTAATTAAGAATAGGCTGTGCTGTTGTAACTTGCCTCACAAGTCTCATCAGTCTTAATTGAAAATGCTTTTATAGTTAAACTATGGTTAGCACAATGTTCTAAATTTAAGAAAGTTTCCAGGTAATAAACTATAGACTGATTGATATTTTTTACAAGGAAATTGATAAAAATTATTAGCTTGCATATTTAACATTTTTCTATTTTTACACTCAGTAGTAATTAAAAATTATCAATAAAATCTGTACCAATGTCTGTCTTAATTGCATTTAAAATGAAATAACAGTTACTGTTTATATTATGACAGAAATTTACATTTTGACACTTTATTGAGTTAATGTTTTTAATGGGAGGGTTAGTCTTCTACTACCCTGTGGGATTAATGAGTTTATATATCTCAGTAAGTTATATATTATTTAATTATTAATAATAAAATTGAAATCCCGATGAAATTTCTAAGTGCCTCCTTAATTCTTCTATGATGGTTGTTTTTCTTTTGAGTGTAGGTTCAAATCCACTCCTGTTATTAATGGTAATGCACTTAACATTTGAAAAGCAAATATAAAAAGCATTTTGACTATTAGTGTTTAAGATATTAAAACTTCAGTTCAATGAATTATTTTTGACTGGCCTTTGTTCTGTTTGATTTTTCAGGATCTTTTATTTCTGAGAGAACTTTTTAATAAACATTAGCCTATTCTTTCTGACCAGTTGATGAATACGATCCCATTGTCTAGTTTTAGAATAATTTATTCTTATATTACTCTTAAAAATATGAATATTTTTACATTAAAGACCAAGTAAAAATATATAAGAATTAGCTAAGAAAAAGTGAATCTTCATTAATATACAGGAGTGTGTAATAGTATAAAATAGAAATTTTAATTGAATACATAATAGAAAATGGCTTCTAACACATCAACATTAATGGTCTTCATTAAAAAAAAGTCAACTAAAGGAGCACAAGTTTTATGGAATTCACTTCAAAACTATAAGTATTTCCTATATAGTTAACCACTTTTAAAGATGAATTGAGAAAGCATATCTGCTGTTAGATTATATGACATTTAGTTTTCATTTTCTAACTTATTAATAATACAAGAAAGCTAACCAGTATACCATTGAAAAGCTTAACTTTGTCTTCATTTCTATAGTTCTGACTTGCTGATCGAAAAAACTGCTCTTTGAGAACCAATTTATCTTATTGGGGTCTACAGAGTTATGATCTTTATGCCAATTTTCTGTTTTCCAAATTACAGTTACCACATGATAAGGGTAATACAGAAATGAGAATTTAAAAATCATCAAAAAACATTTAATAGGCAGCTGAATGTTTTAATGTATTGTGTTAGATATTCGTGTTAAAATATATGAGATACACTCTTAATTATAAAATTCTCAAGATGTATAACTTAATACTAATAAACTATGTAAATAAAGTATATTCAAGAGACAGAATGAATAGTGATAAGCTAATGTATGAATGGACACAAGATTTAATGTGTTTTAGAAGAGATAATTAGAGAGACTAGCAGTGGGAATCCTGGGTTCATCCAGGACCAGGGAAAAATTCTATGCTCCTCTGAGAAAGAAATCAAGTGAGGGTTGACAAAGGAGGCTCGTATTCAACAAGGTAGAAACCGGGATGCATTTGCTTTTATTCCATTGCTTATTCTCTGAAAAAGGTACCAACATACAGTGACCAAAAAGCAGAAAGCTAAAAATCCATAGCTATAAAGTTTTTTGGTCCAAAAAAATCATTTGGGAGTTTATGTAAAACTCGGATTCCTGACACCTACACCCAAACACTCTGATTCAGTACATCTGGTTCAGGGCCCCAGAACCTGCATTTCAGCCATCACTCCAAGAAGTTATACAGCAAGTGTTCCAAATTCCACAGTGGGAAGCTGCCCTGAGTTATCGAGAGTTAATGATAGCCACATGACACATTTTAAGATACATTTTTCCTATGTTTATGGATTTGCTTTTTACAGATTAGTCATTATGGGGTATCAGTAGGCAAGATGTTTGATTTAGGTTTTTCTTATGTCTATCCAGTGTCCTCCAGCGAAGAGAGTATATTGTTATAATCATATTTCCCAGGAAAACAGTCTTATACCATAAGTAAACATCTGTCTTTCAGCAGTCTCCACTATTTTACATTTTAACCCAGTTTCATGAATTCTGGCGTTCACATACTGGAGTGTTAAAAGGGTTGTCATGCCACCTACTCATTTGGCCCTTTTGTGAACAACAAATAGACCCTTAAGAGGAAAATATGATATTTGAGTGAAAACAGAAAGCGTTGTCTCTGTTGACTCTTACTTCAACAGCTTTCATCATTAACTTTATTCAGTACTTTTACCCTCTTTCCTCCCTATATATCTTAACCTCTGGTTTAGATTTTTCTCTACCCTGTCACTTTTTTAATTTGCAGATTTTGAACATGTACAACTTGTGAATAATTACAGTCTTAGTAGAATAAAAATGTTTTACTGCTTTTACTGACATCCTTAACTAGTAGGAAAGTCCGGTGCTATGAATAGAACAGTGTATCCATGGCAACATGACAATCAACTTTTTAATTTATCCGCACATTTAAAGACAGTTTATTTGTTTCAGATTTAAAATAAAAATCTTTTTGTTTAATTGAAGTACAAGTAAAGAGCAACTTTTTCATTTCCAGGCTTTAAACTCATTCAGTAAATCACTTATATACATGTTTAATGGTTACTAACAAGGGGAATACTGGTGTACACTATTGTTTCCATCCTAAAATAGCTATATTGTGTAACTCCCTCATTCAGTTTTTTTTTTTTTTTTTTTAAGAAGTTTGTGACAGATTTCATTACTGCTAGGGTTACAAATATGAAGTAGTCACTTTTTGGTGGGGTCTTTGATATTTCCATTTATTCTGTTCTTAGGTTGATCAACATTTGTGTTACCGTCTTTATTAGTTTTCTTTCTTTCGCCTTGGTAACTACGGACTATCTGAATACTTGGTAATTTTGAAGGACCAATAATGTTTGATGTCTTGGTGCCCTAATTTTAAAAGCTCTGATACTATAGTCACCATACGTAATCTGTCTTAAAACAGAATTTTGTGTAAACAGTTGTTAATGTAAAGGTACCAGGCTTCGGTCTTTTCTACAGCGTGACAGGTGTGGGATCTCAAACGGGACTGCAGATCTGTGGGACCTTTAGGAACCGGTTCCTTCGCAGGCCGGCGCCGTCCACTAGAGGGCAGCACTGCTTTTCATCTGACTGCCCTGGCTGCCGCCTGAGCCGCGTGTCGTTGGAAAACAAATGTGCGCCTCAGTTAATTTTTGCACAGAAAGCACATTTGGATATTTCAGAAATAACCAAACTGCACAGCTGATTTTTGCTTTAAAAATGTTTATTTAAGTTTTAATTTCACCGTTTGTGAGGTAATATTGTACAATGCAACAGTTTTACTAATAGGAATACATAACTGATTTCTTGTAAAAATGAAAGAAAGGTGTTCTTGATGGTTTTCCTTCTGGGTTGACAATTCTATAAGGAAGCAAAGACAGTGGGGTAAGAATTTATTTGTTTTATGATTCAATTTTTTATTGTTAAGCCCCAGTCCACCCCAGACAAACCAAAAATGCTCTGGAATAACTGGAATGTTTCATGTCTTCTCTGAGAAAGTGCACTCTGATGTTTTAGCTCTCCTGTACAAAGAAAGAGGATGCATCACTGGCCAGACAGTGTGGGGAATAATTATTCTATACCATCTCTACAGGTTAGAATAGAAAATAGAGTATCCTAAGTGAGGATAGTAGCTTTTTGTTGTTGTTCTAACTCTTCTCAGAGGCATGTTAAAGGAAAATACTACAAGATTGCTGGCTGATTTTTTTGAAAAATATATTGCTTTGGATAAATCTTATAAGCTTGAATCACATCTAAATATTTTTCTCAATGTTAACTTAATAGTGCAGTGAGCTTAACTTTAAAATGCAATTTTATAGTCAACAAAATGGAATATTTTACAACTTATGAACTCTCTGCCTGTTTAAAATGTTCTATTATATTAACTCAGAGTAATAAGGATTTATCACTTTAAAGCCTTTGGAAGATAGTGCTCCAAATAACCATGCTTAGGTATTTGATGTTAGGAAGCTATAAACTAGTGTTTCTTACATATAATCATTGGGTGACTTCATTACACATTTGTCAACTTTGGACTAATTATTTTTATACAGCTAGGGCAGGGCACTGCATCTTGTGATCGTCTTTCTTACTAATAGGATTCTGTCTGCTTCAGCAGGCAGTAATTGAAGGCTTCATGTACAGAGTAAGAAAAAAAGTTTTAGCCTGAGTGGGCCATTGTCACAGCTTCTGGTAACCAGTAGAACAGAAAGCACAAGAAAATTGAACTCAGAATAGAAAAATCAGAAACCAGGAAGTCTATCCAAGAGAAGAAAAAGCATGTCTTTAGAGCTGTTGCATTAAGTGTAGCAAATTCAACTCTGCATAAACAGTTTATGTTTGTGAATACCCTGGAGGTCCATGCAGCCTCGCTGATATTTTTTAATTCATGTTGTCCTATTAACATTTCAGTTAAAACAATTAAGTTGTAGGATTTCTTTTCCTTTTGACAAACATCATTGATGGTCCATAGCTTACAAATCTTAAAAAAAAAAAAAAAGAAGAAGAAGAAGGAAACAAGCCCATGTTTTATAGATAAATACATTTGTCCAAATTTGTTGTTGTTATTTGACCTGTTTTCATAATTCTGTCAGGTTAAAATAAACTAACTTTTTTTGAAGAGTGGTTCATACTTTCATTTAGGTTTGGCAACCAGTTTGTTTTGTCTTTTTCTTTAATCTTAAGAATTCTTAGCTTCAAATATTAAATGTCAATTGCTAGTGATAATAAACAAAGAGACATTTAATAAGATGAAATACAGCTATATCCAAACAGTTTTACCTTCTCGGTGATTACAAACAGCAACTGCTTGGTGGTAGAATGAAAATAAATTATGAAAAATACCTAGATGGTTTCCTTTTAATAACATGGAGCCCGGCCTACATAGGCAATGTGTCTTTAACTGCCATCCACTTATTTGTCCTCATTTGTGGCATTACTGGTGTTTGAGGTTGGTTGGTCTCCCAGTAGTCCCTCCCTATGTTGCAGCTCCATTCAAGATGTTTTATATTTTTCATTGTTAGTGTCTCTTTTGAGGGAGTGGGTGGTGGGAGATGTTTTAAATATTTTAAATCTTTAAAGGCAGAAGTGTAAAATATGTTATGACAAAGCATCATGCAAGGTGCTTTGAATTACAGAATACCTCAAAGTCAAGGTACACAGTTTTTGAAGGGAAAAATCTTAGTTTTTTAAGTTTTTGGAATATTAATAGATTATGTACATATTAGGTAAATAAGAAGGAAGCAGATTCTATCTATTGACCAATTTAAAAAATGTTAAGAGTGCATTTTTGCAAATACTAAGAGAATATGTGTGATCCAGAATTAGAATGCTTGGGTTCAAATTCCTGCTCAGCCATTCAGGAACTATGTGTCTTGAGCAAGTTTCTCAACTTTTGTGGGCCTCATTTCCCTCATCTTTAAAGTTATCTGCCTCGTGGGATCAAATGAAACAGCACAAGTGATAAAGTGTGTAGAACCCACTGCACAAAGCACTTAATAAATGGCACCTGTTATTGTCATTATGATGATCAAAAATTTCACATGCCTTCTGAAAAAAAGTGTCACCATGTGATCTTAGTTTGAGGCCAAGTACAGAGGTTCTAATGTCAGCCATTAAATGCATATAAGTTTTTGGCCCAAGCTGTCCTTGTAATCAATGTTTCTTACATTTATAAGCAAGCTGTTTACTATTTACTCATCAGTATTCATTCCATAACTGTCTTTTAAATTGGGAGTTAAGTGATGAATAGATTTTAGGGAGTGGCTTTTGCTTTCCATGGACCAAAACAAACCAATTGTGACCATGCTGTGTTGCGATTAAATACGTCCATTGGAACGATGAAACAAGAGCATCCGGACACCAACGTGGTCCCCCGCTTCAAAGCAGCACTCCCACCATTTTGTGCCACTAGGACAGAGAGACTGGCCACAAGGCTGTCGCTTTATCTCCGCTAACAGATTTTATTGCTAGGATGATTCGCTTAGTGTGCAGTCTAGGCAAATGCCTCTTCTTTCATGCCCCTGTTCCTTACAGTGTTGGGGATTTTGTGGTCATAGGATTTCAGAAACATGAACAAGACACTAATTTTAATCTTTGTAAACATCAGAATTGACATGTATGTCTCCTGAGTTTGTATTATTCTAACATGACTCTCAGTTTTCAATAGAAAGAAGATAAAATGTGCCTTAGAGCTCTGTAACCCTGAAATTCAAACAACAGTGCTTTTGTGTTCCCATTCAGACATAATCTCCTCCATGGTCCCAGGGCACAGAGTGTTAAGTAGATAAAGGGACTAATAAGACTATTGTTTACATAATTATAACTGTCAAAAATGGGGGCCACTCCTGCAGTACTTGGTGATGACCTCATCTGTGGGGAAAGCTGCATCAGTGAGTGGGGTGATAGGACCCCCTCATGTCACTGCTGACGTGGTTTCACAGAAGTGCAGAAACAAGACTCTTCCAAAGCGTAGAACCTCAAAAATGTGGGCAAAAGACATGCACAAACCTTGGAGGGTGACAGAAGAGAGAGGTCGTCGTGGGGCTAGTGAGCTTCGTGTTCTCTCCAGGATGAAATTGGGGTCCCCAGTTCCTGAGCTGTTGTGAGGATGACTGAAGAGCAGGTGGATGTGGATGTTAAGAGCTTTATGAAGCCTCTTGAACCCCGTGTGATTTTTGTTCCCAAACTGGTTGTTTATAGTTGCTTCCCTCAGTAGAAACACCGTTCTGATTCTTTACATGTCTCAGTGTGTTTGGAGAGAGTACGCAAATAAATGCCTGGGAGAATTGCTAACATACTTTATCAGAAACCCATTAGCTACCATTTTAAAACTCAACTTAAAAGTGTTAATAATATTTTCAATTTAGTAAAATTAGCATATTTGTTTTGCTTTTCATGCATTATTCTAATTATTGTTGGGAAACTGATTTTCATGATTCTACTTAGGTCAAATATGCCTTGCTAGGTTTCAAAAAAAAAAAAAGAATCTAATGTGTTATGAGATCTTGATGTCATTTCAAAAAAACCCTCAAAAAAGAAATTTTCATCTAAAGAGAATCTGCTTCCTGCTTAAGTGGCTAATATTTTAATTAAGTCGGGAGTGAAGTTTTTCTGAGTGTCTCCTGATAAACTCCCTCTTTTATGTTGGTGGTAATTAAACAGATCCCCAAGGACGCTGTGGGCTCTGCGCGAGGCCCGTGCTAATTGTCAGACATGAGACACTGACCAGTTGGTTTGCTCTTGAATAGTCCGCAGCGTGCTGTCAGCAGGGCAGTCTTATTTCTGTGTATTGTGAGCTGTTGTCAGGGCTAACTGGGTGCCATTGTGGCTGAAGATGTTGCGCAAATTGAGGCAGATGGCTCAGATTCAGACACGTGTCACACAGAAAGGGGAGAGGGGATTGGCCCTGCAAAGTGGGGTCACAGCAGGTCACAGACCTGCTCTACACTTGTTAGTGTTTTCAAAAGCTCATGTGCAGCAACTTTGTTTTTCTCCAGTCATCCCTGCAATCAAATCCCCTTCCCCCCGCAAAAAAGAAAAAAAAAAATGTGTGGAACATGCTCCATGCGGAAAATGGAAGCCCAGGAGGGTACCATCTTCCTCCGCGTCTCTGGGGCTCCACTGTGCGCGTAGAATGAATTAGCAGGATTGACAGAAGTTCATTGTGCCTCCAATGGCTTTTCAGTCAATTGCAGTGCTTAAAAGGCTAGTTTTGCTTTTAATTCCATATAATTAGTAGGTTCTTCATGTCTTGGAATTTAGTAATGGAGCTTTAGACCTCAAGTTGCCTGTATTCTAAAGCAAAAAGAAGGATTTAATGTTCTGAATGCTTAAAAAAATTTAAAAAGAGGGAGAGTGTGTAATGGTGTACTTGGCTATCACGTGATTTTGTTATATGGTATCATCGACATTAGAGATTGAATTTGAATATTTCAACATGCGTGAATTCATTGAAATTTAAGAGTTTTATATTGCACATTAAATTATCTAACTTTTTGCATAATCATCTTCAGATATGAGGGATTAAAATTTCAAGCTCTTTGAGAAAGGCACCTTTTCTTAACATGTTTTAAAAACAAAAATATAGAGGTTTCTTTTATGTGGCCCTATGCATGGTGAAATGTTAAATTATCAAATGAATGAATGATTCCCAATTTATAGGAATGGAGAATTATTCACATGCATCTGCCGTTTAAACTAATAAGTAAACTAGTCTTCCTTTTCCTGTTCTGTTCTAAAGATGCACTAAAATTACCTGATTGTTGTAAGAGTGGTGCTGGGCAATTTATTGATTTTTTTTTCCAGAAGAATGCTTGGCTTTGGGTTTTCAGCAGTAGGGAACATGTTGTAAATTATTGAAAAAAAACAGAATCATTGTAAACCTATTTGAATTTCTGCTGTCTCCTCCCTCCCACCCCCCATTATAAAAGGTCTCTCTCTCTCTCTCTCTTTTTTTCTTTTTTCCTAACAGGTTTGCAGCTAAAACTGTGCACAGTGGGTCATTGATGCTGGTCACAGTGGAACTCAAGGAAGGCTCTACAGCACAGCTTATCATAAACACCGAGAAAACTGTGATTGGCTCTGTTCTGCTGCGGGAGCTGAAGCCCGTCCTGTCCCAGGGGTAACCTGCTTACATCTGGACTTCAGAATCTGGCACACAACAAAAGTGCCTGGCATCCTCGACTGCTGCCTTTCATTTATAATAATAGCCCTTCCATCTGGCAGTGGGGGGAACGCACTCCTGACATTCTTGTCTCCTGCTTTAGAATGCTAGCGTGTGGCTCTCGTGTATGCAGCACTGTCCCCATTTTCGCTTTGCTAACCAAAGAACATATTTTTTACTGTCAGTTCTCTCAACTCTTGAGTCCATGTGGTGTTTTCTCTATCCTGCTACTTCTGTCCTCATCTTCCTTCCCTTTTTCAACAATGATGGACATGAATTGGATATTTAAAGTTTATTGGAAATCATCTTCTTCCCACAGTAAGCAAAAATTAGCCTAGAAATAGTCTGTATTGCCTCTCAGCTTGACATGTGAAAATGGGATACTTTTTAGAATTAAATGCCAAAACAACAAGATCTCCACAAAATTTTGTTCTATGAATATCCTGGTATTATAATTGGTTATTGACAACTGTCATCATGAAATTATGTCTGAATAATAAGATAAATAAACTAGCATATGAAGAGCATTTGCCTTTGCATTCTTTTTAATGAGAAATTATTTATAATCCTGAAGTTTGCATATTTAGTTGTTTTTTTTTTTACTCTAAAGTAGATATTTTGAGTATTTTATTATGCAGAAAAGCAGTGGGGTTTAATGAAAGAAAAACCACTTTCAAACCAAGCAGATATTTCTAATTGTGTTATATACTTTTGCATAAGATAATATTTTTTGCTGCTAATTTAGATTTAAATTTTATGTTAAATCAGTAATATAATGTAGTATGCTAACAATTAAAACCACTTTAATATCAATAGCTTAATTTCATTAAAATATTTTTCTCATAAGTGAAATTAGAAAAATGACAAAAGTCCCATTTTAGATTTGGGTTTTGGGGGTTTTTTGTACAATGATTCAGTTTCTTGCCTCATATTTCCTTTAACTTGAGCATAATCCATGATTATCTTTAAATTGTTCCATTGAGTCGAGTTAGTCAATGTTGAATTCTTAATTCTAGCTGTATTTTTTCATTTTAATGTCCACTTAATGGGACATTTGATGTGCACCAATTTTGAAGAATTGCTCTCATAGTATATTTCAGCCTGAGCCTCATTTTTAGTATCACAATGTATTTGCCTTATTTATTAAAAAGAAAGGAGAGCACTAGCCGGTTTGGCTCAGTAGATAAAGCATTCAGCCTGTAGACTGAAGGGTCCCGGGTTCGATTCCGGTCAAGGGCACATGCCCGGTTTGCAGGCTCAATCCCCAGTAGGTGTCGTGCAGGAGGCAGCTGATCAATGATTCTATCTCATCATTGATGTTTCTCTCCTTTTCAATCTCCCTCTCCCTTCCTCTTTGAAATCAATAAAATTATATTTTTTTTAAAAGGAGAATGTGTTTATTCTGAAGAGATGAGAACAATGAATTTATCAAGTTAAAATACTGGATACTTATCCTTCCTAATAACTATTTACAAATATTTGAATAACTTTATAATAGTTTACAAAAAGTTTGCCCTTGTAACATGGGTTTTTGTTGTTAAGCATTTAGAAGTCACTATTAGAGAAGACAAGAATCCAGAATGATGAATAACACAAGAAGTTTAAAAAAAAAAAAAGTTGGACAAGCTAAAGGTAAACCTAAGCTCTTTCATCTTTTTTGTTTCCTCACTGTAATCTTTTTTATTTTATTGTGAACCTTATCTAAAGGTAGAAAAATGTTCTTTTCACATAGGAGGGAGCCCTATGTTATAACACAAAATTTACAGAGCCTTATTATTTCCTTGCTACTTAAAGACAACATTCACTCTGGAATGTGAAGAACTTTAGTAACCCTTGTCAGAGTTGTTTGAAGATAGGTCCACATCCCCAAGAAACCCACAGTCCAGTTGCAGTACAGAAATGGCAGTGTGGAGTTCACTAAGTTAGTGAGCTCTGGTTTGCAGACAAATTTTGTTTACATCCTAATAGCGGCTCACCTCCTTCCCCAGAGACTTGCTGAATGCATCTATCCACTTCCACCTCCAGCTCTTCACACAGGTGGTGACCAGACCAACCAGCCACTGTGCCCACTTTTGCTCTTCCATAAATTGAGGCCGATTCAATTTCTGATCGTGTACTTGCTTATTTTTAAAAATTTTCTTTCTTCTTCACTTCTGCCTTCCAACTTCACCAGTTACCTCAGGAAGTTTTCATGATGACTTTTACTCTCGAGATTTGTAGGGGGTGGACCCTGGGGGATCACGTTTATGATAGTGTTGTGGAAGTTGTGTTTAATAGAAAAATATGCCGTTAGAGGGCCAGAAGATGTTTTGAATCTGGACTGCCTCCACCTGCTTTCTTCATGTGACTGCCTGACAGACTGTGTTCAGGCCAACTGAAGGGATGCTGTTTTGGTAACATTTCTTTTTATTTTTCTACCAATTTTCAACTGTGTTGTGGAGCAAGCAGAATTTTAAGGTCTGACCTAAACGTTAACCACCAGGTGTAACTGCTTTTTGAGGAAAGTGTTTTAGATTCCATATAATCACTTGACTAGCAAACTTGGAACAGAGCCGTGTGAAAGCTGAAGTGGTTTCTGGGAAACATAGTGAAGCTGTTGCCTGGTTCATTGTCTCATCACAGCAGTAGAGCTGTTGAGTTCAGAGGAGGACCAGGTGAGGGATGTCTGAGCCAGTGATGCTAGGTAAGTCTTGAAAGTAGGGTGGCATTTAGAATTTCCAGAAGTAGGAGAAGGGAGAGTATATTGATCTCAACTGAGGCTGTATCTTTCTTTTCTTTTTTAAATGTATTGATCTTAGAGGAAGGGAGAGAGAGTGAAACATCAATTTGTTGTTCCACTCATTTATGCATTCATTGGTTGCTTCTTGTAAGTGCCCTGGCCAGGGATTGAACCCACAACCTTGCCACTCTAACCAACTGAGCAGCTACCCAGCTAGGGCTAAGAGCTGAATCTTAAAATGTTTTTTAAGTACCTTTTGTAGAGAAAGCAACATTGCCAACACATCAGAAAGTGATGTGTCCTTTTCCTCTCCTTGCCCTCATTTCTTTCCCCTCCCAGTCTCTCTCCAGAAGCCATCCTCAGTGGTCTGTGGTCTTCTCACAGGAGAAATGGATGGTTGGGTATTACTGGTGGGGCTGTGCTGCCCTTGTATAGAGGTAGGAAAAACAGTATAGAGGTAGGAAAAACAGACTTAGTTGGTTTTACTCTTCTATAGTTTTAGATATTTTTTCCTTGAGGATTTTAGTTATTTCCTATACCACTCGTTAAATGAATATGAGTTGAAATGACACTGAGATTTTTTTTAAATTGGGAATAATTTATATATTTATTTATTTATTTTATCTTTATTGTTCAGTTTATTAATTACATTGTTCCCTTTTTCCCCCTAGCTCCCCTCTACCCGGTACCCATCCCATCCTCCGCTCTCACCCCCTCGCACTCACCCCGCCCCCCCCACTGTCCTCTCTCTTAGTTGCATGATTTTTATCCAGTCTCTTGCTGCACTTCCCACACCCTTTTTCTTCCCAAGGATTGTCGGTCCATTCACTCTCTATGTCCATGATTCTGTTACATTCACCAGTTTATCCTGTTCATCAGATTATTAATTCACTTGATTTTTAGATTCATTTGTTGATAGATGTGTATTTGTTGTTCATGATTTACACTTTATTACTCTATCCAGCAAAGCTATCATGAATTGAAGGTCAGATAAAGTGCTTCACAGATAGGAAAAAGCTAAAGGAGTTCATCACCACCAAACCAATATTATATGAAATACTGAAAGATACTCTTTAAGAAGAGGAAGAAGAAAAAGACACTGAGATTTCTAATCTCATGTTTGCCTTTCTCTCGGGCAAGGTTTATGTACATAGTTACTTGCATATGTAATTCCTAACTGGTTCAGTAATTATGTACACCAAAGTCCCCAAACCTTCAGAACTCAAATATGGAATCATTACAATGTCAAACCTGTCTTTAATGACATTCTAAGACAATGGCTTCTCATCTACAACTCCAAGGACCAGAGATACCAAAGATTCCGGTTTAAAAGTAGAAGAATCTTTCTTCTGAGATCTAGAGATGTTTAGAAGATGTAGCCAGTAGGCATTTCTGCCAGTGGGCTCAGTCCTGCCAGTCCTTTCGACCACAGATGCTACAGGGCACTTGGGGAGACCAGGGAAGCATCACCTTGGCCTGGGAGGGGACAGGGTGGGGGAAGGAAGAGAGAATAACTCAAATTGTACCCCAGCCAAGATTCTGACCCCCACCTCCCCCCCCCCCCAAAAAAAAAGAGCATATTTTCTCGGGCCATATAAGAACCATGTCGCGCGTGTGTGTGTGTGTGTGTGTGTGTGTGTGTGTGTGTGTTTAAGCAATGTAATGAATGGGGGCTCTTACACTATGGTAGGGGTCAACCATCTTCATGGATAACAGTAAGGAGTTGTGAAGATCATGGATGGCCTACAAAAAGAAAAATGTTAAATTCTACCTTTGCCAAGTAGTTAGGAAAGGTTATATGACAGTGGGGGTAAACCCCCAATTTCTTTTTTTTAAATATATTTTATTGATTTTTTTACAGAGAGGAAGAGCGAGAGAGAGTTAGAAACATCGATAACAAACATCGATCAGCTGCCTCCTGCACGCCCCCTACTGGGGATATGCCCGCAGCCAAGGTACATGCCCTTGACCAGAATCGAACCCAGGACCCTTCAGTCTGCAGGCCGATGCTCTATCCACTGAGCCACACCGGTTTAAGGCAACCCCCAATTTCTAATGAGTTCATGATTGTATGCTTATTCCCCTTTGTCAGTAAACTGTACAGTTAGGAGTGACAACAAAGAGTAAGTTGTGAACTCAGACATGCTGCCAAATATCCTCCCGACGTAAAGTCTGATTTCTGAGACTTAAGAAGTGAAGTCACCATGAGAAGGCCGCCTACTCAGGTCCCCCTGTGATCGCCATCACCCAGGTCTCCGTTCACCGAGGCCTCATCGGCCCCTTAGGGCCTAAATAAAAACACGTTGTAAACAAAGTTACGGGCAGCTCAGTTTCCTAATTGAAAGTAATTATGATTTCTTTGCTGTGGTATAATTACCTTAAAAAATGTTATTTGATGATTAAGATTCTGGAGTGAATGTGTCTTTGGGCTCCTGCACGGTTCCTCCATTGGGGACTTGGTTTCAGCGGTGTGCAGCTGCTGGAGTTGATTTACAGTGCGGCGGCTGTGGCTGGTCATAAATAAATCCTCTTATATAGTTGTTATGAACACCTGTTAGATCATCTGTCAGCAAAGCGCTGTTCACATTTATCATGGTGCGGTAGTTATTTTACCTCAATCCATTTCCAACTGACTCAGCCTCCATCGCCGGATCACTATTACCACACCATAATCGCCCGTTCCCACTCCATGTTACAACTTGCAGATAAAAGATTTCACTACTTGGCCAAATTTCATAAATAAAGGAGCAGTTCAGTGCAGTAAAAGTTTATTTTTGTCATCATTTGTCACCCATTATTCTATAAATCAAATGGAATAGCACTGTTGCCAGCTCAGGCGTTGCTGTCAGCCCTCGGCATGGCAATGGTCCGTTTCTTCCTTTTAGATGAGATGACATGTCTTTCAGACTTAACCAGCTTATGGCTTTGTTTCACCCATTTTATTTTATTACCCCTCCAGAAAAATCCTTGGGGAACAGAAAGACTGAAGGAATAAAATGGAAACAGAAAACACAGCCTAGCATGCTGCTTACTTAGCCCACCGATGTGCATCCCTCTCCCCCCCCCCCCCCCCCCGCCCCCGACAGACATTAGGAACCCAACCCCCACCCCCACTCACACACATCCTTGGCTAAGGATGCTTTTCATAAACTTGTAAGGGGTTATGGTTTCTATTTTGGAAAGGCCATTACATTGTGGAGTTACAGATATTGAAATACCTGATGTATATCCCGGGAAATCCACTCGATTTGACAGGCTCTATGCAAAAAACAGACGAGCTGGCTTATTTTCTAAAATGCATCTTAATGGCTCGGAGTTGTTGAAAGGGACTGGTCACCCCCAGAGTGCCTTATCTCTGGAGGTTTGTCTGCTCTGGAGCTTTGGAGAAAGAGTCAAGATTTATTAGGCAAGTTGTGAACCCTGTCTCAGGTGTAAAGGCTGTGGAAGGCGATGTCCCAGGTTAAAAGGAAGAGGACAGAAAAAGCTGAAGGGATGGGGTAATAGAAAAGGGTTTATAGTTGATATTATACTTCCAAGTTGGTTCTAATTCAAGTTACATTCTTCATAGTCATTATGTAGCTCATAAATTCAATAAAGTGTTTTACTGTTACTATAAAAATGACAGGAGGGGGGTTTTATGTTGTAAGTTTCCTTAGTTGCTCTTCCTGCTTTATGTTGAAGTCCTCGGGCCATTATGTCATTAAACTCCTTGGAGTCTGAAGGGCTCAGGCCCCTGCATTTCTTGCCGGGTCCCAGCTGGGCCCGGCCACTGGACTTAGAGCCAAATGGCTGTGGTGCCAGAAGGGCGGGGCTCTTCTATATTATTTCATGAGAAGCAACTTCAGTCTGTGACTAGTGGAATGGTCTGAGGTCAGGGGCAGCTTTAGGCCAACTATGCAGCGGAGTCTGAACATTCCAAAGCAAGAGGCCTTCCTAGTGGGTGGTGTGGACTTGCTGGGGGGGGCGTGAACTCAGGTTCTGTGGACACGGAGTGTTCTCTGTGTCAAGATTGGTCTTGGCACTGGGCTCTGCCAACTTAACCTTCACCAGTCCTTGATAAACTTCTGAGCAAATTTAAAGTTGAAATCTTACTTGGTTTCTTGTGGGGTTTCTTGTTTGTTTGTTTGTTTTTCAAAGGGAATGCCACTCTCTTTAGGCTGTTTTCTTTGATTCCAGAAGAAGCAAGTGGCATATCTGCTCTCAGGATCTTGGCTTTCTCCAGATGTTGGTGTGGGATAGGATATCTACATGGAAACGGCAACCACTAATTCTCTGGCCAGAGTGCATCAAGGCCTTAATCTAAAGCCTCCCATCCGTCCAGCTGTCTGGCGTTTGCTATTCCAGGGCACCAACAGAGAAATGAGGCTGTGGCTCTATCGCCGCACCCTGGGTGACAACTTGATTTTCTGCTTTCACCGCAGGCAGCAGCAGCCCAACATGATGGGGCTGTTAATTTGTGCATTTCATGGTGTCTGTCAGGGGGGCTGGGAGAGGAGGGTTTCAGGGGGAAGGGAATGGAGCATGTCCCAGCCGCGGAAGCACCTGTCTGCATTGACGGCACAGAGCACTTCTTATTAGCGTGCAGGTCTCTAAATGCGCCCCGCGATGACAGCCTGGCATCCCAGCACCCACACACTGTGACAGGCGCCGGCAGCCGGTCCCATTGTTTGCCCTTGATGAGCATGTCATTAATGGAAATGGAAGAAAGTGAGGGCCACATCAGTATTCAAATAGCCTCTATTCTCTCTGCCATTCACCCGGCTGGCTCAGCCTGCTACACATTTCCTCCTGCAGGCTCCTCTTAGACTTTTTTAGGACAGATTTATTCCCATTGCATACAGATCCTTTCCCTGTTGTTCCTGATTTCTTCCAGGCCCGTGTTTACACCCACCTTTTTAGGCTGGATTTAGCTAGATCACAGGAGCGTCGGGTCCCTGTGTATTGCAAACGTCTGATTAGCAAGTGCACGCTGTTTGCAGCCAAGGAAATGGAGGTTGCCACTCCTGGAACCTATGCCTGTGTCTCCTCCATCCTGCATCTCCTGGGGAGATGGTGGCTGTTTGACCACCATTCTCAGAAATATCCGATAGAGCCAGGTGGCTCTGAACATGGAGCCCAACTTCCCCACGCATGGCTGGCATGGACACAGAGCTTCCCTTTCTCAAGCTTGGAAAGGAAAGAGAAGTTAAGGAAAGCATCCTCTTTGTTTGGAAAGAACTGAGAGTCGCACAGGATTATTTACAGCCAAGGGGAGAGTGCCTCCGTCCCGCAGACCCTGTGTTGGTCTGTTTGCTTAATAATGTAATTAGTGCTCAGAGGGAGAATATTGACGCTGCTGCCAGCAGTCGTGGCTCTTCCATGCGTTTCTAAACCGTTCCCGTTGCCCACTTGGCTTTCGTGTTGCCTGGTTTGGTAGCTTCAGCTGTGCACACACAGAGCCTGCTCCTCCCAGACAGGCCTCGGGCCTCTCCCAGCACAAGCCCCGCCGCACGGCCCCTGCCCGCTGTCCAGTCCTGGGCCTGCAAGGTGCACGTCTGGTCAGAGGGGGCTGTCCAGGATGAAGGGAGCAATGGAAGACCACCTTTCGGGAAAGGTCAGAGAACTGCTGGCTGTGCATTTCCCTCGCAGTCGCCCTGACCTAGCATCCATCTGTCAGAGCCTAGGGCCTGGCTCCCCGAGTCGCCACCCATCTCTAAGAGGGTCTTGCTAGAGGCTGAAGGCAGTGGTCACGCCACTGCTGCACCCTGCGATGGCACTCAGGGCCAACACCTCATCGAGGCTGCTTCCTCTTACCCTGTCCAAAATGAACCAAGCAGCTCCTACTTTATTAAGCTGTTCCTCCCCGAAGAACAGAAGCGGAGAGAAGGAGCCGTCAGTGTGCTCCAGGAATGCTGCCCTCTGGCTCAGGGAGCCGTGGGATTGCTCCTGTCGCAGTATCAGGGCCCCACTATGGATTTGGGGGATCGAAGAACAGATTTTCTCAAGTGTTTATTTGACAACCTACAACCCGCGCCCCCCCCCCTCCCCAACCCTTCTCCAGTGGAAGCCCGGAGGGGTGATTATGGTTTAAAAAGCCAAGTCATAAATTGGCCTCTCTCTACTCAGCTTGCTTTGTAGCTGAGGGAACCCACGAGGGCAATTTAAAAGGAAAAGAAACAGGCTGTGGAAAAAAAAAATCCGAGCACATTAGAGTTAGTGTCAGAGTGATGGAAAATAATCTTCACATTTGATTAATTACTAGGAGATCTGTTTAATAAAATATAGAGAGAGCATTTTGTCTCCCCACAATCGTTAGTGTGACCCAGGACCCCTATTTTGGAGGTGAACAAAAAGCTATTGAGGTATAACAATAAATTTTGTCCCCAAGGGTTTCTGCAGAAGTGGCCACAGGCTTGTCCTGACAGATTTAAGGCAGAAATCCCGCAGCTGACACTGAAATGTGTCAAACCCAGCGGCCTCTGTTGGCAGGTTGTACCCGCCAGCCTCACCCAGACATGTGAATAAAGCAAAACCATTGACCTAGAAAGAAATTATGCATTGGGAGGGGGATTTCCGTCTTTTTTTTTTTTAAGAAAATTATTTCCCTAAAACAGGTCCAAATGTTTAGTATGCTTGGTAACTTATTTCAAATGCATAAGTCTTATGGAATTCTATTCTTTTTTTTTTTGAATAAATTATTTTTTTAAAATAGTTTGTACACAGCTCTGTTTAATTTGAAATTCAATAATATCTAGATCTTATGAGGAAGTATGCTATTAAAAGGAATTAGGTTCCTTTTTTCCCCAGGAAAAAAAATGTAATTTTAAAATTAACATGCAATCTATTCAACCTCGTGCATTTAAGAATAATTTAAAAGTAGCCTCATGTAATTAATTATATGAATACACAGATTAAGAAAAGCACTAGAATAAACATTTCAAAGTTTGGGTTTCTTATGCACATTGATCTGCCAGTTATTTTTAACTATTAAGCTACAGAGACATGGCAGCAAGAAGTCATCAAAATCAGGCCTGGTGATGCTCAGGCTGACGTCACTCCACCACATTCACCCCATGTTCCCTGCACGCACTCTACCCACGTTCACACCTTTTCCACCCAGGTGGGTGTTCCTCTGGTGAAGGCAGCAACGAAAGACCACCCCTAACTTCTTTCTGACCTTTCAGTGAGAAGACAGGTTCTCTCCCCTGTGTGACCCGACATCACACACACACGCACTCGCACACGCACACACAGGCTTGCTGTCCGGACCTTTCGGCCAGAATGCAGTTGCCTGCACCTGCCTCCTGAAAGGGCCTGCGCCAGCTCCTGAGCCAGCAGCTGAGTTTCTGGCCTGCCACCTTGCCCACCTAGTAAAGACAGATTTGCCAAACATTCTGGAGGAAATGCCAGAGCTCTTCATCTACAGCTGCTCTCATGAATGGAAGCGCAGCACGAGAGCTGCAGGGGTAGGTGGAGTGGGTGAGGGCAACAACTTGATCTTTCAGTGACTGACCTCCACCCCCTTCACCCAGACATTGGAGGGGAGCATGGTGTGATGTGAAGCTACCTGCTCAGCCCCCAGCACTCACATATGGCCACGTCGTGACCTACTCTGGACCAAAACAAGCACCTGCCGTTATCTGGGCCTCCAGAATGCAGGAAGATTGTGAGAAGATCCGGAAGTGAGCAGGGAACAATTGTTAACACCCGTATCCCTCTTTACTATTTATCTCATGTCTCTTCTATTATTACGTTTGTTTTGTAATTCACTTAACATACTATTGGTACAGGGCGGTAATACACATGCATGTATAGTAATATTTATGTAATTAATGTTCCAATGTCTAATTATAATTAAGTAGTTAATACAAGTGTATAATATCATACAAATATATAACATTCATCCAGCAACACGTGCATACATTTTACAGATATATGTACACATTATAGAGTGTCCTCCATCAAAAACCCCTGGGCCACAGGACCACAGCGTGGCCCCCCGTCTGCCCACTCTGTGCTGCTGAGCGCCGGTTCTTTCCCCAGGCCTGGGGTTTGGGAGGAACAGACAGGCCTCCAATTCCCAGACAATAATGAGACCTACCTCAGCCTCCCACCCTGGCCCTTTGCTCCTCAGGCCCCTTTAGAGAGCGTTCATTGTGGAGCCAGCTTTGGGAAGGAGCACCAGGAGGAGGGGCTTCCCTCCTGAGGAGGCTCCCCACGCAGGGACTAATCACCCCACACTCAGTCTGGAGGCCAGCGCTGCCCAGCCTGGTTGGAGGGAGGAGGGAGGGGCCGTGCCGAGGGTGGATGCATCTGGATCCGTCTCATTAGGAGTGAGGAATGACTCGTGATTCACAAAAGGTCATTGCCTGCTGAGGTAGATAAATTACCTAGAAGCCTTCAGCAGAGTTGGAGGACCTATTTGGTTAGGAAGTTTTCATTAAATCAAAGATTTTATGGCTTCTATTTTGTTGCAGAGGAGAAGAGAAATAATTAGTAATTGATGAAATAAGTAGAGGGAATAAAAAAAGTGTAATGTTATTCTAATAGGCCTTGTCTTGGTCTTTAACTTTTCACTTGCAAGCAGCATTATTTTTTAACTCAGATGTATAAAAATCACCCACATTGAGAAAGTGGAACGGATTGCAGTTAAACAATTGAGGGGAGCACTAACCAATAATGGGATAGGCTTTAAAATGCTATAAATATTGTTCTTTTTTATTGTGCTTGATTTTTGATGATGCCCATAACCCATTGGTTAAAATTAAATAGACATGGTCTTAGGTATCACTCAAATACATTTTAGTGCTAAACTATATAAAACAGGATATGTATATATTTGCCCCCAAAGTGCCTGTGAGAGCAGTTTCTCCGATGGGTCCCTATTTTCCTATGGACATTTCCATCGAGGGAGACCCCTCAGATTATAGCAATAGTAACACTGAGGGTGAATTGAGCCTAACCTATTGAGGTATCCCTGTAGCATGTTAATCAGGCAGGTTTTCATGGGGTAACAATCACTGGAGCCCTTCTGTCTGTGAAAAGTTTACCCCTCACTTTTACATGGCCACCGGGACTTCTTTTTTTTAGGATTCCTGCCTTTTTATCCCCAATTAAATCTGCTGGAAAACATTTGCGCTCCTGCGAGATTTACCAGCTATCAGTTGTAAATGATAAACAATGATATATGGACAATAGCTAAGGGGGAGGGGGAGGTTACAGTAGATTCGCACTGATTATCTCTTTCTTCTTTTAAATATCTTCTACCGATGGAGGACTTCCTATGTGTAGTCTTAGGCTAGTCATTTTTTTAGCCCGTGTTTTCCCTTGTACCCTCACATTATCTGGGTGTGCCAAGGGCTGTTTTCATCCACATTCCACAGATGAGGGAACCAGACTTGCTGTCCAGTCTGGAGGGGTGGCCTCAGGCACATGTGAGAAAGTCAAGAACCTAAAACAGAGTGTCCACAGGGTGCCTGTAGCTTACTAACCATTACATCATTGACATTATTCTTATATTAAAACTAGAGACCCAGTGCACAGGATTTGTGCACAGGTGGTGGTGGTGGGGGGATGTCTCTCAGCCCAGCCTGCACCCTCTCCAATCTGGGACCCCTTGAGGGATGTCCGGTAGGATAGGGCCTAAATGGGCAGTCAGACATCCTTCTCACAATCCAGGACTACTAGCTCCCAACTGCTCACCTGCCTGCCTCCCTGATTGCCCCTAACTGCTTCTGCCTGCCAGCCTGATCACCCCTAACCGCTACCCTGCCAACCTAATTGATGTCTAACTGCTCCCCTGCCAGCCTAATTGATGTCTAACTGCTCCCCTGCTGGCCTGTTTGCCCCCAACTTCCCTCCTCTGCCAGCCTGCTCACCCCTAACTGCTCTCCCCTGTAGGCTTAATCACCCCCAACTACCCTCCCTTACAGGCCTGGTCCCTCCCAATTGCCCTCCCTTGCAGGCCTGGAACCACCCACTGTCCTCCCTGCTGGCCATCTTGTGGTGGCCACCTTGTGTCCACACGGGGACAGGATCTTTGACCACATGGGGGCAGCCCTCTTGTGTGTTGGAGTAATGGTCATTCTGCGTATTGCTCTTTTATTAGATAGGATAGAGGCCTGGTGCATAGGTGGGGGCCAGCTGGCTTGTCCTGAAGAGTGTCCTGGATCAGGGTGGGGGTTCCCTTGGGGCATGGGGCAGCCTGGGTGAGGAGCCTATTGTGGTTTGCAGGCAGGCCACACCCCCCAGCAACCCAAGTGGAGGCCCTGGGATCTGGAATTAATTTATGTTCTAAAATTGAAACTTTGTAGCTTGGAGTGGAGCCAAGCCTTCTGCTGGCTCTGTGGCAACAGCCATTTCTGTTTGGGTTTATTTAAATTATATAATTGAAAATTTGTAGCATTGAGTGGAGGCCTAGGCAGGCAAGAGCAGGTGGAAAGCTTGGCTTCCTCCATTGCTGGGGAAACCCAAGCCTCCCTCTTGCTTTCAGTGGCAGCAGCCATCTTGGTTGGGGTTTATTTGCTCCTGATTGGCTGGTGGCCGTGGCTTGATTGGAGGTACGGTCAATTTGCATGTTACTCTTTTATTAGATAGTATGGCCACATCATGGGCATTTTCCACTATGGCCTGGAGGAGGAGCCGGTCATCAAGGTGCATAAGAAGA
The DNA here is from genome assembly GCA_027563665.1 of Antrozous pallidus. Taxonomy (NCBI): domain Eukaryota; kingdom Metazoa; phylum Chordata; class Mammalia; order Chiroptera; family Vespertilionidae; genus Antrozous; species Antrozous pallidus. Next base: position 43,827,797 of record CM050512.1, on the reverse strand, counting down.
TGCCAATGTTCTCCTAAGATGTTCACACAGCACCGCACATGGGACACCACTCCAGTGTATCCAGTTTCTCCCAGCGTCTTCCCCCGTTTCCTCACCTCGTCTCACATAATGCTAGTAGTACCAAATAATGACCTTCTTAACCATTTCTCTAGGGAGACTATCCCACTCGCTCATTAGATCTCACTGTCAGGGATTTTTTATGGATAATTATTTAGCAACTTTTTCCTCAAATCCCTTCTTCCTGGAATGCTGTGCATCTTAAAAGTGAACAAATGGGGGAAACGAACAAAAGGGTTTGTTTTTGACCCTCCTGATGTCAGGCGGATTCCAGGGACCTTAGCGAAGCTGGGCCACTGGCTTCACCGCCAGTGAAGGACATCCTTTCAGCCTCCAGCTGCCAGCGCCTCCGTTTCTCCACGTGGACAGGTGGGGAGCACAGAGGGACATTCAGGAGACACCAGGGGAAGTAACTGTTCCCCTAGCAGCTTCTCCTCTGCCTGGACTCTGCGTCATTGAGCAGGACACCGACCCCCCCCTCCCCCCCCCCCGCCCTGCCCGGGGAACACCGCCAGCCTCAGACCTCCCTATCCTCCTCTTTCTGCCGTAAGTCACCCTATCCAGTGCTGGAGGTGCGCCCGTCGCTGAGGTAAACATCCCAACTCCCTTCGGCTTCAGGTGTTTGTGTCTGCCCTCTGTGACTGCTCCCACACCGAAAGGTAGCACCAGGGACACGCCCCCCAACTCACCCGGAAAAGGGGAGTTTCCTGAGCATCGCAGAAACGGGAATCCTAAGAGGCACTTTCCAGAAATTAAGTGACTCTTGGGAAATCTTGTAGCTTAACTATGTTGCCCCAGGACAATTAACCTACTTTTCCTCTTAGATGCCCTTTTGAAAGGTAGTGATAGTTCATTTTAAAACGTCAAAACCACCCCGTTCATGTTTGCTCTCTGTGCCAGGAGCACTGCTCTTGGCATTGGGTTGAACAGTGCAATTAATGAATAGTCACCAGGCTGCTAATCTGATCAATGCCGGTGATGGGACATTTAATCTGATTGTCTGTGGCCACAGTTACAAACAGAGCCTGGGGCAGCAAAGAGGACCACACTGTGGACTGTCAATCACTTGGGGGGCGGGAGGGTGGATGTGGGGAGGATGGAAGGTGTCCTGGGAGCAAGGAGCTGCCTGAGGGCTCTAACACAGGCAGTGATCCCACAGAACGTGTGGCCCCTGGGATGCCAGGAGCCCTGTCTATTCCGGCAGCCCCATATCCAGAAAGAAGATGAAAATCCAAGACATTCTTCATGAACCCCACATCCATTCAAGTGGGGGGGGGGGGGGCAGGAGACCGCAGCAAAGGAAGCCCAGATGGTGGCCAAGGTCCCACCGTCAGTCAGAGGAGTGGCAGTGGGGAGAGGGCCCTTCCCTGTCGGGGGCGCTGCTCTGGCGGAGAGGTGGGCCACCTTGGACAGTACCCGTGGTGATCATCAATGCACATTGCCTCCAAAAACCTAGACACCCTTTGGGTACAAAGGATTAAAATGTGCCAAATGCCTAACCACTGCTCAGACCAGCCCTGAAATTCGAGGGTGGGGAGCCAGGGAGAAGGCCAAGGAGCCTCCTCAGCGCTCCCCACCACGTCTCAGTGGGGCTGGGACCAGAGCTGAGGCGAGCTGGCTGGCTGGGGCTGACTCCCCTACTGCTCCTCCTGCCCTTCACCCCCTCAGGCCCGGGGCGGGGGAGGGCAGCCGTCTCCTGTCCGCTGTCCACCCCAGCATGTGCCTCAGTGCTCCCTTCTCAAACTTCCACTCGCAGCCGCAACCTCAACAGGACAGGGTTCCGGCGTCTCCCCCGGCTACCCCCACATTTCTCTCCTCCCCGCACCGCGTGAGGGCCATGACGACACCGACACGCCAAGCCACACGTCAGTGGGGGGATGAGACACAAGGACGGACTTGTCTGGGAACAGCCTGTCGGTGGCGGGCTGCCTGTGGACTTTCTGCAGTCAGCACCATGGTCCTCCATCACACGTCCCAGGGGGCCTTTGCCTCGGGTGTCCGGGGCTTCTGTCTTGCCCGCCTGACACGGCTGGCTCTCTGCCCTGCACCCAGCACACCTTACACTTGCACCCTTCCTAGCACCTGTCCTGTATCGGTCACCGTCAGCTCAGTGTACAGACCATCGGGCCAGTTCCCGGACAGCAGGCTGACTGAGGTCAGCGGGAAGCCCCCCAGGTGTTGGCTCAGGGCCGGTTTGGGGATCCCCCTTCTCCATCCCCCCCCCCCCCCCGCCCCATGCTCACATGCTGGCTGCCGAGGCCTCACCCTCCATCCAAACTGGTGCCACACGCAGGGCCTGGCACCAGGGCTGAACGGCAGGCAGAGCCGCCCCCTCCGCAACCCAGTGGCTGCTTTGTTGGCTCCTTGTTGGGCCAGGATGTCCGTTCTCGGCTAATGAGCAGCTTAAGTGTGCAGGTGAGCAGGACAGCGGGATGCCGGCCCTGAGCCTAAAACAATGTCAGCAATTCAGGGGCTGCCGAGTGGGAAACCGCTCACCGCGAAGAGAGAGGCCTTTCAAACGGCTCGTGTTGTTCTGAAGTTGCCTCTCTGCTCGCCTCCTTTTTTTATTTTTCCTTTTAAAACCATTAGAATCAAGCATTTATTAAACTATCGAGGCCAGGGGAAGTACTTCGAGGAGCTATTCAAGCCCAAAAGCCTCAAAGAAGGAAGACGGGACTCTGAGGGTCTAATTGATTTTCTTCTAGAATAAAATTAAAAGCGAGGCAGAGAGGAGCAACAAGCACTCCCCTTTATTGCACGCCTCGGAGCTGGGTAAATAGAGGGCAGGGTTTCCTGTTTGGTTTGGAATGAGGGAGGAGGGTTATTGTGAGAAAATGAAAAACAATGAGATTGAGAAAGGAGCGGGTGACAGGCAGGGGGAGTGGGTCTCCTGTCCGGCCTGAGGGCTGGGGACACCCGGCTTTGCTCTGAGAAGTGTGTTCCATCGCGGGCTCCGGCTTCTGCACCAGCCTGTGGAGGCAGACGTGCCCTTTGTAGAATGTAAACAAACCTGCCTTCTCTCCCAGCCATCACTGGGAGATGAGGAGCCATTTCTTCCTCGTTAACTAGAAAAAGCCCACCCAGGGAAGCCCGGCTCCCGTGCCCGCTACCGCTACCGGAATTTTTCACTGAAGGTGATCAGCCCGGGGCCAGCCGTGCATCCCAAGTCCCGGGCAGGAGGGCAGAGGAGATGGTGTGCTAACATTTCTCTCCAGGGCACCATTTCAGCAGTGTTGGGGCGAGAGCCTGAGGGGAGGGCTCTGTCCTGCTCTCCCCACTCTTCTACCAAGATGGGGCCAACGGCCATTCCACTCTGGGCGCCCTGACCTCCGGGATTTGGGTTCTAGTTTTCCAAACATCACTTACACCTTTCTCCCTTGGGAGACAGAGAGTGCTGAGGCCCAGGGTGTTAAAATAAGGCCGTGCCCTGTACAGCCCTCAGACCAGGTGTCTGTCCAGCAGGAAGCAATTCGTGCTTTCCAGGTCTCACTGTTCACCCTGACTCTCCAGGCACGGCATGCTTTTTGTTGTTTTGTTTTGTGGGTTTTTTTTGTTTGTTTAAAATATTACAAATAGTAGTACATATGTTTCCCTTTTTTTCTCCCTCTTGACCTCTCCCCAGCTTTCCCAACCTCCCAGCACATGCCCTCTCCTGCTACCCTCCCCCCACCCCGCGTGTCTTGAGTCCCATGGTTATGCTTTTATGCATGTATACAGGTCCTTAGGTTGATCTCTTGCAGCAACCCCCCAATCTCCCCTGCCTTCCCACTGTAGTCCAACGATCTGTTCCATGCTTCCTTGCCTCTGTATCTATTTTTATTTCTCCCATTTTCTTTCTTTAAAAAAACAACACAAAAAAACCTTGCCTCTGCAGACTGGAAATAAACATACGAGCACAAGAAATGCTTGAGACCCAGTTTCAATGACCAACAGTTCTGAGACTCAGCTTCAATGTCAAACTGCTCCTTATGTGTGCATGTCAGCAATGGTGTCTGGATGGTGGACAAATGTTGGCAATGCAGGTCCCACCCTCTGTTGTTTGGTCCTGGGTAACCTGCCGCGACGCACAGCTGCTGACTGCGAGCGTGGCAAGGCGATGTCAGCGTCTTCCATCTCTGGACTCTCTCCTCTTGTCTCCGAAGGCTCGTCATGTTGTGAAGCAGTGCCCACTCGCTGAGAACGGCAGCCAGGTGTTCTGACATTGCTTTCCGCCCAGCGTGGGCAGAATCTTCCTCGGGGCCACTTTCCAGAAGCAAGAATTTCAAGTAGAAGGCCAAAGCAATTTTAGGAGGGACACCCTCTAGTCATTTGTGAAAATCTTTCCCCCTCTCTCCTCTGTTTCTAATGCCATTTTAGAAGCTTGAAAATACAATTTTTTTCCCCTTTACCAATTTTGTGTTTTTCTATTTGGCAAACATTGATTCTTTTCTGTGTCCCAAATGGAGGTGAAATTAACTTGTCTGTCTGTTTCTTAAACAAAAATAAATAAACAACTTCAATATGTATAGCCTCAGACCCTGGCAAACACGCTTTTTCGGTATGCCAATGTCACTGAGGAATGTCAGCTCAGCACCACGATTAGCATTTCACAACTGCCACACAGCCAAATGTTGAGGAATAACAAATGCTGTTTTGAGTCCCTTGAAAATTACAGCTGAAGAAATGGAATGTTCAGTCTTATTGCAGGAAATTAAAAACAACAGTCCAGGAGTCTGGGATCCAAATGACTTTCTTTCTCAAGTAACTAATTTTAAAGATCAAAACTGAGTTCTAAAAATGTATGCAAGTTAATTTAGTTTACTTTTTAAAAGTTTTCCTGTCTAAAGTTTTGTATTATCTACTTTAGATGTTTTTTTTAATCCCAATCCCCAGTTTAAAACATAATTGATGTTAATAAGTAAAAAGTTAAGCCACAGATGAAGGGCAATATTTGCCTAATAATATTTATATGTAGAATATATAAAAAAACTGATGATTCAATAATAGGATCAGTAAGCCAATTAGAATGGGCAAAAAAGGTAAACAAAATGGGCAAAGAAGATAAACAAATAGCTAATCAGTGCATAAAAATATGTTCAACACCATTGAGTATCAGAGAAATACAAATTAAAGCTAAAATGGTATCTTATTACACACCCACGATTGCTGAAATTCAGAGAAAAGACCACATGGAGTGTTGGTACGGATATTCAGGAACTACAACTTTCCTGCTAATAAGATTGCAAAATCATACAGCTACTTTGAAAGCTGCTTAGCAGTTCCTTAAATTACTAAACACATACTTATCACACACTCCATTAAGGCTCCTCCTGGGGACTTACTCCAGAGAAATGATAACAGAGCCACACCAAAATCTATAAACAAATGTTTACAGCACCTTTCTTCATAATTTCCCCAAAGAGAAAACAACCCAGATGTCATTAACTGGTTAATGGATACAGAAATTGTGGCATAGTCATTCTATGAATGCCATTCAGTAATAAAAAGAAACAAATTAATGACATGGGTGAGTCTCAAAAACATCGTGCTAAGTTAAAGAAGCCAGACACAAAGACTACATGCTATATGATTCCATTTACAAGTCATTCTAGAAAAGGCAAAGTTACAGATACATAAAACAGATCTAGAAAATAAAGAGGCACAAGAACATAGATCTAGAACATTCTGTATCTTGATTGTGGTGGTAGTTCCACAACCATATATTCTGGCCAAAACTATCACACCGTACACTTTTAAATGGGTGAATTTTATTCCATGTAAATTATACCTCAGTAAACCTGACTTTAAAAGAAAGAAATTAGCAAGAGTAGGTATAATAGGTTGAATAATGGCCCCCAAACATATCCATGTTCTAATCCTTGGAACCTGTGAATGTTGCCTATAAGATGAAAGAGACTTTGTCTAGTCAAGGATTTTGAGATGGAGAGTTTATCCCTGGATTAGCCTGATAGGCAGTTATAAGTGTCCTGATAAGAGGGATGCGGGCCCGACTAGTGTGGCTCAGTGGGTGAGGGCCAACCCACGAACCAGGAAGTCATGGTTCAGTTCCATCGGGACACACGCCTGGGTTGCAGGCTGGATCCCCAGTAAGGAGCATACAGGAGGCAGCTATGGGATTTATATATTGCTCAGACAGCTCCAAATCTCTCCAATGTTTGCTCTATGGCCTCTGTGTTTGCTGAGTGAATTCTACATTCTGTGATTCTTGCTATAATCCTACCCTTAAGCTAATTTTACTAAAAGCTATTGATATGGGAGCCTATCTTGGGCAAACAAGATATAAATTCCATAGCTTCATTTACTGCATCAATGTTCCTATCTCTCCCCCCACCCCTCTCTAAAATCAACTTTAAAAAATGCTTTTAAGAGGGAAGAGAAGAGTTGATACAGAAGAGAAGGCCACGTGACAAGCAGAAGACAGCAGAGTCAGAGAGCCCAGGAAGTGGAAGAATGCAGCACTAGCAGCTGGAAATGGCAGAGAATAGATTTTCCCTTAGAGTTCAACACTACCAACCTCCGTTTTGGCCCACTGTAACTGATTTTGGACTCCTTCCCTCCAGAACTGTAAGAGAACAAATTTGTCTTGTTTTAAGCCACTAAATTTGTGGTAATTTGTTACAGCAGCCATAGGAAACTAATACACAAAGGAAACAACTAATAAACTAGAACACAGATTACAAGAGATAATCTTGCTCTCACTTAATGAGAGGCCTGATGGCTTAGCTCAGCATCCTTAGACTTCAGTGTGGATCCTTTGAGATCTGTTTTTAAAAAGGGTGGTTCCCAACTCCCATTCACCTCACTCTTATCTCCCCACTCCTGCCAACCTGTTCAGTCGGGTGGTGTGGGGGTTGGGGGAGCCTGGGTAACTATAGGTGGGTTTAATACTGTTGTCCTGGGTGCCCCAAACAGAGCATTTTTCTATTTATAACATGATAACTCAGTACAATTACTACTTCTTAGGTACATCAACTTGCTCCATGCCTAGCATCTAGCAGGTACTCAGCAAGGGAATTTATTTATCTGTTTGACAGCTCCATAAACTCAAACCTCTCCAATGTTTGCTCCATAGTCTCTGTGCTTGAAATCTACATTCTGTGATTTTTGCTATAACCCTACCCTTAATCTAATTTTACTAAAAGCTATTGGTATGGGAGCCTATCTTGGCAAAGCATGTCGGTCATTCTATTTTATAAATCCAATAGCTTCATTTACTGTGTTTTTTTATTATTATTATTTCAGAAACACCAGCAGCAGACAGGATTTCTGAATAATGAAGGAGAGGCCAGGTTACACAATAGTCAAATGTAAACACACACACACACACACACACACACACACACACACACACACACACACGGAAATGGTGCCTTTTGGGTTTTGTTTCTACATTCTATCCATGAAGTCCAGAGCTCTTCTAGATAAAACGCTGGCATTTGGCAACCCTCTGGCCAGACATGCACTCCCCCTTTGGCATCCTTCTGTCCACCAGATGCCACTTCTCCCTGCCCAACTGAAACTCTGTTGGTAAGCGGGGGACTCCCAGAACCCAGTGCCAGGGCCAGCCTCCCCTTGGGGGATGGCAGGGTCAACTTTCCCTGCAGATGATGGGTGTAGACTAACCCGAGGTGTTGACTTTCAGACTGAGGTAGGAGTGTCAGTGATGTGAAAGCACTTGAGACCCTCTCCGGTTGCTTCCACTGGGTGAAAGCTAAGAGAAGCCTGCAAATGTCTAGGCACCAGTACAAGATTCATTTAACTCGGTTAGTGCAGTTGACAGTTTGAATGGTTTGAAACTCCTCCAGTGAAAACCCAAGCCCTATCAGGTACAATTGAAAAGAAAAAAGTCAGGGAGGACACACAGAGGTAATTTTAAGGCCAGAATAACCAAACAGTTCCATTTGTAAACAGGCTAATTTATGTTTCCAGGAGAATCTGACAGGCTACTCTAGCAGTTTTAACAATGCATTGCTCCACCATGTTTATCAAATATTTAAACATCCCATTTTTATTGAACTGTAATGTCTTTTGAATATGTAAGCAAGAGAAGAAGGATGACTTTTCTTTCTTATGGCAAGGATACAATGGCCACTCTACTCATCGACTGTTCCCATCTGTACAATAAAGTCGCATTTGGATTCTCATATTTGGTAGAAAAATAAATCATTCTCCATCTTCCATAAATACATATTATCTAAGTCCAGATCAATTGATTGATCCATCACAGCATTAATTGATCAGCATAGCATCTGTCTGTCCATTTATTTGTCTGAGAGAGAAGCAGGTGACATATAATTACTTCCATAATGGAATAACATTTTCTCCCCAATGAGCAAAGCCATGAATGTGATAGGAAGGTTCTGGTTCTTAAAGGCAAGTAAAGGCTTATTATTTCATTGTATCAGCTCTACCAAATCAGAGACCAAACATCACCTGTTTAAAGTGAGAACCGCTCGTCAAAAATATCCAGTTTGAATGTGGCACATGTGACATAGTCTGTAAAGGTCCATTGCAAAAGCCTGCAGCTCCAGTAAACTAAACCAATGCCCGGACCACCTCGCTCATTATGACGGACAGTAATCAGTGGCCTAATAAAGCGATTGGAGCTGAAATCATATTTGCATTCATAGCAGCAGTGGAATAACGAGTAAGCTGTAGAGATGAATCTACATATTCATTTTTCTTCCCTACAACACACAAGCCTTGCTTTCTCGCCTTCTCCCTGTGTGAGAGTCAACACAATGTTTGATGCACTGAAATGCAGCAGCAAATCATGTTTGACGAAGGAGATGGCTTCTGCCGCCAGGGCATCCCCCTCACTGGGGACCAGCGGATGGTTTGGAAGGGGCTTTAAGTAAGAAGGCAGAATCATATCTCCAAGCCCAGGGGTCAGGAATTTATTTTCATGGTGTCAAAAGCATATTTTAATGATGTAATGTGTATTCTGGTGCCTCCTAGCTAACTGGGTGGGGGTGCTGCTTGCTACAGAGATAACTGGGGTTTTATGACACAGAGTTTGGGTCAAGAATGAAAAGTTTTGAAGATTTACATTTTTTCTCCAGCATTGACCTTTTGGCTTTATTCCATAATTAAGCAAAGACATGGCAGCAAAAGGGAATATTATGGGCCTGCCATATCCCCAGGGTGTTATGAGAGACCAGATACAGTTAAGCTATCTCAAGACAACCATGTTCTCTGGAGTTGCTTTATTGCTATTATAAAAAATCTTTATTATGGGAAAAATATGTATTTTTATGCCAGAAGAAGATGAAGATGACAGGCTGTTGAATGGTAGTTTCAGTTGAGGTTCGTGCCCACAGAGATTGTAAAACACCCAAGACTAGGGGCGGCCTCCTGATAGACTCTTAAGAAACTTGAAGGGGTATATTAATCTTTGTGAAATGCGTAGTTGGAACAGGTTACCATTAACTGGCACTTTCCAGTTATCAAGGTATTTTATGAAACCGAAAGAAGTCCTATTACACTTGCTAACAGGGCCAACTTTGGGGGTGTGGCTAACGCAACGATCTCTTTCCAGGCTTGGGCCCTCAGAACCTTGAGAGCCTGCTGCTTTTCCCGCGCTGCTTAGCTGGCCACTTCTGCCAGCGCTTCCATGGGAAGCAAAAGAAATCCATGAACTGAAGGGCTGCTCTTTCCTTCTCATTGAAAACATGGCACGTTCCAACCTGATTTTGATTGTTTGTAAAACAAACAAACACCTGCCCACTCTGCTCTAAAGAAAAAAATAATCACCATAAACAGTTCACTCTTCCCTCCATCAATGCTACCAAAATTAGATCCTTTTTTAAAAAAGTATTGTTCCTTCAATCTGTCATCAGTAGGTATCTTTGCCACCAAGAAAAGTCTGTCTGTGTACTTGTGTACATTACCTTTGTGTTTTTTACGTATATGTCATTCCCACTGAATTTCAGGGGAGTGTGAGGGGGCTCTTGCATTTTTCTCCTGGCTTTTCCTGGTGGGTTCTCTAGGAGCTCACCTCCTGAGTTCTCCTGTCTCTCTGTGGTCCAGAACAGGTAATAGAATTATTTCCCTTCCACCCTGGGAGGGAGAGTTGAGTTGGGATCCCCACCCACACTTTCTGTCCTGATGGGGAGATGGGTCGCTGTGACCGTCCCACCCGCAGAAGCAGAGACACATTAGCATCTTTGGTAAAAGGGCTGTGGTCTCACCTGGTCTCTTCCACGTCAGAGGGAGCCAAGGCCGCGTGTTCTCAAGGACAGGTTCACAGAACAGGTTCTCTAGAAGGCAGGGCCATTGTCCCCTCGGTTGTCTAGCGCCAACTTGAGAGCCAGCCCCACAGAGGTGAGCAGGGAGCCACGCCTGCGGCTATCTGGGCTAACCATTTTTGCCTGCTTCAGAAAGCAGAAACCAGAACAACAACAAAAAGAAAACCCCACAAGCAGAAAAAGCAATGTTTCTCCGTAAAGAAAGACTGAGGCTAGTTTTGTTTGTTTAGTTGGTTTTTGATCCCTACTTGAGGTTATGTTCTTATTGATTTTAGAGACAGAGAAGGGAGGCGGGGGCGGGGGGGACATTAACATGAGGGAGAAACATCCGTCAGTTGCTTCCCACATTCACCCCAAACAGGATGGAACCTGCAACCCAGATGTGTGTCCTGACCAGGAATGGACCCTGCTACCTTTTGGTGTATAGTAATGGTCGGCAAACTGCGGCTCGCGAGCTACATGCGGCTCTTTGGCCCCTTGAGTGTGGCTCTTCCACAAAAAGCCACATGCAGGTGTGCACATACAGTGCGATTGAATCTTCCCGGTCCATGCGCAGAAGTCAGTTTTCGGTTCTCAAAAGAAATTTCAATCGCGTATTGTTGATATTTAGCTCTGTTGACTAATGAGTTTGCTGACCACTGGTGTATAGGGTGACGTTACAACCAACTGAGCCACCCAGCCAGGCAGAGGCTAGTGTTTTTTTTTAATAGTTATTTCATCACATTGCTCACCAGACCCCGCATGAGCACGCCGGCTGCTCCACTTTCACTGCAGTTGGCCATCTAAGAATCTGGGGCTCCAATCCCTCCTCTCCCCTGGTTGCCTCAGGACCTCCACAGATCAACATTAGTGTGCATCTAAAACCTCTCTGCCTGGGTCCAGCTCACTTGTTAGCCATGTTTCCAGTACAAAAGAACTGAATCCCAAGGATTTGCAATGGTCCCTTGGGGCACAGTGGGATTCCACCAGTTGCTCTAACAAGTTGTCTGTGTAGAGCCTGTTTGGGGTATTGCTCAGTAACAGGCAGGGGAAGAGCTACCAGAGGACACAGCTTCCTTGCTTCTGTCAGGGTGCATGTTCCTTTCCTCCCTCTGACCCTACAACAAAAGCTGAGGGTAACATTCGGTGCCATGTTTGGGCACCAGCAAGAGAAGTTCCAGGTGGACCTAGAGAGAGATGGTGCTAGAAGGAACTTGGGTGGGGGACGCAAGAAACAGACTTGTAAATTAGGGAAACCCTTGTGGCTAATTTCATGCTCTGCATCCTTAGATATTCGCATTCCTTATTGCGGAATATTTTTGCCATACACCCGTTTCCAAGTGAGAATGTCACTTTCGTTTTTCTGCTTACTATATTCTTATTTGGACAGAGCATGTTTCACGGTGCAGTTTGCTGGCTCCATCCTTAGGAAAGATGCTCAAAGTATGTGTATCATAGTCAGGCTTTTCAGTGCCTGTATGTGCGCCATGTTTCCTCCCGGACACCAAGTGGCATCCAGTTGGTCTTAGGAGCCACTCCAAATGTGCAGATCTTTCCTTCTGCTGTGAAAGCGGAGTCATCTTGGGAGATTGATATCACTCAATGTCCCCAAAGCACAGCTGTCAAGTACGTAGATTCAAAATTTCACCATTTCATTTTATCTATTTTCAGAGCTTATTGAGTTACTGGTGTGTTTCTTCTCTTCCAAAATGCTATGAGCTCTTCCTGTGGTGCTCTTTTATTCGGAAGACCCCAATGCAGCCCACCTGGGAGTCAGGGGGAAAAGCCTTCCTATAACGAACCAGTGTGAGCAATGTAGGAAAAATGAGATACAAAGCTGACAGAAAAGCAAGTTCTGGTTTTCCTACTTCTAAAGGATTATATCAAACAGATTTAAAATAATGGAAAGTATCTGGTCTCTCCGCATGTGGCAGCAGAAGGTGACTGCCAGCCACGAGGCAATGGTGTACAGGACTCGGTGTGCTGTGCAACACCAGAAATGTCAGACACGCAGCAATATTAGAGTACTTGGCCCTTAGGAACAAAATGGACCAGAGTAATTTATTAATTGGCATTGTGACTCCAGGTTTGAATGGAAACCATAAGACAAAGATATACCCCAACTTTTCTTGTTATCGTCAGTCTTTTCTGATTTTCTTTTCTTTGTTAATGCTGCTGAGAACTCGCAGAAAGTGGAATTTGCGTGAGGTAGGTAATGAGAAGCAACTGCAAAGGAAACTTCTTGGTAATTGAACAAGTACCCAAAGACATCACACACACACACACACACACACACACACACACACAATTAAATACACTTGCCAATTTTTTTGCCCGATTAATGGCAATTCCAAAGAACTTTGATTAGGTCAGATTGTTAACTTGGGCTTCCCAGCTGATTCCCACCGTAGGTGATGCTGTGCTACCTAATTAAGACCCATGGTTCAACAGCTTCAGTAGATAAAAGATTATAATTCCTTGCACTTGGCAACTGTCTGTTATGAAGGGTTCTGAATCTCCCAATTTATCTGGCCATGAGGAGCTCTAGAAAAGATGCATTCTCCTTTCCACCTCTTGTAGTTAGCAAGTGTTTTTTGTTGTTTGTTTTCTTTCTTTTTTTAAAGGTTTTGCCCGAGAGTTCAGGACTTAAAAGAGGTGTCCATTTTAGATGAAAACTGTGTCTACATTATAGCAGGCTTAGGTGACAGGATTCCAACTGGTTTCTGATTCAGAACATTAGTTTGCCAACCATTATTTTTTCTTGTTCTTTAGTTACACACACACACACACACACACACACACACACACACACACACGTGCGCGTACACACACAGATAGATGTGGTCATGCAGTGAAACTGCTAAAATTGCTACGAAGTAGGAAAAGTATGCTTGTGTGTTTGACTCTTGACTCCAATATTTAAAATACTAAGGGTAATACATAATCATAAACAGCAATTGTGTCCCTGATTTAGTTTTAGTGTCATTAAAATTCTGTGGCGATGTTTACCATGCATTCTTCCTTAAGAAACTGTACTGCTTCCTCTCTCTGAGCCCCCGATGAAGTGTGTGGGGGAGTATATATTACTGGACTTGCAGAGCAAACATGGCCCAGCAGGTTGGGAGACAGTGAGGAGCGGGTCTAGCTGGCCGCCTGGGCCCCTCCTGCCCAGCCTGGGGCCCGCCCCTCGTGCGCGGCGTCCGTAGTAGGAGTCTTGGCCCAGTCGCCGGCGCTCCCGGGGGAGTCAGGACCTCGCGCTCCCTCCAGGATGGGACAGGATAGGACAGCCCGGTTTGTGCACCAGCATCCTTAATATTTCCTTCCTTTCAGAAGCAAATAGAGCGTTCCCTTATCTGAATGCTAATTTCCTAGTTAAAAACCCTCCCTTGCTGACAAGGGACTGAAAGAGTTTTAAATCACAGATGTAGAGTATCAAATGCAATAATGCTCTTGCAATAGTGCATTGAAGCCTCAATTAATTAACCCTTGGGCTAAGTAGGCAGGTACATGGCGGTGGCCGCAGGCGGTGGATGGATGAGATTTAAATGTGCATCTCATTTCCCCAGCACGGAGCATGCCGCTTGGTTCAGAAAGGAGTCATTTTGCACACTCGCCTCATTTACTCGCCGCTTTAATCCTCCTAATTCCACCTGAGATCGGGGGAGAATTGAAAAGGAAGGGGAGGAGCAGGGGCTACGGGCTGGGCTTTTGTGCGCTGGGTCCCCCGGGGCGGCGCCGCGCAGGGCCTCTCCCGGGGCTCTCGCCTCCCAGCGAGTGGGCGGCAGTGGGGACCCTGCTGGGCGAGGTCCAGGCGGACGGGGCGGTTTCCCCATTTTCAGTGGGTGCGGGCAGTCTTGGAGGAGGGTGCCAGGCCGCGCCCCCCCCCCCCCCAGCTCCCCGCAGGTTCGGGATCCCCGGGGACAGGCCGCGGGTTGTGCCGGACGCCCCGGGGCGCTGGGGCTGGCCAGCGGGCGAGGCTGCCGCACCCGACACCCCGCGGGCCTGCGGGCGGGTGGGCGCTCGGATCCGCGGCCTTAGGCGTCCAGCCGCCCGGGAGCCAGCGCCGCGTCCCCCCTCGGCCCGGGCGTCGTGTCCGCGCCCACTAGGCGCCCCTCTCCAACTCGTTTCTCTCCACGCGACCTGCCATCTGTGAACTCGTCTTTAACCTAATAAAAACCATCGAGCTTTTGACTAACAAGGAAAGGAAACAGCGCTCGTGGCGGGGCTGGGGGGAGACGGCCTCGCTAATGTGCGGGCTGCGGACGGCGTGATTTACGGGCGGCGCTGACGGCGGCCATGATTAGGGGGCCGGCGGCGAGTGCATTAGCCGTCTGCGCGCGGCCCGGAGTAAACAGGCGTTTTATTTATCGCGGTGCCAGAGGCCTCTTAGCGGAAGAGCGCCTCTCCAAATTGAAATATAGCAGAGTTTACCCTCCTGATTAGGGCTTCCCGCGCGGCGCCCAAGGCTATCCGCTAAGCAGCAACAACGCTCGCTGACACCTAATTGTCACCGGATTAATGTGCAAACAGGGACGGCGAGCGGCGACCACAAATAACCTCGTGTCAGGGCCGTTGGTGGCCACGTCCACTCGCAGTGACTTGGGGCCAAATTGGAGTTTATATGTCAAAACGGGCTCGGATCAATGTGCCGGCTCCTCCTGCAGAGGGCCGGAGGCAGCCCTGGCAGTGTTGATCTCTGTGCGTAAAGGGGGTGTGTGTGTGTGGGGGGGGGGCGCATATTGTGCGCTGGGGGGTGGAGGGGCGCAGGCAGCCGGAGGAGGGCAACTGCCTTTCCATTACGTTTTTTGTTTATGCTCCCGAATTCACAGCTATTAAGCTGAATTTATGTGAATCGGGTCCTTCTCTCCAGGATCTTGTGACTTTCGCCTGGTGTCTCTATATAAAATTTAATCACCCTGTTTGTGAATCAAATCATCCCCACAACAGCGGATTCAATCTGGGTTGCCACCTGTCTGGCTTTGGACAGGAGCAACCGCACTGGGCAGCTGGGTTCCAGCTTTTCATGGGGCTGGTGATTGGTTGGCTGGCCGTTGGGTAACCGAGTTTGCTCTGGGGTTTTCCAGAACAAGAGCTAGATGCAGCTGAAGGAGCGAAAGAGGGCAGCCTTCCATATTCCCTAGGTACCTCCCCCTTTCCTTTAAATGACCAGATTGGTAGCAGCTCTGTGTTTAAAATCACAAAAGTTCATAACAGTCCAAAGCAAATGTGGAATAGGTTACCATCCAAGAAGTTCTTATGCTCACTCATTTTTCTTCTACAATTAGCCATTCAGGGAGGGGGGAAAGTCACAAATACATGAATTATGTTGCTAAATGTACTTCTAAAGTTCTTAAGTTTTATTGAGCATGAAAGTTGGTCTTTCCCTGTGTTAAGGACTGAAGTAGCTATAGAACTAGCTAGTAGCTCAATGGTGCAAAGTCTTATGATTTAAATTTGACATTTGCAATTTTTTGCTGTAAAATATTGCTTTCTTTATTTCAAGACTTTCGTTGAAAACCTCGTAATTCCTTTTAAGCTCCATTTGATTGTCAATTGCACAACTCTCTCTAACGCTTAGGGCTTATGCTTTTCACACACACATGATTTACGCTTTTTGTGTCACAATCTAATGTGCTTTGGTACGGCTCCTACTTATTCCTCTTGCATCATGAAAGCCTTCCCTTTGAGAGGCTGGGGCTTTTATAGCGAAGCAATGAAAGAGTTGTGGCCTGGCTGCAGAACGCCTAGGATTGTCTGAAATGACCGATTTCGCTGCCATAGCCAGCCTCCTGTGCCATTCCATTTAATGTATTTTCAGAAAAATGGCGAACTGGCTATCTGCATATTTGGATAATAGAATGAAATACATTTTCACTATTGAAAATTCCAATAGCTGGCCACAGAAAGCCCATTCATTGTCAAATATAGGGAGAAGGATGGCAGGACATGTTCCGGTAGTTGCAAACACTGAAATTTCTTTTCAACTGTTTGCTCTCAGAAAATCCTGAAGCTGGATCTGCAATGGGGAAATCCCAGCTTCGTTTGGCTAACAACATTCAGGATGCATTTGACTAATCCAGCTGTAGAACTCTAAATCCATCCAGGCTGCTGGCTGGAGCCTTAAATTTAAGTTAATCATTCTCATTAGAATAATAATACTTAAGCAAAATATCACAAGTAGATATTAAGTTTTCTGGAAAAAAATAATATGTGTTGTATGATAAAGATTGGAATTCACACAGGAAACATTTTGTTCACCCTAATTATTATACTTTATAGATCTTACTCTGTAGAACCCCAAAACTGAAAGGAAATTTAGAGGCCATCAAATCCTCTTTATAGCCCTATTTGCAGATGGAAAAACCTGAGGCCCAGAAAAGTTAAATGTCTCTCTCTCTAGCACATACACACACATACACACACACATAATTATATCTTCCTGATATTTTCCTATACATCATTATTCTAACCAAGCCATAAACATTGTAAACATATGAGAAAAATATTGAATGTTTCTGTCATACCTTGTCGATATTAATTATTTGGGCATTTTAACACTAAAACTTTTCTGGAACATAAAAACTGACTTTTTAAATTATGGATTAAAGAAATAATTGGAAATTGGATTATTCTTTGCTCACTTACCTGGAAACTGTGAAACCGAATTAAAATTTTAAAGAAATTCTCAGTATTTGAGAGTTGCCATGTCTTGGTTATTTGAGACTGGGATGATATTGTGTCTCTCCCAGTTTTCTGTCCCTTTTATCATCCACTCTTTCTTCTTTTTGCCTTCTCTTTCAGGCTCTACAGGGAGAAACTAAGACTCAACGAAGTTGATTTTATCATTGTTTGGTAAGATATTTCACAGAGGAAATAGGGCAGAATTCCACATAGAATGGAGTTTGATTATCACACATACCCATGGCTCTCCCTGACTCCATGCGATGAGCAGTCAGGGGATAACCCCAATTATAGAAGAGAAGGGAGTATTGGGTAGGTTGTTAGGTAATTCTGCTGAAGAGTTATAGATTGATTTGTGTATAAATCACTCTTGGAGTTCTGTGATGATCTTGGGGGTACAAACTTGGGATATGTCTGAGTTATTAAGTCTCTGCCACATTGGTGTGGCTAGGTTTTCAGAGAATTGAGTAAAATGAAATTATGTCAACCAAGAAAAAAGAAGTCCCCCAGAATTTCAGCTATGACTATTTAAATCGAGATCTAATCTGGAATGTCTGGCAATATGGTCAGGCTCTGGGTGTTATTTAGTGACTCCGGGAGGTATATTCACTGTAAGGAAACTGCTGAAATCTACGAGGGGACCTACAATGGGCTGTAAGCTTAGAGCCTGAACTAGGATATATACCAGCCTGGTCCATACACCTCCCCAATTCCAATCTTGCGTTGTTGAGAATTTTAAAACCAGTTATCAAAAGAACTGGTATTAGGTATATAACCAGGCACTTTTATACAATAAACTAATTAAACCCTATTCTGATTCCATAGACTAAAATGATTACACAGAGCTCTGTGAAAGGAAGGAGGGAGGGAAGCTATTCAGGAATTAACTCCATGAAGGAGCATCATTTGCTCTGGGTTGAAACACTCTGGAAGCATTTTGACATTTGGAAGAGAAGGGCCAGGTGCTGAAGGTAGAAGAGCATTGCTGTGTTGCCGTGGGAGGCATGAGTTATGAAGGGTCTAGGCCTAGTGGTATGGCCTCGGGTGAGTCACCACTTAATAGCCACATGTTGTGGAACTAGGCACACCTCAAGGTGGGCCCTCAAAGTCAGCATCCAACAAGCTTTTCCAGGAGTCCTCCTGAACTCTAGAGTTTAAGATGCTTGGACTTACACATTTTCTTGTAAATGTGAGGTTTTTAATCACTTACACTTTGCAATTTGAGCTCTAATACTGCAGTCTGAGGAAAGACTTGAAGAGACACTGATGACTGATTTGGAAGACTCCTTCAGACCACAGGGGCACTTCATTAGGCAAACTCTTCAAGGGCTTTCTTCTTAAAAGCACATGCCCATGGCAGCGTCAGTCTGGCTATTTGCTTTGAAGGTCCTCTCTCTACCACAATACTTCTCTCTAATTAACAAAATGTAGTTTTGAATTAAAAATACTCTAAGATATCCTCTCTGTAATTTTTTTCATTTATTTAAATTACTGTCTTTAATTGTCATATATTTCAGCAATATCGTGAGTTTGTGTGTATAGATAGTAACAATTTGTTTTGCCATTTTCACCTTCTGAAATAAAATGAAAACCCAAAATATCCCAAATCGGTTTTCTTTTAGGATTGAGCAAGGAGCCCCATTCTTTAATGTGATAAAAAAAAAACAAAAAACCCGCATCTATATATTATCCTTACACTTAAACAATTAAAGGCAGATAAGGTATACTGTATTCCAAACATGCATGCTATTCTTTGGCAAGCAATTTTTGGAAATCACTTATTTCTATTCTTGGTACTGGAGAGCTAATTCCATTGTCTGAGCGTAAATGGATTTTAGAATCCAATAGCCGTTTCTGGGATGAGGCCTACTAGACCTCAGACTCAGTGTATATCAGTTGGTGTTCCTGCATCATTTAAATGAAAGCAACACTGTGTGGAAACCATTAAGCCACTCTTTCCACCATGTCTAATATTGCTCGTGAAGGAACAATATATTGCCCACTTTCTGTGTACTCTTTGTAAGGCGGGATTTTTTTTTTTCTTCTTACCTGAGGGAAGTTTTTCTAAAAGCATGTCTTTTTAATGGTATTCTTTTCCCTTCTCAGCGAGGGACTATTGATTGAGTGGACATGGTGCACTGTAGCTGCTCTGACTGCCAGCAGCAGAGCTGCCCGTGATTGATTTTATATAGCACCTTTTATACGTGAGAAATCCAGGAGCACTTAACAAAGCAGTGAGCGAGCTTGATGCTGATCGTGATGGCATAAGGTAGGCGAACACCGGTGACGGCAGGAACCCATCGCAGCTCACATTGTTTCAGATTCTTGATCTCGCCAGAGGGCCCATTGGCCAGGACACCCCATTTTCTGGTCTGCCTGGGATCTCACACTGGGAAGGACACTTATCCATCCTTCTGAGACATCCCTGGGCCGCCTCACTGACCAGACCTAAACCACTCAAGACCGAGGAGATAGGCCACTGTTGGTGGCTACGGAAGAGTCTCTTATTCTACAGGCCTCTATTTCCTCAGTGGTTCAAAAGAGGGGTTGGGTTTGGTGGGGCCATCTAGTCAGAAGTTCTGAGACTCTCTGATTTCATGAGTACTTCTTGAGCCTTGAGAAGGTGCCCAGCGTTGTATCAGGCCTCTGCTCTGGAGACGGAAGACTCTTTCGCTGACTTCAGTACTGACTAAGTACAAAAAGAACGAGAGGACACCTCTGGAAATGCACAGTGGATCTGCCCTCAGAGGGAGAGTACATCATCGCTCACTTCTTTAGCTCCTAGCACAGTGCTTAGCACATAAGCCCTCAGTAAATGTTTGTTGAGTGAAAACATGCAAATGCAAAGTGTCTTTTCAGTGTCAGAGAAAGGGACATTTCAATCCAGAATGACGGTATTTACTGCTTTGTACTGTCCACCTTAGCAGTGAGCGTGCACAGTGAGCCAGCCGTGTCCCCATAGAAACAACGGAAGTGGAACGAAAATAATGCCCTGTGCTTTTTCTGCCCTGAGTCCTGATGCAAGGAGCCAAGGGTGCTTGCTTTACTTGCAGATGGAAAGATAGGGGGAAGGAGAAAGCTGGCCGACATTGGGCTCAGAGGGAGAGCCTCCCATGGCAGGAATCAGGGAAGGGAGAGCTATGGAGCAAATAAGGAGAGGACCTCATCCCGCCTTGTGCAGGGTTGGGAACGGCAAGGAGACAGCCACTGAAGGAACAGAAAGAGGTTCTATTCTTCTTAGGAACCCAGGCCTCTCACTTCCAAAGCAGTGGCAGTCTCCCAGGAGGCTGTGCGGGAAGAGTTAGTAAGGTGTTCCTTGTGGCTCTGGCTGGACCTATACCCTGGTGTCCGTGTTTCATTACACATGTGACCACCCAGTTAGCTTGCTCAGAGAGACAGGGAATGTCTAAGTTAAAATAGGTGTGCGCTTCCTTTTCTTTACCGCATGGCCATAGCTTTGGCATTCATTTCCAAGCTAATAACTTTTGCCTTATACAGTGTATGAGATCCGCTATCTCATTTGTTCTTCAAATAGCTCCAGGAGTCTGATGATACTCTTATACCCATTTTACAGACAAGAAAGCTGAGGCCCAAAGAGAATAAATGACGTGCTCATGGTCATGCAACTAGCAAATGATACAGCTTGAATTCAAACCCAAGTTACTAGATGGTGCTCACTGCCCACTGGGCCTTGCTGTCTCAAAGTGGAAACAAAAAAATCCTGCTTGGAAAAAGAAACTTTATTGTTATGGCATGCCCATTTTTGAAGGATTATGTTGTGAATGTTTATAGTTTAGTTTTTTAGCTCAAACCACACAGCTGGCTGCTTACTACCCTAAGCTATCAGCTAAAACGTACTTCACAGGCCTCTCCTTTTAGGAACAAATAAACCCCTATGATTTTCACCCGTAAGGTTCACGGCTGTGTATTGACACCACTTGAGGGATCTCTTCCCTCAGGACCTCATAACTGGACTTCTGAGGTGAGAAGGCTGGGCTGGACCAGTGTGCGCTCAGACCCCTGTTAGCACCAAGAGCCTGTGAGCCTGAGTAGGTGAGGGCCAGTGACCACTGGCTAAAGATCGGGGGCAGGACGGGGGTGGTGTGGCCGCAGCTTGGTTCGAATCCACACTGGCTTACTGAGAGCTGATGGTGCAGGCACTGTGCTCCAAGCTGACACGACAGGATGTGGGTCCTGGCCTCAAGGACTATGGTGTCCAGTGAAGCCTCTCAGGGGAGCCACAAACTGGGCGGTTGTTACTCACGTGTCTGCCTTTCACGGGAGAATCCTAAGATGTGTTGCTTGTATACAGAGGAGTAATTTAAAGAATGTTTACGTATGACTAATCCTTCCTTAGATCCACTGTGGGGAAAAAAGTTCTTAAATTGAGGAGAACTGAAAAACAGCAACGACGCTGTGTTGTGCTCTTGGAGGCTGCAAAGAAAAGCAATTCCTGACTTCAAATGGAAACATGCCTTGAACGTCCACCCTAAGGGTGGGTAGAGCCTCGTGTTTCTGATGGAGAAGAACCTGCTTAAGGGAAGCAGGGCCCACCTTGCGGGGGGGTACGGGTCACATGGCAGTTTTCTTTGGGAGAAAAGCCTGTCACGGCCAGAGGGAGTCTTTGCAAAGCCAAAGGAGAGACAGTTGTTCCCTTGGCGAGAGTGGCATTTAGGAAAGCTGAAAATCGCCTCAGTAATAGTGCATGTGGGAATCTTGGTAACCAAAAAGAAATGCGATAAGCCTCTCAGTTTGAAGGCTTCTTCAATATTTTACAAATCACACAATCATCTCCAGCTTTTGGCACAAAGAAAAATCCACATGACAAAGCTTACGGAACATTAGTGACATAAAATAAGCTCCATCCGCCGAATACCAATGAAATGATCCCACCTGCTGCCGGAGTGGTGGGCAAGGGCAGGCAGAGGGGCCGTTTCCCCTGTTAAAAATGGAAATGGGTGTTTGAGTATTCCAGGAAGTTCTCCGGGTTCATTAACAAGGTCAAAATCAATGTTATTTTACTGTTTGGAATCATTTTTGGCGGAACGATGAAAAGAAACCATTGTAGAAGTAGTCTTAATATAATCATTTTCTTTTCATTGTTCTTTATGGGAAAATAATTTGGCCCGAAATTTAGTGGTCCCATCAGGGAGGTGATAGCTTTAAAAAGGTGGTCTGAAGGACAGGTTTTACTGTACTTTAATAGGCTTATAGATTAATATAAATCTTAATATTCATGATCTTTACCATTTCTTTTCTCCATATCTGCTCCTTCTATACATCTATTTATAATGTATGTTCCAAACACAAGATACACTTGATTTTTATTGAATATACTGATGGTGCCACAGGGACAGCCACTTGACCTACTTTAAAAAGAAAGAAAGAGGCTAGGGGTCAAATGCGTGAACAGTCTGCTGCTGAAGACGGGTTTCTGCAGGGAACACCATGACCCAAGAGCGGGGCCGTGCTTGCGGGTGTACCAGGTGCTGTTGTTTGTGTAAATAATAAATAAGTATGTGCACCCTGGGGTGCCAAGTGTGAGCCTCAGATGATCATGATGCAATAGGGCTTATCACTTGAAAGCTGGTTTTTCTAACCAAGCCATGGAACATTTCCTACCTGTACATGCCCATGAGAGAAAATCACAATGACAATGAAATATGAAATGTATTTATTGGATAGAGAAAAATATGTAGAGATGCATTATTTGACATGAATAAAGAAATACATGTTTATTTTTATGTGGTTATTTAGGGGGAAGTATCTAATTATCTGATTTTGGTTACATTTTCAGATTTCTGTTTTGCCTTTTAGGTTATGTCATAAACATTGAAGAAATTAATGAATTGTGTGTGTGTGCGCATTTGTGTGTGTATATAAAATTGCTAGGTTATATAAAAAGATATATATTATAAAAGTATTACATTCTCAATAAAACAAAATTTTAGGGGAGGGGGAGAAGCTCATAGTTCTGCCACCCAGAGATAATTATGTTAACATTTGTCTCCTCTGGACTGTTTTTACACAGTTTAGAGCATCCTAGGTATATAAAATTGAATATGGATTTATTAAATTCCATTGTATGATGCCATAATTTACCTCCCTGATGCTCAGATGGTTTCTAGTTTTTTTTTCTATTATAAATACAGAAGATCAACATCTTTTTACCTACATCTGTGTTTGCATCTCAGATGATCTCCCCAGGAACTAGTCAGAGAGATGAAATTAATGGATTAAATGAAGTGAGCATCCTTAGGCTTTTGCTGCATATTACCAAATTATTTTTCACAGAGCATGGTCCAATTTAGAGTATAAACTTATTTTAATGAAGTGTGATGTATTTCGCCCACATTACTGTAACAAAGTGGTTGCAGGTTTCCAGAGCAGAGAGCTGCTATGATTTCCTGGTGGGCCTGGAGGTGTCTCCAGGCCTCGCCATGCGCCCTCTGCATCTGCTGGTTCTGGTGCCTCCCACGGGGGTTTGCTTCCTTCTAAAAGTATATGGTCCTCAAATGTAGTATCTAACATTTTAAAAATTAATATTTTTTAAAGAGAGGATAACTTGAATATCTGCTATGCATTTTCCACTTTTTTTTTTTTTTTTTTTTTGTAATGAGGAAAAACCCTGAAGTTTATCATTGGAAAAATAAGAGTGTAAAAGTATTTATACTGCTTTACCCACCCAACTCCCATATTTTGTCCCCAGCACCTCTGCCCTCTGAGGTGTTTGGTCATGTGAGAAATGTTGCATTCCTATTCCTTTGTTGGCGAGGATGGGCTTTGGTGAGCTGGGACCTGTGTGTGGGGCTGGGCTCCCGCAGCAGAGCAGTCCCTGCGTTGTAGCTCCTACTCGGAGATGCTGTCTGCACACAGTGGGCTCTCAACACAGATTGTCTGACGGCAATGTGTTTACTGTGCTTGAAACTGTTTAAGTCTGTGGTGTCATTTAAATACATCCGTCACACCAAGACTCAAGAGCTTGGTATGTTTGCGTACCCATTTCACTGAGTTTCTTCCCTTTCTAATTGGCAGCCAAATCCCATTTCTGTAAAGCAAAAATAGATGCTGCAAACAGGCATCTTTTTGTTGTTGTTGTTTCGTTTTGTTCCCTTGGCCAGACTTTGACTCTTGACTTTCCACAAAAGGAAGGAAAGAATGAAAGTTTTCAAGTCCAAGAGAATTAATTACCTTCTCAGAACTTGGTCAAGCTTTGGCCAGGCCTGTTAGCGGATGCTGGCTGCTTTTCCCTGAAGCCAGGAGCCTGAGGCCCTGGCAAGAGGTTCTAAGGGAACTAACCAGCCCTAAACTTTGCCCAGAGCCTGCCTCTGTGGTACATTAGTGACCTTTATTTTATTTGAAATAGAACCTCTCACCATATTTCAAAGTGGTTTACAACCCGGTATAAAATACAACTCTTTTACCAGGAGATGGTGGAATGTAAACAGGAGGAACACAGATATTAATACTACCCTTACCTTATATGCCTCCCAGAAGATGTTTGCTAAGTTTTGTGATATATAAAAATATATTTAGCTACCAATTTTACTGTCATTGTGGAAAACTGCACAAACCAATATATGTAAGTGAATAATTTTACATGTAGTTAGTGTCTTTTTTGATTAAACAAGTCTTTTAAAGAACATATTAATTATGCATCTTATGTATCTTATGTGGCTAAAGAGCTCTGTGAATAGAGACCTGGCAATTGTGTTGTTAAAATAACAGAATGCAGCTGTGATTTAAAAAAAAAAATGGTTGCAGCATAACTAGAAGAGCTATTTCTAATTTTTTAAAGGGAGTGATCAACGTTAATGTTTAATTTTGCAGATGTAGGATTTTTGAAAGGAAGAGCATTAGGCCACACTAATATGTGGGATACAGTACAGTGAAGGTTGTTATTTGCTAAAATGTTTCTGGCTGGGACGCTGCAATTTAGTGGCAGATTTGTGTGGGAAAGTGGCCATTTAAACCAGACAGGAAAACACACACCAAAAGAGAGGTTTTGTTTGTTTGTTTTTGCATTATAGCTGTAATTGGAAACCCCACCTCTTTCTGTATTTAATCTGTTTAGGCCTATAAAATCCCAAGCAACTCCCATCCCCCGCCCTCATAGATTAAAATTTACATTTGAAGGACATAGTTTAAGGATCAAACTACAGTTAGTCTTTGCCTCTTGGGAACAAAATGGAATATATTCATATATATATGAAATGTAAGTATATATATAAATATATATGAATATATATATAAATATATATGAATATATATATAAATATATATGAATATATATAAATATATGAATATATATATATTTTTTTCCTATTTCCTGACCAGGAAAGCTCTCTGTGGAAGCACTGAAGCTGTTTGACTTTTCAGGGTATCCTGGGCAGGCCCCATCTGTGCTCCCTGCTTTGTGGTCTCCCCCAGGCTGCGGGTGGCGGCTTTGAATGGGGCAGCTTCACCAAATCTGCATGAAAATTGGGAATTGTCAGAGTAATTGGCCATTTACTGACTCACTCTCTATGCCTTTTTCGTGTTGATCAATAACAACTTAAATCCTTCACCCAGTTTAGTAACAGCCTATTCAAAATCATTATATTCCCCCTAATCTTCGCGAGTTCTGGTTTTACAGTTATCCATTTCCAATGATATTCACTTTAAAAGGTTAACAAACGAGAAACTAAACCAACCATACACATAACAGCCCAAAGAACACTTTCCAAAATGTGTTGCTGTGGTTGCCATTTCAAATTTAATGTTCATGCGGAGGAGAGCGAAAGGCCACCAAACCAGGTGGATAAAATAGGACTGCGTTTTATGACTTATTCCTAAATGAAGCCTCTTAAATATCGCTAATGAAGCCCGCGCTCGCGCACAGCCTCGCCGGGCGCCCTTTCTGGGCTGGTTCAGATCCATTTCCCTGTCTAGCAATTTGCCCCAGGCCCATATTAAATGAATTATCACGGCCCCTAAATCATCTCTGCGGGGCTTCGGGCTCTAATCCCATCAAGGCGCTCGCACTCCCTTTCTTCCCTCCTGCTGACACCGTGAGTTACGATTTCGTGGGGAGCCGTAAGGAGCCCCTCGGAAGCGGGGAGGTGCGCCGGGGGGGCGGAGGTGGGCAGGCGGGGCCGGGACCAGGCGCCGCGGACCGCTCCCCGCTCCGGCCTCGGGACCCGGGCCGCCCGCCCCGGGGGAGTGGCTCGGGAGCCGGGCCGCCGGGCGGGAGAGAATATAAATGTTTTCCTTAAGCGGAGGAAACGCGGCACTCACAAACCACTTGCGGAATAGATTAAGCTAATTTATTAAACACAGTTTGCCTGGTGACTGAGCGGGGCTGAGTAATGATTTACATTTTTTTTCTGTTAAAAAACAGGAGAAAGAGAAGTCTGGGGCCGCGCTGGGCGGGTGGGGGTGGGGTGGGGGGAGGGGGGGAGGGTGCGGGACGCCCCGCGCCGCGGCCGGCCGAGCCAGGAGGCGCCCTGCGGAGCCGCGCGGCCGGTTCGGGAGGAGAGGCCCGGCGTGGTTTGTTTGTTTCGTCCGGTGTCCGAGGCGCTCGGGCCGCTCCGGGCACCAGTGCGGGGGCGACCTCACTCACCTTAGACGCTTTCCGGGAGATTTTGGAAGCTTCGAGCACACATCCGCGGAGCCGCGATTCTCAGCAGTGTCCGATGCCAACAACCCTCTCTTCATAATAAATATTTTGTAATAGCTCTTGTTCTACATCGAAATGAAAATTTTGAATACAATAATCTACTAGAGAAATGAAAAAACAAAAAAACAACAACACACATATGTGTCCGCCCGTACTCTCCAGTTTTTGCCCAGATCTTTGCAATCCAAATTTTTTTTATTTTTTCCATAACCATTTGAACCCCCTATAACCGCTTGCACCTCCACCCACCTTCTTTCCCCTTCAATCAGCATCCCCCGTTGTTCATGTCCATGAGTTCTTTCTTTTTCACTTTTTTGCTCAATCCACCCATTGCCCACCACATCCCCTCACCAGGAGGGCGGCCCCACCCCCGTCAGAGCTGTCTGCCGGCTCTCTATGAACCTGTCTCTATTATGTTTGTTCGTTCAGTTTGTTCATTAAATACCACATGTGAGTGAAATCATGTGGTGCTTATCTTCTCTGACTGGCTTATTTTACTTAGCGTACTGTTCTCCAGGTCCATCCATGCTGTTGCAAAGGGTGTTTTTCCCCTTTTCACAGCAGAGTAATAGTCCATCGTGTAAATGTAACCAGCTGTTTTAGTCACTCCTCTGCTGGTGGACACTTGGCTGCTTCCAAATCTTGGC
This sequence comes from Antrozous pallidus, assembly GCA_027563665.1. NCBI lineage: Eukaryota > Metazoa > Chordata > Mammalia > Chiroptera > Vespertilionidae > Antrozous > Antrozous pallidus. Next base: position 43,800,528 of record CM050512.1, on the reverse strand, counting down.
TAGTAACGCTACAGTGAACACAGGGGTGCATCAATTCTTTGGCATTAGTGTTTCAGGTTTCTTCGGGTAAATTCCCAGGAGCGGAATTGCTGTTTCATTTCTATATCTCTTTTCCAGTTCCCTGTTAGAAATGGGTGTTGGCCTGCATTTATTCTTAGGCATACACAAGGGAATTAAACATGCAACAGAGGCCCTCGTCAGTTTGGCTCAGTCTTTAGAGTGTAGGCCTGCGGACCAAAGGATCCCGGATTTGATTCTGGTCACGGTCACCTACAAGGTTTCAGACTCCTTGGTTTCAGACTCCTCTCAGACCCGGGCCCTGGTTTGGATGTGTGCAGGAGGCAACCAATGGATGTGTTTCTCTCACATGGATGTTTCTCTCTGTCTTTTCCTGTCTCTTCCACTCTCTCTAAAAGATCAACGGAAAAATATCCCCAGGTGAGGATTAACGAAACAAACAAATATACAACAGAGGTTCTTCAACACTGCTTTCCTAGGTGGGCTGATAAGCTAAAATCTTTGTAAGCCTTTTTTTTTTTTTTAAAGCATCACTATAGCAGTGAAGTAAGACTATCCTATTAATGGGGCAGTTCGTTTTTTAAAAAAGTTCTTCTATAGTTGTATGAATCGGAGTGTCACGGGTGACAGTTTCCCGAGCCACTGATTTCCAAAGCCCAGGAGTTGGGACTCGAGGGCTTTGGTCTGGGAAGGCGGGTCTGTGGTCTGTGCCTTTGTTCTGCTGGACAGCGGGGCGAGGAGGAGGAGGAGGAGGAGGAGGAGGAGGAGGAGGAGGAGGAGGAGGAGGAGGAGGAGGAGGAGGAGGAGGAGGAGGAGGAGGAGGAGGAGGAGGAGGAGCAGGAGGAGCAGGAGGAGGAGCAGGAGGAGGAGGAGGAGGAGGCAGGAGGGAGGCCAACTTGATTCATCTCTGGTTTTGGAGGGTGTTGGGCCACCTGTGCTGGGGCAGTTGGGAAACCACCTCCTCATCTGAAGTTCTTTACTTCTGTTCCTCTCCCCGTGCTGTCTCCGCCTCTGGATTAGCTGGGTCTTTTCTGGGGACCCAGGTAGTGCAGCAACACCCTGGAAGTTTGAATACCTGAGGGGCAGGGACTTGAAAACTTAGTAACGGGAATGGTCCTAAAACAATAAAGCCTAAGAGACAATTCCGGCATGTTTTTGGGATATGAAATGTGAGACTCAAAAGACTTGTCAAAGCACAGAATCTGTCACTGAACTGAGGGGTGACTGTAATTCAGCGACTGAAGTAATTCCTCCCGCTACAGGCCGAGGCAATGTTTGATTAATAAATACATGATGATTCTTTGGAATAGCTAAGAATTCCTTACAAGAGAGGAATAAGGAAGACTTGATCTTATTTACAATATATGCAGGTGCTTTTCAGCCTTTAAACAAAAACAGCATTTGCTGGTTAAAAAAATAAAGAAGAAGGTGAAATTCGTCAAGCTCAGAAATTGGGGACATTTTTGGTGTTGTCAAGTAGGATATAGAGATAACCCAGTTCCACAAATGAATGCATGGTGACTTTTTAAATGCTTCTTGCTCCTGAAATAAAAAGGATCAGCCAAGGTCGTATTGAGGGTGGCCTCATATGTGACTCAGTTCCTGCCCTCAGACAGCTCTAGGCCCATAAACACAACAGGCCACACTGTTGCTGTGGCCCCTAGAAATGCCAAGGCCTTCCTGGACATCCACGCCAGGCTGCATGGCATTACTGGGGCTTCTCAGTTCTAGGTGGCGGGGGCTGCTCCTGTTGTTCCAGTGTATGAGAACATCAGATCTCCAGGACAAATTGGGCCCCAATTCGGCTGATCCTCAGAAACCCTATTCCAGGAATTTGAGGCTCAAAAATGTATTTTCCCACCAAGCTGGCTCAGTGTGCTTAGTTCTGCAATTCACAGGAAAGAAACGACCCTGGGTCAAGTCACAAAATTCAGGACATTTCAATGTCCTGATGATTTATTACCAGAGCAAATAGAAACATTTCAGACCACAATATCATTTATCATGTAATTACCTATCTTTCTGAAAGATAACACATATGACCACAGTAGTAATGCGGAGCTATCCTGTCTTTTGCTCTGGGGCTCGGGTCCCTTGTCTGCAGTGGGAGAGGCTGGGACAGGATGTTCTCTGATCTTTAAGGTCTCTTTCAGCCATAACCTTTGAAAGTCTGTAGATACGAAGAGAAGTGCAGCTTTTATGCAGAAGTGGCCTTCTTGAGCTATGGTTTCATTGATACCATCTCCTACCTATGCCATGTAGCTACTTAGACTCTCAATTTCCTCATCTGTAAAAATGAAGATGACGGCAGTACCAACTTCTTGGGCTTATTGCTATGATTATTAAGTTAATGTATGCAAGCCCCCGAGAAGGAAATCACAGAAAGCACTCAACCTATGTTAGCTGTTGCAGTTATTTTTAGGACACCTCACAGTAATAGCTTCTTTTTACTTATTTCCCTCCTTATCCCCTATCTCTCTTTGTTTACTTACATATTTACCTTTACCATACAAACTATACTCAAAAGTTAAACTTTAAAGGGACCAGTAATGAGGGATCAAACCTCAAGTTCAGGAGTGAGTAGTCCCAGGGCCTAACCCTACATCTTGCATGTAGACAATCAGCTTCACAATTTTTGCCATTCAGAACATTCCTATCTATTGCTCCTGTCAAGACATGTATATGTGTGGAGGTGTTTAGGAACAGATATTTATTTCAGGTACCTTTTTTCTGTGTTAGAACAAGAAGGGTTTGGATGTTCCTTAAAGGACTCCCTCTGGAGAAAGACTACTATTTGGGCAATGCTTGCAGATGCTTGGGGGATGTCTTAGGAAAGCATGTCAAGCTTCTCCTATTTCAGACATAACTGTTTTCTATTTAGGCTACTGGAGATGGAATAAACATTCCTGTGTATAAGCTTTTTAAAACCTTTGTATTTTCTCCTTCCCACATATCTAAGCAAGTTTTGATTAATGTCACTTGCTGCCAAATATGCCCAGTCCACTTCCAGGCTGCCAAGGCAGAGTCAGGGCTCAGGTTGCCATATGTTGACAGGGACAGTTCGACAACACTCCTGTTAGACCAGGTGTCCTCCTTGGTCCCTGGGCATTTGGTAAAGCTCCCTTCCCCCCCTTGCTCCACAAATCCACTTCATCTGCACCATCGCCTCCTGGAACCTGGTTTCTTTGGAACAGAAACCGAGGAAAACAGTCGTGGGTGCCTGAGCTCCTCCACTTCTGTCTTTCAGATACTTGGCATAATGAATGTGTGGCAGGAAATCCCAGTTAATAGTCTCCAGAGCCCATCATAAAATGTTAATCCTTTCTGACCCAGAATGAGGGAATCTGCAGTCTGAGAGAATGGAGACATTTTGAAAACAAAATCTCCAATTTTCAGTCTCAGCCACTCATTGAGTTGTTTTCTTTCCTTCCTTTACTGCTTCTGTGACAACAATGGAATGATTTTCACCCTTCCACTCTTAGCCTCATTTTCCAAAAATGCCTTGGAATTATGGTCCTCTCATGTTTTCTCACACAAGCATTACTCCTTCTCCCCTTTGTTTTAGAGAGGTGCTCTGGTTAGATGTTTAATGAAAATGAAGATAATGAGACCAAAGTGATCAATGTGGTGAATGTGGGATATACCACCTAGAGCCCACTTTTAAGTCCAAGGTACTCGTGCCTATAGCTGCCAGGAGTGTTGGTTACTAAAGGCTCTCAGGCAAATCCCCCTCCAGGAATTGCCCTCCTCCATAGGGAGCTGCCTCACTCCAAGTTACCTCCCATCCAGGTCAGCCTGCATCCAGTAACTGATCAGTGTGAGGTGCTATGGGGAACTACTTTGCAGATCACCCAGCCCCAAAAGAGCAGCTCAGCTCCTCCCCCTGCCAGGCCTGACTCCAAAGCAGCCTTCAGTAAACCTCCTGCAAGAAATCTTGACCTCAGAGTAGATTTTCTGGGGAGCCTGAGCTAGAACACTCAACTAAAACTGTTAGAATATGACATGGTTTAGAGTGAGAGTCTTCTGTCCCCATATCTATTTTTTCTAAGAAAATGACACTGTCCTTGGTTTAAAATGTTGAAGAACTTTGGAATATTAGTTGCAAAATAGGAAAAGATATTAAATGGTATGAAAATGATTGTAATAAAAAATGTATTTTATAACATTCTTTAAAACACACACACACACACACACACACACACACACACACACACAAAAGCACCAAACTATCACTTTAAAATCAGACTTGTGAAAAACATTTTAACAAGGAGGATATTATTAGAAATTCTGAGACAAAGAACAATGTTAATACCTAGATTTGTTTGTTGTTGTTTTTGGAAGTGAATTGCCTAGTATAATAAATGCTTAGTGATTGAGGCAACTACTTTACCAAGGTCATTGAGGCTAGATAAGGGTAGGTGGGGGCGGAGGGGTAAGAAAAGAATAAATGGGCTTCCAGTGAGAAAACTAAGGTTCCAATGAAGTTTGAATACCTCATCAGGACAGTAATTTTTAAAACTTTTTCTAAAAAATATTTTTCTACAATAACACTTAATGACTATTTCATTTAACACATAATTATAGCAATAATAAATCACAATTGATCTTTACTCAGGCAGTATATAGTATCAAACTAAAGAATAACCTCTTTTTCCCTTAAAAACAGAGCTTTATTGATATTTTTTAGAAATTAATTTATTCAAGTTATATCTGAAAACATTATGATTATAGATAAAAATCAAACAACACAAAATTATATAGAGTAGCACATCACACTCCCCTTCTCAGGATGACTACTGTTCTGTTTGCCCTCAGAACCCCTCCTATGAGTGATATAGTCATTCTTAGACATATGCGCACATATAGAATGACTTTCATTTTGTTTTTTGCTTTTCTAGTCTTATGTTAATAGGACCATACTATAGATTGCTTTGTAACTTGCACTTTTTTACTGAACAATGTTTTATTAATACTCATTTTTAACCTATTTAATTCAAACCACACTGCCCTATTCTCAACCACTATGTTAGAATTAATTTGATGCTACATTGAACCTAAGTATGTTAGCTCTTCGTGGGGATAATACTGCTTATCTAAGTGAAGTAAATTAACTCTTTCAGTTTTCTAATACAAATTTTTATTTTTCTCAAAATGCAGAGACTTATTTTTTTTTCCTTTTCTTTTCGGACTGATTCAGTGGAGTCTGACTCCAAAGATAAGTCTTTAAAAAATATCTAAGAAAAATTAAATGCAATTCTAACTCCATTCTCAAGGTAACCCCAATATTATCCTTGCCTCTGTATTACCCTGTCTTCTCCATGGATGTATGTTTTTTTTTTTTTTTAAAGAATGAGGATGGGGAGGACTAGTATCAATCACTCGATTTTTGTTTGTTTGTTTCTAAATCCTACTGGCCTTTTTCTGCAGCAAAGGCCTTCTCTCCTGCACCGTCACTGGTCTGTAAAGTAAATTGCAAAATGCTACCAAAGTCTGGCTACATCCTCATAGTGACTGTTTAAACCTATTACTTTCTCTTTTAATCAAATCACTGTTGTGTCAAAATATACGATTCTTGCCATGAATCTCCCTTGCTTGTTACAGGTCATCGGTTGCACCTTGAAAATGTTTGCTCTCCTAAGCGTCTTCTCTCCAGCCTCCAGCTAAATTGCTCCAGACCAAGCCTGATCATTTTTCTATACACATGGAACTCTAATTAATATAAACATAATGACAAAGAGAACCTCTACTTTACAAAGAGAGGAGGGGAAAATGCATGGTCAGTAGGTATGTGGAGCATCATTTGGATGATGGCAAAATGGGCATGTAGACAGATGTACACATTCCAATTATATTAAGAAAAATAAAGCAAGCTCTAAAATTCCTTATCCTTGAATTACTGAGAGATTTCAGCTTTTATTCTTTCTGCTTTGAGAAATATTTGATATAAAGCCACCAGAGGGCCAGTAAGGGAAATGGTAATTATGTTTAAACAGCCAACACTTCCCTAACATAAAATATTTGCACAGGCTCTTAAACATGAAGTTAAGTGCCAGAGGCTATTTTCATTGTTTAATGTATTAAGTAAATAAAAATGTATCTAAGATGTGGACACACAATTAGTTTTGAGTTATTTATCCTGGAGTTTGTATGGTTTAGAAAAACTCCATCTTCTTGGCTGTTGCTGTCCTAATGCATTTAACTTCAGCCATCAGCTATGATTAAACACCTGCTGTTGTGGGGAAACAAAGCACACTAATCCAATATGTATTTCTGACATCTTAAATATCACCCAGTCCCCTGACATCAGGCACAGCTTTTCAGCGGGATGGAATTCCAGAGCATATTTTTCTAATTTATGGATGGACAATAAATCAAAATTAAGCCTTGGGCAATGAAATATACATCAGTGCAGAATGAACTGACTGCAAACGAGGACCCTGCACAACCGAGGGGAAGGATATATTAATGGAATCCTAAGCTGCAAACACTGAAGTGAAAATTAAGGAAGTTTATTTCACATTTTGTGCCTATAAAAACCACGAGGCAAAGACAGAAAATGAAATGTTTTCTTTTCCGCATGCACAGCACTGGAGGAGCACATTTAGATTTTTTTTAAGTCACTATTCTTTAATGTTTGCCTGTTGGGTTTTAAAAACCCAACCTCCATTGCTCTTTTTGCCATTGCCAATATTTAGGAGGGGTTTGAAGTTTGGGTCTGGCTCTTCTGGAAGAGTGAACAAAGGCCTTTGTTGACAGCCCTCAGTCCCTCCTGGGAAAGGTGGAGGGAGAAGGACGGACGCCCTTCCCGCCCAGGTGAAGCGGGCTGGGCTGGGAGCTGTCCAATGCTGAAGGAATCAGTCTTGTATTGACTTCCGATTATCCTGGCACCTAGAGACAGGCCACCTTAGAGCTTTATTCTCATCAGGCACTCCCATGGATAGGGCCATCATCCAGCTCTGCCCACCTCCCTCTGGCCACTCCCAACTCCAGGACAAAGTCAAATTGGGGCTGCTGATGAGGTTTATCCCCAACCTTACCATTGTCAAGCATCATACATCTAACAGAGTCTGCCAGGGCAAACCACCTTATTTGTCAGGGGTAATGTTTGTGTTTATGGGCATGTTAGGGTTCTTAACATTATCTCTTGAATTCTTACAGCGCCTCTGTTAATAGGGGAGTGGCAAAGATTACTTAAATATTGGAGAGAGGGATTCAGAGCCATAACAAAACAGAGCTTTGTCTTGGGCTGTATGATAAACGTTGGACCTGGGGCAAGGAGGCTGGCTGACTGGTTTCCAGTTCTAGATCGCACTTAGATAGCAATTGCATTCCCCCCGCCCCATCTCCAGCTGACAGGAATTTCATTTTTTTAAAATATATATTTTATTGATATTTTACAGAGAGGAAGGGAGAGGGATAGAGAGCTAGAGACATCAATGAGAGAGAAGCATCGATCAGCTGTCTCCTGCACACCCCTCACTGGGGATGTGCCTGCAACCAAGGTACATGCCCTTGACCGGAATCGAACCTGGGACCTTTCAGTCTGCAGGCTGACACTGGGACCTTTCAGCCCACAGGCTGATGCTCTATCCACTGAGCCAAATCGGTTTCAGTAGGAATTTTTTTAGGTTACTCTTCCTAAGACAGTTACACCTAGAGAACTCTTGTTTCTGTAGATTCATCTGTCACTGGCTTACTGACTTGTATAGTGTTTATTTATGAACAATTATTTCTATAGACTCATACATTACTGAGAATGTTTTAAAGGATTAAAATTAATGTCAAAGGAAATTATGTAATTTAGTAAGTAATTTTTCATGTAGTCTCAGAAAGAAACCTTAGCAGTTCCCTGGCCCCAAACTTATGTTTTGAAAATTCTAAAGGGAATAATATTTGAGTGATGTTTTAATGATATCCTTTGGGGTCAGTAATTCTTGGCTGGTACAAAGCTTAAAAATGAAAGGTTTGTCTCCTCCACCACTATAGTTTTCCTTTTTGCTCTGATTTCTCTTTCTTGTTCAAATCCTCAATAGGATTGTTTATAGAAAATACGCATAAGCCTGGCAGAAAATCCTTTGTACAAAAATTTAACTTAATATGAAGCAAATTATCAGTGTTTTGAGGAAAAAAAAACTTTATTCTTTGAGGATATAGTTTAAAAGGCCCTCGTTATTATATTATCACAATATTATATAGCAATGCTGTTGATAGTAATAATAATGGCTTCCAAATCAAGACTGATTTGGAAGCTTTAGGTAAATTAGCTCAAGTAGTCCTCACAAGCGGCCTGTGAGGTCAGTAATTCTCACCCTTCTTAAGGACATGAGCCTACAGGAACCAGTCTCTTACCAGAGGCCACACTGATGAAAGTGATGAGCTATTTCCAGGCTCTCCCTGGATTGTACAGTTAATCAGCAGTAAGCTACAGGCTGGAGATGGAGACACAGAGCCAGGGAAAAAGGAAAAGCTTGTCCTGGGTGATGTGGGAAGCTAATGGTGGAACCGAGGGAAAGAGCCATATTGACTACCTCTCTGCCCTATATTGGAACTATTCAGAGTATTTGTTTTATTTGTGTTTATGTCCCCGGTTCCTTCTTCTGTGATACTTTCATTGAAGAATTATATTGCTGGTGTTGTTTTCAAAATTTAAGTTGGCTAGTATAACAAGAAAGTTACTCACTTTTAAGATTAATAACCACACAAGAGGAAAATTTATTTTTGAAGTTCTGTTTTCACTTTCTAGAGAACATATGCAAATAGTGTCTGTACAATAGTGTCTGTAGGTAATTGTTTAGTTTATTGCCTCAGTCTCACTGTTTACCAGGCCCACTCTGCATATGAACATTTACAGGTATAACAAGCATTGCTCTTTGGTGAATGCATTTTGAGATGAGGATAGCCTTCAGTTTTGAAAATGGTTGAGAATCTGTTGTGAGACAAATTATTACTTAGTTAATATAAAAGGCTGCATACAGACAAATTATTACTTAGTTAATATAAAAGGCTGCATACAGATAACACTTCTATTTTTATCAATATTGCAGGCTAGATCAATTGAAAGCCTGCCTTACTGCCACTATCACATAGAAATTCTAGATTAAGTACATTTTTAAAAATCCTCTTGCTGTCACAAGAAAGGGAAATACTCCAACCCTGAAAACAAAATAACAGAATAGTGAGTTTATGAGCTGACACTAGGGCACACTGTCCAGGCGGCACTCCGTTAACACCAGGGACAGGAGGAAAAGTCCCCTATATGAGGCAGGAATTACTACTGAAATCCCTACATGAATCTAGGACGCCCAGAAAAAGGATGCACTAGGAAATAAAAACCTGTCCATCAACACAAGAAACCTTTCTCTCAGCCTGGGCTCTAGATGAGAGAAAACCTTCCCTGAGGATGGCTCTGCTCCTCATGCAGGCTTGGGCTTAATTTACATCAACTGCATTAATAGAGGCCCCTAAGGTCAGAAATTAACATAAAAGTGGTCTAAAGTTGGTGATATTTTTGGGTCAGCTGGCAGAAGACAAAGCACAAATCTCTTTGAAAGGACCATTCCTCCATCGAGGCAACACTTCCCAGATAAACCCCACCGAAGATGACTCACAACACAAAATTACAAAACACACATGTGAAATCAGGAGACAAAACAAAGGCTGGATTAGACACTTAAGTTTAGATAACAATAAAAAAAGATTAAAACTACAAATAAGTTTGTTTTAAAATAATAAAGGTGACAAGCAGCTTTTTAGTTTTCATTCTAGAATCTCTGTTTGATTCAGCTCCTTGCCTCCACTCCAGCCTCCACCATGTCCACAAGAGTGGCCCAGAAGACCTACAAGGTGTACACCTCTGGCACCCGGGCCTTCAGCAGCCACTCGTAATCCAGTGGGCCCAGCACCTGCACCAGCTCCTCGGCCTTTTTCCAGGTGGGCAGCAGCTACCAGAGTGCCCTGTCTGGCTGGGGGATATGATGGGGCTGGCAGTATGGGGAGCAACTCAGCTGTCCAAGTGAACCAGAGCCTGCTGAGTCCCCTGAAGCTGGAGGTGGACCCTAACATCCAGGCTGTGTAAACCAGGAGAAGGAGTAGATCAAGACCCTCAACAAGTCTGCTTTCTTCATAGATAAGGTGTGAAGCCTAGAGCAGCAGAATAAGATTTTGGAGACCAAACCTTTGCAGCAGCAGAAGATGACTCATGTTTGAGGGCTGCATCAACAACCTTCGGTGGTAGGTGGACACACTGGCTCTGGAGAAACTGAGGCTGGAGGCAGAGTTTGGCAACATGCAGGGACTGGTGGAAGACTTAAAGAATAAGTACGAAGATGAGGTCAACAATCGCAGAAATGGAGAATGAATTTGTCCTCATCAAGAAGGATGTGAATGAAGCTTACATGAACAAGGATCAGCTGGTGTCCCACCTGAAAGGGCTGCCCATGAGATCAACTTCTACGGGCAGCTGTATGAAAAGGAGATTTGTGAACTTCAGTCCCAGATCTTGGACACATGTGTGGTATTATTCATGGACAGCAACTGCTCTCTGGACCTCAAGGTCAAGGCCCAGTACGAGGACATCACAAACCACAGTTGGGCTGAGGCTGAAACCATGTACTAAATCAAGTATGAGGAGCTGCAGGTGTTGGTTGGGAAGCATGGGGATGACCTGCATCACATGAAGACTGAGATTTCTAAGATGAACCGGACATCAACCAACTCCAAGCTGAGCTTGAAGGTCTCAAAAGCCAGAGGGCTTCCCTGGAGGCCACCATCACCGATGCTGAGAAGAGTAGGGAGCTGGCCATCAAGGATGCTCAGTTTAAGGTGGCTGAGCTGGAAGCCACTCTGAGGAACACCAAGCAGGACATGGCCCAGCAGCTGTGTGAGTACCAGGAGCTCATAAATGTCAAGCTGTCCCTGGACGTGGAGATTGCCACCTACCGCCAGCTGTGGAGGGCAAGGAGAACTGTCTGGAATCCGGGATGCAGAACATGAGTATCCACACCATGACTACCAGCAGCTGGTTACATGTTAAAAGTAAAAGAGTAGAAAAAGAAAGCTGGTAGTTTCATTATTACTGGACGAAGGCAAAAAGTATTACCAGGGAGAAGACATGGATGGACTCAGTACCTGGAATCAGACACTTGAAGAGCTGCACATGATATGGAAGATAGACTTTATATTTGAAACATTCATATTGTTTTGTATGGCTCCAAAGGACAGAATCTATAGGTGAAAATTATGGGGAGGTTGGTATTTACTCTATGTGTTGGAAGGAATTTTATAACAGTTAGTTCTCTGAAGTGAAATGTACCTGTCCCTGAAGGTATTCAGGTAGAGGTGGTAGAGAAGCTGTGGAGGGGAATGCATGGATGGAACAAGACAGATTTTCCAAACCTGACTGTGCAGTGGAATCACCTGGAAATCTCTAGAAAATATGTATTCCATGGCCTCTTTTCAGATTAAATATATATATATTGATTTCAGAGAGGAAGGGAGGAGAGAGATAGAAACATCAATGATAAGAGAGAATCATTGATTGGCTGCCTCCTGCATGCCCCCCACTAGGGATTGAGCCCAAAACCCAGGCATGTGCCCCTGGCCAGAATCGAACCTGCGACCCTCGGTCTGCAGACTGACACTCTATCCACAGAGCCAAGCCGGCTAGCGCTCTTTTTCCAGATTTAATGAGCTGATTCTATATTCTAGAAATTTGCTTTTTTGAAATGCTTTCTAGGTGATTCAGAACTAATCCATAGAATAGCATTTGAGAATCACTGGTCAGATGACCTCTAAAGTTTTCACTGACTAAGACATTTGCGGATTTAATAATATACTTATGGACATTTACCTATGAACTGGGAGATTACTAGAGGTGGAATGGAGACTGGAATATCTTTGAAATTTGGTATAACTCAATGAATACCCTATATGCTTTCTCCACTGTTCATGAGCTTTTCACTAAATGCTGATGAAGATGATGAAAATGAACATATTTTCTACTCAGAGAAAATGCCCCAATAGGTCCAAGATAGCTTATTGTTTGTTTATATCTCCAAGATCTGATATTTGACATAAGTAGAGACTCTGTTCTAACTCTAGAGCCCCAGAGCCTCAGAGCCCCAGAACTTTTCATTACAGGGAAGTCCCTGGGAATCTTGGTAAAATACAGATTCTGCTTCAGTTGGACTGTGGTGGGGCCCAAGCTAATACATTTGTAACAAAGCTCCCTATCTTCTCAGAGAACCACTAGACGCTCAGGAACCTTCTCTTTAGATAAAGAAGATACAGAGATAGAGAAGCTATTTTGGTTTTCCAAAGACCCCCAATCTTTAGGTCAGATTATCACCTGTCTTAGTATCATTGTGAATTAACAAGGGGGAGGGAAGAGTGAAAATGCAGTAGGTGGACTGGATTAGGCAACAGGCATGGAAGTAGGGCAGAAGGTCAGAGCAGAGAATGATTTTAAGTGCTTAACCAGCTATTCCCACACCCAGAAGTGGATAGCAGTAATAGCATAGGGGAGAATTACCTGGCACTTCAAAGACCAGAATTCTAGTCTCAGAATACTTTTCTTTTTTAAAAAAAATATATTTTATTGATGTTTTACAGAGAGGAAGGTAAAGAGTCAGAGAGAAACATCGATGAGAGAGAAACATTGATCTGCCTCCTGCACACCCCCTATCGGAGATGTGCCCGCAACCAAGGTACATGCCCTTGACCAGAATCAAACCCAGGACCCTTCAGTCCACAGGCCAACACTCTATCCACGGAGTTAACCCGGCTAGGGCTTAGAGTACATTTCTTGTTTGATGTTGTTTTGATATGCTTGTTTTGTTTTTTAAGTGTTTGTCCTTTCATCTGTTACTTAATCTTTCTGAGACAGTTCTATCTCTGGGATATATAAACTAGGACTTTCATGTGCTTATTTGTAACTTTTATTTATTTAGGTAAAATTTATATAGCATAAAATTAATCATTTTAAAGTGACAAATTCAGTGATATTTAGTACATTCATAATGTTGTATGACTACCACCTCGACTTAATTCCAAAACATTTTCATCCCCCCAAAAACCTATATCCATCTAACAGTCTCTCCTATCTCCCCTCCACCACTCACAAGCACTGTTTTCTGTTCTATAGAATGACCTATTCTGGATATCTACACTAATAAAAGAGAAACATGCAAATTAACCATCACTCTGCTATACCCACAGCCAATCAGGAGCAAGTATGCAAACTAGCCCAACCAAGATGGTGACAGCCACAGAGCTGGAGTGAGCTGGAGGCTTGGGTTGCCCCGGCAATGGAGGAAGCCAAGCTTTCTGCCTGCCCTAATCAGCCCTGGTCTCTGCTCAAGGCTGCAAAGTTTCAATTGTAGAAGATAAGTAAATCCCAGATACCTGCTTCCAGCTGGCCTTGGCCTCCACTCAAGGAGAGGCTGGGAAAAAAAAGAAAGAAAAGAAAAAAGGCAGGTCTGGGAACCTGGATTGCTTGGGGGCGTGGCCAGCCTGAAAACAGCCCTCAGCTCCTCACCCAGACTGACCACACTCCCATGGGTTGAGAGTCCCTGCTGGGGGACTTGGCCAGTCTGCAAACAGCCCTCAGTCCTTCACCCCATCAGTGGGGGTCAATTGGAGGTGATTAGGACAGAGGGGGGCAGTTTGGAGTGAGCAGGCCAGCAGGGGAGCAGTTGGGGTGAGTAGGCCAGTGGGGAGGTAAGGTGGGAGCAAGCAGGCCAGTGTGGGGGGCAATTAGGGATGAGCAGGCTGGCAGGGGAGGTAAGTTGGGATGATCAGGTTGGTGGGGGGCCTTTGGAGGCAAGCAGGCCAGTGGTGGGGGGCAATTGAGGGTGAGCATGCTGACATGCAGAGTGGTTAGAGGCAATCAGGCAGGCAGACCAGGCAGGCAAGCAGGTGAGTGGTTAGGAACCAGCAGTCCAGATTGCAAGAGGGATGTCCAACCGCTGGTTTAGGCCCGATCCCTGTAAACCAGCAGTAGGACATCCTTCGAGGGGTCCCAGATTGGAGAGGGTGCAGGCCAGGTACCTCCCCACCCCCATGCATGAATTTTGTGCACCAGGCCTCTAGTTTTATATAAATGGAAGCAATGCAGTATGTGACACTTTATGTCTGGCTTCTTTCACTTGGCACAAGTTTTCTAGGTTCATCCATGATGCAGCATGTACCAGTATTTCTAAGTTCATCCACAAGGTACCATGTATATACAGTATTCCATATTATAGCTGAATAATATTCTATTGTATGCACCTATTACACTTTGTGTATCCATTCATCTGTTGATGGACATTAGGGTAGCTTTCATCTTTTGGCTTCTGTGAATAGTGCTACTATGAATAAGCATGTACAAGTATTTGTTTACTTATTTTCCTAATTTATTATTTTTAAATGTACTATTTCATTTAATTATCAAAGTGGGTTGAAAAGAAGTAGGTATTTTACTGACAAGAAACAAGTTCAAAGTGACTTGCTTAAGGTTCATAGGTAGTAAGGACTCAGAAACACAAAAGTTCTGACAGGAAATCCAGTGCTCCTTCAAGTTATTCCACTGCAGGCTCAGCTGTCCTGAGAGTCAAAAAAGGAGAATGTGTGTAACACTGAGCAGCGGGCTATACGTATAGGTTGGTGTTGATAGTTGGTATTTGAAATGCCAATTGATGCTACAGGCATAGTTTCCCACATGGGAGGTCAGCACACGCTGTCTCTGTTATGGCCAGAAGAGAGATTTTAGACTTGCAAAAGGTATAACAGTGGTTGGACACCAGCAAAGAAAGTTGACAAGGCTGTCACATTTGTTCAATATTTCTACTGAAATAATCATGGCTATTGCTGTTGATGGTTACCATAGTGGTATTAAGGTTGGCAGAAGGAGATGATGTAATCTCGAATATGCTGATGACATCCCGGCTGCTGAGTCTGTGGTTTCTGCTCTGGAAAGGCTGGTGCCTTAGACTAGGGATGATTTAGACGTTGATAATGGCAGCTGAAAAGCAGAATATTTTAGCAGTAGCGCAAACTGGGAGTGATTAAGAAAAGTAAGTGAAGGGTTATGCTGCCAATAGTTTATGATAGGGAGCCAAAGCGACGGCCCTCTGGCCTATAAAAAGTGAGGGCCAATGGCCTAGTCAGCGTTCATGAGAATGAGGTCCTGGGCATAAAATGCCTGTCAGGAGGCGCTCGGCTTCACATTATCTCGCCTCGGACCCATTCTTGTTCTCATTTAGTCCCCCTGTCTGATTAGTATAAAAGAGCTATGAGCTGAGCCTCAGTCCACTTTTACCAAAGAGATGAAGACCAACACCGAAATGCGGCTACTGTCAAGCTGCGTTAAAGCCAGAGTGATGATGGCAATATCTCAGTGAAGGAGAAGAATGACAACGGGTTGAAAGAAAGCATCATCTGTTTCCAGAACCTGGAACATTTCCTTCTGAAATAACTCATTCTGTGTGTCTTGATTTCCTGACAAGTAAATCTTGAAGAACAGAACTGGCATTTATCAGGGCAAATACTGGTATGTGGGCCTCTGGAAGGATTTGTGACAGGATTTGTGAAAATTGGTTTTGAAGAATTCATTGCTATGTGAGGGTTCCTAGAACATTCTTTGAAAATCAAAATACATCTTTTAATCAGGCATGTTGTGATTATGAAAATAGCACATGTTCACTGTGAAAAACTTACTGCGAAGTATGGAAAAGAGGGAAAATCATGCATATTTTCACAACTGTTAACATTGTGGCATTGCTTCTAGTATTTTAACATTTTATATAATTGGGACCATAGTTTGTGTTCAATTGGCTTCCTGCTTTTTAAAAATTATTTGTACACATACTTCGGGATGCTTCTCTGCATCCAAGTATCCTTCCAAGGACTGGGTTTTCTATGCAATATCTGAATATTCCCAGTTAGAGCAGAAGAAAAACAAGGCCTAGAACGATTTATCCTCAGATTTGAGCAAACCACTGTCTCTGGCATTGTTCAAAGCTCCTGATTTCTTGGTGTGGTGGTGAGGCTGTGGCCAATTTCAGATTTCTTTGGAAACTTGAATCTGGAAACCAATTTCTGCTTTGTAAACTCACACAACGTTGCTATGAGAAGACAACAACATGGGTATCTTTACAGTGTGGTGGGAACCAAAGGCCCAGAGTGGAGTGGTGTGTGTGTGTGTGTGTGTGTGTGTGTGTGTGTGTGTGTGTGTTTGTGTGTGTAGATTGAGAGGTCCGGGTGGGTGGGGCAAAAATAAACTAGCCCTAGGCTGTGGTAGATCTAGAAATTATTCTGGAATGCCCATTTCCTTTCTTTCTCCTCGACCAGCCCCTATTTATGCTTCTAAGACCAAATTGACTCCCATCTCCTCCTGTTAAGCCTTTTCCAGCTAATTTCCCTTTTTCTCATCTCTCATATTATTTGCAGTTTGGACCTCACAGTCCGGCTCTTTGATGCTGGACTGGCTCAAGGTGCTTCACAACCCTAAGCATTTCCCTTGTGCTGTTGGTAAGCTCTGTGGTAAGTTAGAGATGGAGAGTTGTGGTCCTTCCTCCTCTGGAATTTGGTTGGGTTGTGTGGCTTATGACCAGTTTCTGAGCCCTCGCCCTAGGTTAAGAAATCTGACTCTCCTGAGACCACCTTACATGAAAATAGAACATGGCTTTTCACATCCCAGTTTCCACCAATTTCAGCCCAAATTCCAATCATGTTAATGAAGGCATCATATGGAACATTTCAGCCTCAGAATATGCCATATAAAGGAGATGTGAGGACCCAGATCTGGTTGTGGGTAGCTCCTAATCATCATGGAAGAGAACAAATTATCCAGGTGAGCCCTAACCCATAAAATCCTGAGAGAGAATAGTATCATTGTTTTTGTATACTACAAGGTTTTGTGGTACTTTATTATGCAGCAATAGATAACTAGACCTGGACCTTGCATCAGAGCTTCTCAAACTTTGCTGTGCATCCAAAACCACCTAAGGATTCTGTTAACATGAAGATTTGACTCATTGGGTCTATGTGGTCTATGGTAGTGTCTGAGGTTCCACAATTCTAACCAGCACCCTGGTAAGGATGATGTTGCTACTTCCGGGTCCTCCTGTGAGTAGAAATGTGTATTGAGTAGCAATGTTTACCAGCTGAGGAATGTTACATGGGGGAATTGTGCAGCTTTTTAAAGGGCTTTCACTTCTAGATTGATTAGTTGAATAGCTTCATAAATTGAAAAGCATCTGCCATAAGCCACTTGATCTAGACTAGAATTTCTCAAAACGTGGTCTCTGGATCCACTGGCGTTCATATTGCCTGAACTTGATAAAGTTGCAATTGCATCTCAGTCCTGCAGAGTCAAAATGGAAAGACTGGAATATACCATATCGATAAGATCTGCAGATAATTTCTAGGCACTAATTTGAGAGCTGGTGAATTAAGAGGAAGTACTGGGTTTTAGTTCTGACTTTGGGTCTTAACTGATGGCTAGCAAATCACCTCACCTTTCTGGGTCTCAGTTTCCACATCTGTAACATGAGGGCAGATTGTTGAACTAGAACGAATCCTATGTCTGATGTAGTGTGTATCCTGCAGTCTCTACTCCCGGTTGACCTGACCTCCTCTCCTCTTTTCCTCTCTGTGCTCTGAAGCCTAAGGAGCACGCACTCTGCCCCCCAAAGGACAGCCATCTTCACTGTTGTCTTCCATGGCTCACAGAGAAGTAGGCCTGATCAGAAAGCACACAATGCAGGAGCTGCCATTTCCTTTCAAAATATTTTTAAAGCAAATATTAGTGTCAAGGCCAATGTCTCCTCAAAATAGCATACATCTGCATTCGATTTTGTAATTAAACTTAAATCATTTCTTAAATTATATGTTTTAAATGGCAATTGCGCAGCATTTAAGATTTCCTCTTGCCTTGAGCATCATTGGGCAAATGTGTTCATGATTGAATTAGCAGACCTTTGATTTTAAAAGGACTTTTCAGTGATCTTTTATGGTAGATTAAAAAGCAATTTACTAATTTACAGTTCATAGGAATTCCGTGCCCTCCTTGAGTTTTGTAAATCAACTCTGTGCTAATAAATGTGACTATAGCTCTAAATGTTTCATTTGGGGACAGCTGGTCTCATACACAACCTGAACTCACAATAACATAATCGGTAAACCTGTATTTTGTGAGCGTCTTTGTGCCCAGTAGAAGCCCCTCTTAGGACTCCCTTCATTGGTCTCTGTCGGGGAGGTTTAATCAACAGGGCTGGGAGGCTCCAGCTTAGTTGTTTGCTCATCTTTTCTCTTTATCACAGTGAGTAATCATAGTTGAAAGGCAATTGGAAGATAGGGTCCCTTACCTCAGGGCTCCTTCTCCTGGGTATGGCTCTCTCAGCCACTGAGACCCCCATATGTTTTCCAAAGGATGCATAATTAGGATTACAATCATCAGTACTAGTATATATAAAACCTAATATGCAGATGGCAGAACAGTAGATGGGCTGAGACCAGTTCTTGTGCCCACCGCAGCCTCGTGGCCCACAGTTCCATTCAAGGTGCATAAATTTGTGCACTGAGTTCCTAGTAATGATAATAATTTACACAGGTAGAGTGCTTACTATGTGCCAGTGAGCTTATTTAATCCTCACAACTCTATAAAATTCATACCATTATTAATGCTTGTGTTCTTTAGTTGAAGAAGCTGAAGTATAGATTAAATAACTTCCCCAGTATCCCAGAAGTAGTAAATGGTAGAGCTGAGATTTGAACTCAAGTAATCTGGCTTCAGATCTTGAGCTTATAACCAAAATACTATGCTGCCCTAGTGACAAATGGGCTTTTTCTACCTAAAACCACTCACATTTAGCTGATGACTGGTTTTCCAAAAGATTTCTATTATTTATATTGGGGACAGGTATGAGAAATCAGCAAATAACACTTAAAACTCAACATTATAGTGGAAGTAGTCAACAACTTGGTGTGTGTGTGTGTTTTTTTTTTTTCTTTCAAAATTCAATGGCAAACTATATGTCAGTTTTTGACAAGTCAACTCAAATCTGTCTCAAATGGAAATGAAAGGTTCAAGCCACTGGTGGAGAGTCCAGCAATTTCCTTGGAGGTTCTTGGGAATGAGTCTGGCGTGATTGGAGCCGGTGAAAGCACTTGGGCCTCTGACAGTCCTTCCGTGGGAGGGAGATGGCTGATGAAAGGTGGTCTGGATTCACCTTCCGGTGGCGTCAGAGGTGAGGCTCCAGCTGCCTACAAGGTGTTTTCTTGGCTTTCTTCGGGTTTTGCCAATGCGAAGGGAATTGAATCATAAGAGGGAAGTAAAAAAAGGGACCGGCCTGTTAAGGCATTGGAAGGGCGGAGGAATGAAGTCACCCGCCCCAGCGTTCCACCTGCAAGCCAACCCAGACACTAACCAAAGTTGTTCATCAGAAGCTTTTGTCAATACAGTTCTTTTAAATTGGGAAAGAAGATAGAGCCATATGCACTTACTTAAACGTTAATGCTTCCCTGTTCTAGGGCTTCTTGAACCTGGAATAGTTGAAAGATAACTTGTTTGTTCCAAAGGCAATCGCTTCATAACTGCTGAGCCAGAACTAATAAGAGAAATGACTAGGAATTGGGGTTCAGATTTCATAGTCTAATGTCATCCTTGAGTTTTCAAGTCCCCCTTTTTGCTCAAGTTTTGCATTTTTCTTTTTCTTTTTTCCTACCATGGAATGACAGAGTTAGGGGTAAGTTAACCTACTGCCTTTTCTATAGCAACTGAGCAGCAGCCCCCAGCGCCCCCCCCACCCCCCCGCCCTGGGAGGCGGAGCTGGCAAGGCCTTTGTCATAGAGGCAGCGACCTCAGGTAATGGGGGAATTCTAATAGGCAAGAGGCCTTTTTATAAGAAAAATTTTTTTATTGATTTCAGAGAGGAAGCAAGAGAGAGAGAGAGATAGAAACATCATGATGAGAGAGAATCATTGATTGGCTGCCTCCTGCACGTCCCTCCCCCCTCAACTGGGGCTCCAGCCCACAACCTGGGCATGTGCCCTTGACCGGAATCGAACCTGGGACCCCTCAGTCTGCAGGCCGATGTTCTATCCACCGAGCCAAACCGGCCAGGGCAAGGGGTCTTTTTTTTTCTTTTTAAATTAAATTCATTGGTTAATAAAATTATACAGATTTTTAGCATGGTACTCTCAAGTATCCATGTTGTCGCAAAATGGCAATATTTCATCTTTTCTTATAGCTGAGTAGTAATTCATAATATATATGTACCACATCTCATTCTTAACATCAGGGCCCCATAGCACAAGGGTTCCACCAACATACGACCCCGTTTCCCAGCACCTCCTTCATTGAAACCTTCCCAATGTCCTGGCCAATCCAGGGTAACTGAGCCCACTGGAAAGTTGATGTTTAGGGTTGAGGAGTTGGAGTTTCTGACTTACCCCTAGATTTAAGGGTCCTGGAAGCAGGATGGGAGAGGAGGAGAGGCAGGAAAATGACCACTTTAGAACTGATACAAATAGTGCTCTTTTGAATTTTCTAAATGCTAAAAAGAAAGCCTAGACTCAGACTTGTCTGCTTTATTAGTTTTGAGATTATGACTATATATCTCCCCCATTTCTTATATCATTGCCAGAGAGAGAAAATTGAAATGACTCCTCTTCTTCAGGTGCATTACTCCCCTTCCCCCTTTTCTTTTAAAAGACAAGTCTACCTCTACCCATACTGTACATTGCTCTATTCTCTGCCCCTTCTTCTCTCCGCTCCCTTTTTCTTATTCCTTCTCTCTGGTTTCTCCTCCCCATTGACTAATCTGGCTCCCTCCCTGCCCTAGCTCTCCCAAACCCTCCTCTCCTTGTCCTTCTTTTAGTCCTCATTTTCACAAATTAACATGTATCTCCACTCTGAAAAGATATGAAGCAGTGAGGGGAAAGGAATATTTGCTGCCAGGTTTTAACTAATTCCTGCTGCCAGCCCAAGTTCTGTGGCATTTGCCACTGCTATGAAATTGCAATAAACAAAGGGCTGCCCTTATATCTCTAACCTTTCCTCTGTTGGTGCTGGAGACACGAATTGAATGTTGAGCAGCCACACCATGCTGTCACCTTCTAAATGCATTACATATTCTTTTGAAAGAGAATTGAGGGAAGCTAAGATTAGGGTGGGGAAGCTCTAGTAATTTGGTAAGAAAATAGTATTCTTTTACCAATAGAAGTTTATCATCTTAGGAATCTAGTAGTGAGCTGGCTTCAAAATGAGGTATTAATTTTCTAAGAATTAATTCTGAATATATATATTTTCAGAATTAATATATATTAATATATTAGTATATTAATATATTAATATATATTCAAAATTAATTCTTAGAATATATCTATCTATGTCTATATCTATATCTATTTCTATATCTATATCTATATCTATATCTATCTATATCCCTCACAACTATAGAAGGAAATGTTTTTTAAAACACCATCAATTCTTTTAAGGAAGATGAAGAGTTGAAAAGGGTGAGAAAGAAGAGTTGTCAAATAAAGGTTACAATACCCTATGATATCGTTATCACAAGTCCTAGCATCTACAAATTCCTCTGTCTCTGTTCTTAGATCAACAGCATTCATTACCCAGGTATTCTCTTCAGCGTCTGAGGGCACCCAGTATATAAAGGAAAAGGCTATGTCTATATTCAAATCTAGTCCATAGCACACAATAAATGTAGTCTGTGTGGGCTCTTGCTCTGTACCAGGCACTGTGCTGATGTTCATACACATTATCTTACTCCACCATCAGGCCAGCCCTGTGAGGAAAGTAAAATGATCACCCGACTTTAGAAATGGGGACACATCTCTCAAGTAGGGTGAATACAATGCCAAAGTCACAGAGATGGCCACATGCCCAGGTTTTCAAAAAATGTCTTGGACATTTTTAACCTTTTGTTTGTTTGTTTGTTTGTTTACATTGTTATATGGGCATTCCACGCCTGATCCAGCAGTAAGCCAATCAGAGCACCTTTGAGGGCTAGTACGTAGATTGGCTCTCCGCCGCCTTTCACACGTGGCTTGGACTTCCAGGTCCAAAGCAGAGGCTCACGGTTGCCATTTTCCAGCCCTCGGGAAAGGGGGAATAGAAGGTCTAAGGCAAGTGCATTTTTCTGTAAGAACCTGACCAGAAGTTGACTAGTCATACTTGTGCCCACTCATATCCCATTTGCCCAAAATTGATCATATGGCCCTCGCCTAGCTTCAAAGGAGGCTGGGAGATGCAGTCTCTAGTTGAGCAGCTCTGTGCCCAGCTGAAACAGCGGTTGTGATGTGGGCTGTTGGGTGTTCTCTATTGCTAAAGGAAGGAACACATGGGGAGAGGGAGAAGGCAGGCAGTTTGCAGGCATTTGAAATACTATCAGGGTGCTAACCTGGAATTTTTTATGTTTGCCTTTAAAATAAAATGTTAGCTCCTTAAATAGTGTAAGAAAGATTTTAGAAGGGGTTCATAAGGGACTCTGTCAATCTTCAAGCTATATGTAAATGTCCATGAAATATTATTCAAGCAGGGCAAGGACCTCTACTTGGCTGGGTCACACTAACTAGCTGTGTGACCTTGGACACATTATTGGTAATTAGCTTCTCTGACTATTTTCTCATCTGTAATTTTATTCTGATAATAACAGCCACAACTGTTGATAAGGATCAGAATTAAATATAATATCCATAATATCCAAGGATCCTGGCATAAAGTATTTGCTCAAAGTTATAGCTCTTTATTACTATTCAGTCAATAAGCTTTCAATGCTCTGATACATAGGAAAAGAAGGGAGGTAGAAATAGGGCTTACCAAAAATATATTTATACCCAAATTTAACTATTAATAATTTCAAGTAGAGTTAGCAATGTATTACTTCCTTTGGTGTCGTATTGTTTTTATCTTTATATTCTCTTCATTCTTAGAGAATATCTTTACTGGATATAGAACTCAGGATTGACAGCACTTTCAAGATTTCTCTTGACCTTTGTTGTTTCTGACAAAAGTCAGTCTTAATTCTTATTAGTGTTTCTTTGTTATTTTTTTGTAGCAGCTTTCACGATTTTCTCTTTATCTCATTCTCAGAAGTTTGACTATAATTTTATTCATTTTGTGAATCACTGAGCTTCTTGAATTTGTAAATCTATAAGTTCTACCAGATTTGGGGAATTTTGTTCATTTTTTTTCAAGTATTTTTTCTTTCCTATTCTCTGTCTCCTCATCCTTTGGGATTATAATGTTATATGTGTTAAACTTTGTTATTGTTCCACAGATCCCTAAGGATCTGTTCATGTGTTGTTTTTTTTTAATTTTTTCTCTTTCTCTCTGTTTTTCAGAATGAATTATTTCTGTTGATTGGTCATCGGGTTAACTAACTCTTCCTTTTGTCACCTCTATTCTTCTTCTAAGCCCAACCAGTGAACTTTTATTTTAGATATTTTATCTTTCATTTCTAAGATTTCAATTTGGTTCTTCCTTTATAGTTTCTATTTCTCTGCTGAGATTTCCTGTTTATTCATTCATTAAAAGCTATGTTCCTTTATGTCCTTGAGCTGTTTTAAACTCCTTGCCCGCTCATTTCAGTATGTGGTACATCTTTGGGTTGATCTTCAATGATTTCATTTTCTCTTGAGTTTGGATCACATTTTCTAATGTATTTATACACTTGTATTATATTCTGGACATTGATTGATACACTATAAAGAACCCGGTTTTTTATCCTTCTGAAAGTTATTGCTTTTTATTTTAATAAAACAGGCTGATAACGTGGCTAGGCAGCAACTCAAATCTTATTCAGCACTTTCAGTCTTACCTGGACTGTTTGCAGTCTGCCTTAAAAATGAGTGGTTCAGTGGTCAGCTAGAGACTTGGGCTGAGTTTATACACAAAATTTGAGGCTCTCTCTTTTTTAAGCTGCTGTGGTACCTCTAAACTATTTCCTGTTATTTTTTTAGGCCAGTAGGACATCATATCTTCTATTCCAGTGGTAGCTGCCCTGCTCAGCATGGACTAGGACCTACTTATAAGTAAAAAATCTAAAAAATTCACCCATGCCTTTCCTTTCTCCAGTTGTTGGCTCCCTTCCAGTGTCTGCTTTTGGTTGCTATTCAACGCCACTTAGGTATTTGTTTATATTTTGTCCAGTGTTCATAGTTGTTATCTTTGGGCCAAAGATAACAATAGACTTAGTCCAATAGGGGCTTCTCTTCCATTATTAGAAGCTATAGAATACATGCTACATTGTAGGGCATAGTTGAATATAATTAAGTGTGGTGTATTAAAAATGGCTTAGATTATTTAAAATCCTTCCTGTTGATACATGGGATCTGTCGTCCTTCCTCTTGAATCTGTGTGGATTCTTCTTTGACTAAAAGAATATAATGGAGTTAGCACTGTGTTGCTTTGGGACAACATTTTAACTTATATCTTCTGGTTTCTGTTCATGGGCATACTCTTTTTTAGAGACAGTTTCTCAGTTGTCATGCAAGAAATGTGACTACCCTGGGACTTTTATATTGTGAGGAAACCCAGGATAGCTATATGGAAAGGATAGGTGGAGGAACAAATTCAGTTATGTATCTTGAAGGAAAGAGGGAGGGAGAAAGAGAGAGACAAAGCCACAGTCAGTCACTAGCTTTCCAAGTCCTACTCCTCTAAGTTATCCCAGTTCAAGTCCTAAGCATCATAAAGCTGAGATGAGCTATCCTCATTGCCCTGTCTGAATTCCTCAACACAAAATCATCCTATCTAATAAAAGAGCAATATGCAAATTGACCGTATCTTCACTATACCCACCAGCCACACCCACCAGCCAATCAGGAGGGATATACAAATTAAGACCCAACCAAGATGGCTGCTTCCCAAGGCTTGGGTGAAGCCAGCCAGCAATTGACCCCATCACAGGGCGATCACTGGGTGCCCCAGGCCAGAAAAAGCCTCTGCCCAAGGCTTTTTCTGGCCTTGAGCAGGCCAGGGGTGAGCCGTCAGTAGGACATCCCCTGAGGCCTCCCAGTATGTGAGAGGGGGCAGGTTGGGCTGAGGGACCACCCACCCCCAGTGCACGAATTTCACGTACCAGGCCCCTAGTCCTATATAATAAAAGAGTAATATGCAAATTGACTGTTACTCCAACACACAAGATGGATGCCCCCATCTGGTCAAAGATGGCTGTCCCCCTGTGGACACAAGATGGCTGCCACAAGATGGCCAACAGAGGAGGGCAGTTGGGAGGGACCAGGCCAGCAGGGGAGGGCAATTGGGAGGGACCCAGGCCTGCAGGGGAGAGCAGTTGGGGATGACCAGGCCTGCAGGACAGGGCAGGTGGGTAGAGGGGGACCAGACCAACAGGGAAAAGCAGTTAGGGGCAATGAGGCTGGCAGGGGAGGACAGTTAAGGGTGACCAGGTTGGCAGGGAAGGGCAGTTAGGGGCAATCAGGCCAGGAGGGGAGGAGTTAGGCATCAATCAGGCTAACAGGGGAGTGGTTAGGGGTGATCAGGCTTTCAGGCAGAAGCAGTTAGAGGCAATCAGTAAGGCAGGCAGGCAAGCAGTTGAGAGCCAGCAGTCCTGGATTGTGAGAGAGATGTCCAGCTGCCCGTTTAGGCCCAATATTACTGGGATCAGGCCTAAATAGGCAGCTGGACATCCCTAAAGCAGTCCCAGATTGGAGAGGGTGCAGGCTGGGCTGAGGGATCCCCCCACTCTTGTGCACAAATTTTGTGCACCGGGATGCCTCTAGTGATGTATATAAAACTAATAATAAAATATTGTTCTTTGCCACTAAATTTTGGGGTATTTTGTTACTCCAAATTATAAATAGGGTGTGTTTTTTTCATGGAAAAGACCCAACTACCTATATGATATCTGAGACCTCAGTGTTCATGAATCAGAGTAAATCTACCCTTTTTCTTTTTCTTTCTTAACTACTTCTGGAATTATAGGTAGAGAATATCAAGAGAACAAAACTAGACATTAGGGATTATGCTTTGCAAATCAATTTATTTTTGTGACGGCAAAAGGATCAGAGCCATTATTGACATATGAAGAAACTGAGAAGCAATTTAACTAAGGATAAGTGGCTGGAGTAGGGTCACTGTGATCATACTAGAATTTGAATTGAGTGTTCTCAAATTCATTGCATAGTTCAAAGAACATATTGATTGATTATTAATTGATTTCTGACAAGTTAGATCAATAAGCATAGATGAATTCAAAATAGCTACTATTATTCAATTGCGAGTTTTAAAAAGAAAATCAACTCGAAGACTTAGGATCTCCTTTCTTTTTTCACTGATCCCTGTTAGCATCAATTAGACTGCTATGATATTCTCATTTTTAGCACAAGAATAAAATGAATTGATTTCAGGGTTGATATCTTTTAACATTTAAAAGGAAATATTTTCCTGAAAATATGGGCAGCTTAACCATAGAATAAATGGCTTGACATTTGTGAGAGCCAAATAGTCAATATAAAGAGAATTTTCATGTTGAAAAATAAATCATTAACCATGGCTATTTCTAAGTTCAATTTCAAAAACTTGAATATGTCATTAATATATTTTTTCCTTCTACTTTCTCTTGATTAAGCAGCCTATATCATAGAAAAGAAGGTGGCTGATTTCCCTGATACCTCTCATTTGTGGATAAACTAACAGCTCCAATTCTCCCCTCCCTGCTTTAGTACCAAGCAGCAATCTCCCCCATAATGAGCAGCAGCAATTCAGAGAGGCAGATTCAGCCATGTGTCCTGATGTGTTGAGTAAATATCAGACCTTCACAGAAGCTTTCCCTGAAAGGTTAAATCCTCTCTCATAATGTCTTGACAACAGATATAAAACTAGGCTGAGAATTCATTTATAGGCTCTACTCTCAAAGCATGTTACCATATCAGATTCTTTGATACTGCTCCCATTAACATGTAGAATCTCATTTCCCTCCCCTTAAATATAGAGTAGCCTTAGTCCCTCACTTTGAATGAATGGAATGCAACAGAAACGATACTCTATGGCTTCCGAGGCTGGATTAGAAAAGATGACAGCTCCTCGGGCACTCTCTCTTCGAATGCTTGCTCTAGGAACCCAGTTACTATGCTGTTAAGAAGCCCAGACCAGGTAGGAAGGCCATGTGTAGATTTTTCAGCTAAATCACAACTAGCAGCCAACACCAATTTTCAGAAATAAGAGTCAGGAGGCCCTGAAGATGACGCCATCCTTAGCCACTCTGTCTGCCATCAGGTGAGTGACTCCAAGCAATAACTGCCTAGCTGAGCTTACTCAACCACTTGAACCGTGAGAGTAAATAATAACAAAATGATTGTTGTTGTTTTAAGCCATTAAGTTTTGGGGTGATTCATCACACAGCAGCAGATGACCGGAACAACCATACAAAGCAATTTGGATTTTGTTTGGTTTTCTATTACATAAGCAGCTTCACAGCTAGATCTTTAATGCTGCAGTTCCACCCTCTTAGCACTCTGTTTTAGTTTCAATTCCACCCAAAGCAGACTTGAGACAAGGACTTGGGTATAGTAGCAGATGTGGGAGGCGAGCACAGGAAGCAGAAGTGAAATAGAAAAGAAAGTAAGGTAGTGAAGGAAGAAAGCAATACATGTCTGCAAAATAGTTGGCTACTACAGTTGGCAGCTGAGGCTCAGTCCCACTGGGGATCCTCTCAGGGGCCATGCAGGGTGTGCCTCAGAATTGTTGCTCCAGAGGATGGGGAGACTAGAGCATCTATCCACTCATCTGGTCCCTGATTGATTGGGCTTGCGTGTAGGAACATTTCTGGTGTGTACCTGCTTGAAGATGAGCATCCTTCTGCAGCCCAGGAGAAATCAGTGTAGAGATCCTTCTGTACATGTTCAATGTGAGATACTGGCATTAGTGCATGGAACTGTTCACCAAGTCAGGTGGCCAGAGGGATATGACACAGTACATCACAAGTACATCACCCTCATCCACTCTCCATGAGCCAGCCTAGAAGAATGTTTCAAAACACAAGTCTGCTTTTATAACACTCTCTTAATTTATATCCTCAGTGGTTCACCATTGCTCATAGGGGGGAAAAATCCTTACCATGGCCTTAGATTATCTGGCCCTACCTATCTTGAGCATTTCTTAAACCATTCTAATTCAATCTCTGCTCTTCAGCCAAACTGGCATTGTTTCATTTTCCCAAAAATCCATAAGGCCTTTGCACAAGTAGTTCACACTCCCTGGAATGCTCAGCCCACCCTCACCTTCAAGCCAGGTAGAGACTCTGTGCACACTCCCATGTCAGTTCAAGTGTCACTTCCTTAGGGGAGGCTTTCCCAACCCCCCAGCCTGGATCAGGCTCCTCTAAAAGCTCATTTCATTTTGTATACTCCTTTAGTTGTTCATATCTTTAATATCTGTCTCCCATGTAAGACTGAAACTCACAGAGGGCTGAGATCATGTTTAAAAATGACTGAGATATAGAAGGTGTGTGCATGTGTGTGTGCGTGTGTGTGTGTGTGCGTGTGTGTGTGTGTGCGTGCGTGCGTGCGTGCGTGTGTGTGTGTGTGTGTGTGTGTGTGTGTATGCGCGCAGAGGTGCCTGCTTGAGATTAGATGCAAAACCATTTGAAGCATCTGTATTCTTTGGCCCCTAGAGATCTCTTCAAAGACCTGATTCACCAAATGTTCTACTCAAGAACATAAATCTTTGAGTAGCCGGTGCTATTTCTCTTCCACTCCATCCTGGTCTTCAAATTTAGATCCATGTGTCCCCTGAAGGAGGCTCTAGGAAGGAGCAAGGGATGCGGTCTGTGCAAAACAAACCCAATGTTAATATCCCAAAGGAAGGGTCCTCTTTTTAGTCACTGGCTCCCCAAAGAGTCTGTAGCTCCTACTCTCTGATGTAATATGCCTCAGAAGCATTGTTTTAAAAGTATATATTTGATTGTGGAAATGGTCTAGAATTCCCTAGTGCACTTGGAAACTAGAAATTTGGATGGGTAAAATGGGAGTAGAAGGAAACTCAACATTTTAAGTTTTCAGAGTTTAAAGACAGTGTAAGAGCCCTCATTTGAAGATGCTTAAGAAGAGGATTGACTATAAATCCAGGGAATTATCCAGGTTCTTTGTGAGGACCGGCAAGGCCACATTTGGAATACTATGCACAGTTCCAAAGATCTTATTATAAAAGGATATTACAGAAATGGAGAAGGTACCGCAGAGGGCAGAGGGATACACACAGAGATTTAAGGATCTTAGCTATTAGAGTGGTATTCTTTGGCAAAGAAGAGATTAAGTGGGAACTCATTAAAGTATAGACAATTCTGAAGGGAATAGAGAGGATAATTGTTTCAAGGCTATTTGATTTAGTGTCAAATACAAAGAACAAGGGGTTAGTAACTTAAGCTAAGAAAGCGAATTTAGACAGGCATTTCTGAATTGAGTGTAAATGATATAAAACGGGACTGAGAATGGTAAAAATAGAAGACATAGATTTTTCAGAGGAGGAAACATGGAATTTCCCAATTTGGTTCATTTGCATTCAATAATGAAGAGTGATTTTTTTCCTCTTTCCCACTTTGAACAATTATATATTTTCAGCAGTGTTACATTAAAAAGGGTTAGAGTGGCTATTTATAATTTTAAAGAATCTAGAAGAAAAGTGCTAACTCCAGTGAAACAACACGGGTAAGGACCTCCTGGCTTTTCTCTGCCTCAAAAAGTCACAGGTTTCTGACCCTAACCTGTCCCCATACCACATTACTGTTCAGAGTTTTACACCATTGACCAGTCCTGGTGAAATTTTACACTTGCTCTGGCTGTCACATACCCAAATAATGATTTCAGTGTAATGGATACTGTTTTATTTAGGTAAAAATTGGGGGTGGGGTGAGGAATAATTACATACTATATTTTTGTTTTATTTTATTTTAACTTCTTTATTGGTTAAGGTGTTACATATGTGTCCTTATTCCCCTATGACCCTTCCCATCCTCCCCACTCATAACCACACCCTGCCCTACTGTCTGTGTCCATTGATTAGGCTTATATGCATACATACAAGTCCTTTGGTTGATCTCTCCCCTTTACCCCCACCCTCCCCTATCTTCTCTCTGAGGTTTAACTGTCTAATCAATGTTTCTCTATCTCTGGATCTGTTTTTGTTCATCAGTTTATGTTGTTCATTATATTCCATAAATGAGTGAGATATGATATTTATCTTTCTCTGACTGGCTTATTTCACATACTATATTCACTCCAACATACTATATTTTTAAAATGTTAACTGTAAATAGTGGTTTGTCTCACCCTTATCTTAAGGGCTGTGATGCCGTTCAGATGACAGTTGTGAAGCACCATGCGCTAGGTTCTGTGGAAGCTTTGGTGCCTGGACATGGGTGCCTGACAGGTATTTGCTGAATGAACAGCATTCCTATGCTCAGTAAGCTTGCATGATATAATGGCATTGGAACCAAAAGTGAGGGAACAAGCAGTGTAGTGGGGGGCAGAGGAGGAACCATTTGAGCCATAGAGAGCAGCGTAGTGATTGAAAGGCAGGCTTTGGGGTCTGCTTGAAACCCTAATCCATTGCTGGCATTGTTGTCCTGTGCAGGTTACTTCTCTGAGCCTTGGTTTCTTCATCTAAGAAATGAAGGGGATAGCCCACCCTCCCCGCCCCCAACTCACAGGGTTTGAGTGAGGATTCAAGTGAATTGCTGTTAGTAAATGACGTATTAGTGGAACATAGTGGGTGCTCAAATGTGGCAGCTGCCATTATGAGTCTGAAGGAACAGAATTAAAGGCCACAGAGTAGGAAGCAGATATATCTAATGGGTTTAGTAGGTTCATGGGTGGAAGAAGGACGCTATTTTAATTCCCTAAACTCCTGTTTCTTTAGCTATGAAATGGAGTGTCGTTGGATGCAATGTAGCTGGCTTAGCACAGTGACTTGGGTTCAGAAGTGTTAGCTGTTACTGTTATTGTTCCTACCTGCTTTAATAAGAAATGGCAAGGCCCGTGTTAAACTAACTTTGTCCTTTTTTCCCTCTTTGTTTTTACAAAGTGACTGAAAAGAAACTAGTTTTTTTTGCCCCCACTTCCACTTACATGTTACCAAATAAACAATAAAGTCTTCCTGAAAATAGCCTCAGGGTATCTCAATTGTGGGGCACATTAAAATTAAGTAGCATGGACTTGAAGGTTGCCCACTATCAGTTCATGGAAGACAAGCTGTTGGTTTTACCCACAGTTGGTAATCCTACCACAGACATATTCTGTCCGGAAAGCATAATCCTGAAAACTCTGAGAAAGCTAAGGTCTTAGTTTTTATTATAGTAACTTATCAATGAACACAAAAGTGGAGAAAACTATATAATACCGTCCCACCCCAATGCCTATACTGCAATAGGCAGCACCTGACCAATGTTGCTTACCCAGGCACCTTTCCCATATCCCCTCCTTGACTATTTTTGTGTTTTTTTTTAAAAAAAAAAACAGAAATAATGTATTTTATTTTGTAAATACTTCAATATATACTTCTAAAAATAATGACTTAAAAAAATAATCACAATACAATCATCACACCCAAAAAAGTAACAATAATTTCTTAATATCATCAATCATTTAATGGTACTCAGATTTTTCCAATTGCAGCATAACTTCTCTTCTGCACTTGATTTGTATTCAGAATTCAAGCAGATTACATACTCTGCATTTTGTTGATATGCCTTTGAAGCATTTTTAAATCTCTAGGTTCTCTGCCCTTTTATTGTTATGTATAGAGGAAGTCAGATAATTTTTCCTATAAAATTCACCGTATTCTGGATCTTGCTAAATGCATTTCCAAAGTTAAACATATTCTTCCGTTCTCTATATCCCATACTAAAATCTAGACCTTAATCAGATATGGGTTCTATTTTTTTGGTAAGACTACTTCATTGAACATGATTTATCATTACATCAGGAAGTACATAATGTCTGATGTCTCTCCTTTTGTGATTTTACAACCGATTAGTAGGCTGAGGGATTGTTAGCCTGACTCATCATATAAAGTTTCACACTGGCCTTTCACCTAATGCTTTGAGCAACTATTGGGGACTGTTGTTTAGACCCATTATTTCATCAAGGGTTTGCAAAATAGTGATATAATTCTATCATTCCTTCTGCATTTATTTGCTACAATTCTTCTATGAAGAACTTTGCCTTAACAGCTACTTGATTATCTTGAGGCATTGTTGGAACAGAAAAGTCAAGATGAATACTTGATTCTTTTCTCTTATTTACCAGCTAGAG
Organism: Antrozous pallidus; assembly: GCA_027563665.1. Lineage (NCBI taxonomy): Eukaryota > Metazoa > Chordata > Mammalia > Chiroptera > Vespertilionidae > Antrozous > Antrozous pallidus. The sequence continues at coordinate 43,768,236 of CM050512.1, read as the reverse complement.
GCCAGATGCATGAAATTCATGCAAGAGTCGGCCTTCACAGCTGCTGAGGCTGCCTTAATCCCTCCCTTGCAGCCTCAGTGGCTGCCTTGATCCCAAAGCTTCAGCCCTGGCTTCGTCCGGAAGGACATCTGGTCTAACTAGCATATTTTGCTTTTATTTTTATAGACTAGAGGCCAGATCCACAAAATCCATGCAAGGGGCTCAGCCATCGAAGCCCCTCGCAGCCCCTCGCAGCCTCAGCCAGCCCTTAAAGGCCTGGCTTTGGCTAGAAGGTCATCTGGAAGGATGTCCAGAAAGTCGTTCGGCTGTCCAGTCTAATTAGCATATTACACTTTTATTATTATAGCTTTCCAAGCATCATCTGAAGTTATCAATTATTTTTATCTTTATACACAATAGATTTTAATATACTTTAATACATTATACTTGTTTTTCTTTCTTTATGCTCACCTGAAGATATGTTTTATTGATTTGAGAGAAAGTGTATATGAGAAAGAGAGAGAAAGAGAGAGAGACATTGATGTGAGAGAGAGGTGTTGATCAGTTGCCTCCTGTAAGCTCCCTGACTGGGGCTCAAATCCAAAACCTAGGTATGTGCCCTGAGTGGAAATTGAACCCGCACCTTTTGGTATATGGAATGATGTTACAACCAACTGAGCCACCAAGCCAGGGCTGTTTTTCTTTTTCATTCTCAGATTTTATTCATCTTTGGTTAGTGAGCGTACCTTGAAGTTGCTACTGGGCCTTTTGACGTGACCTTGATTGTCTTTGATAGCTCTCTTGCTTTCTGATATGACAAACTGTTCCAGATTCAGCTTATACAGTCTAGAATGGGTCACTTCTCAAGGACGCTAATTCGTTCTAGTAGGAAATTGTATTTAAAACCACAATCTGGGCACTAGGTTACTCATTGCTAATGGGTTGACCAGTTTTTGACCATTGTTGCTGGCAGACTATGTTTTAAATATTTACCTCCAAAAGCAAAGGCCAGGAACTGGAAGACTCCATCACAAGTTATCCCGGTGACTAATTTCATTTGTTCTACCAGTAAAAATAGTTTTTTACTATTGTCATAATATCTGAGAATATTGTGAGAGTCTGTGTGATTGGGCCAGCAGCCAGGGAATGCCCTGATGCTAAGGACAGGGCAGACCCTCCTGTCATCTCCAGATATTGTGACAATATTCACAAACTTAATTTGCCTACTCTGGCAGTAAGATTATAAATTGTTAAGGAATTAGAAGTTAACTAACAAAAGTAAAGAATAAAGTGGATTAGGGGATGTAGGGTCAGAATTGAGGAGCAGGTAGGTGAGGGTCCTGGGAAGTAGAGAGCAGGAAAGAAGGGCCTAGACTTCTTGATCAGCTGTAGATATTATTAATCAAAACCAGTGCTACATACATCTGGATAATGTGAGCACGGTTTACTTATGACTTTAGTAGGCCCAAATATCTTTCTCTTCTAGACAGTGGCTCTCAAAAGTGATCTGTGGCAAATTTTGACCAGCCCACCTTGAAATGAGAAAAAGAAAATTATATATTCAGCTGTGCTCTGTGGGGAAGCATCCTTCCGACTTCAACCTAAAAATATGTATTTCCTATTTTGGGGAGTTGTATTATTATTATTATTATTATTATTATTATTATTATTATTTATTTTCTATTGTTAGATGTTATTTCTCATGTGAAGTTATGGTGATAATGGATGACAATTTTGATATTTTATTAAGTTGGCAAAGTCTATTTCACAATCTGTCTTGAAATATGAATGATCTGTGAAATACAGAATTGTGGGATCCTTCAGGGCCATTATCATGAAGCTGCTATTACCTGGGGAAGGAAAGAAGTACGCTGCAGAGAAGTAGAGGGGAGTTTCTCCTCAGGTTGGAGAGGACAAAGTCCATATAGGTAGGTGTGGAGAGTGAGGGTGAGAAGAATGGTGGTAGGGGGTGGGAGGGGGCAAGTCTAGGTTGAACAAGAAGCAGCAAAAAATCCTAAACAGAAAAAGCAGGCCCAGAATGGGGCCTAGGAGAAGGCTGGTTGAGGAGAAAACTTGGGGGACAACTGACCCTCATTAGTTGAATTTACCTGAAAAACATTTACTGGGAACATAAGAACTGGGGAGACCTGAGCACTGAGGGTTCAAAATGTGACACAGTTCCTCCCCTTGAGGAAGTCACAAAGCTGCTGTGAGTCTGTGTGATGGGGCCAGTGGCCAGGGAATGCCCTGGTGATGAGGACAGGGCAGGACGCGCCTCCCATCCCCTCCGTTTCTGTGGCCCACTCTCTACCCCTGTGCTGCTTTCCCCTACCCAGCCCCACCGAGAGGGCTCCACCCCAGAGAGAACAGAGCCAATTAATTTGGGCATAAAGTGGGTAAAAAGACAAAACAAAATGTTTAAAACAGCTTTACTATCTTCCATGTTGTTTTAGAGGCTGAATTCTTAATGAGGGGCATTGATGTTCCATAGCTGTGGCCCATACCCTAATGAAGCTCACAGATTGCTGCTGGGATCAGCATATGAAAGGCAAACACAAGGGCCCCACAGAGGATATGCAGAGATATACTGGACACATTGATGTGCCACTTAATGGTGGGGTACGTTCTGAGAAATGCATCATTAGGTGATTCCATCGCTGTGTGAACATCATAGAGTGCACTTGCATAAATCTAGATTGTGTAGCCTACTTCACTCCTAGCTGTCTGCTACAGCCTATTGCTCCTCTGCTACAAGCCTGTACCATGTGTGACTATACAAAACAGCAGGAGACTAAATCAAGCAAAAGAGAAAATGATGCAATCAGGAGACATGATAAACACGAGGTGTGTGAGGCCGCTGCCTGTATAACAAGTCATTCTGTTTACAGCAAGCTTTTAAAAAATTATTATTGAAAGTATTACATATGTCCCCTTTTTTCTCCCATTGACTCTAGTCCCCTGCCCGCCCCCTCCCAGGCCTCTACCCACTCTGTATCCATGGGTCATGCATACTAGCTGCTTGGTTGCTCTCTTCCCGCCCACCTACTCCTGCCTTCCCTCTGAGATTCCACAGTCTGTCCCATGCTTCTATGTCTCTGGATCTATTTTGCTCAAAAGTTTATTTTGTTCATTAGATTCCACATATGAACGAGATCATGTGATACCTGTCTTTCTCTGTCTTATTTTGCTTTGTATAATACTCTCCAGGTCTCTCCATTACAGCAAGCTTTTTTATAAGTAGAAAGAGTACATTCTAAATAACAATAGAATTGAAGTAATTACATAAACCAGAAACAGTTGTTTAGTCTCATTACCAAGTAGTATGTACGGTACATAATTGTTCTGTACGTGCTGTCCTTTTACACAACAGGCAGTGTGTTGACACCAGCATGGCCACCAGCATGCTTTGCCCTGCCACGTTATCCCAGCTGTGACCTCCAGATGAGGGTGGTGTCTCTGGGCCAGGAAGGCCAGGAAGGCCAGGCTCCAGCTGGGAGAAGCCCTCTCCACCCTCCTCAAGCTTCTGACCTATGTCCAGTCTCTGGCTCTCAATAGAGAGCCCCAACTTCAGGGCAGAGGCTGCCTCCCTCCCTCCACTCCTCCCTCCACCGCCCCTGCGCTCTGACCACCCCTTGTCTTCCCAGCACTCCTCTGGAGTGGAGTTGCTCCTGCGCCTGCACCTGCACCTGCACTCTGCGGCCCTCCTCGTGGGGGAGGGGAGGAGGACAGGCTCCCTGTCCACAGAAGCCCCAGTCCTCCTGGAGCAGGCCCACCAGTGCCTCCCTAGAGCTCCACCTTCCATTGCTTCCTGGCATCTGCCAGCAGGTAGGCTCCCAGCCCCTGTGCCCAGCACCAGCGCAGCAGGAGAGCCAGGCCCTGGCCAGGAGGGAGAGTGCTACCAGGCCAGCTCCCCTGTAGGTGAGGCCCAGAGTGCCCTGAGGGATCCCGCTCTGCTTGAGACCTGACTTACTACTACAGTAGGTCCTGGGGTTATATTGGAGATCCATTCCTATGGTGCAACATAAAGGGACTTTCCCCATAAGTTGGAACCCACCTACATGTAATGAAGTGAAACATTAAAAACATTTTAAAAGAAAGATAGCAATTCCTAACCTTTTACTTGTGGTAAATAAATAATAAAACACATAAAGCACACGTGTACATATGTCGATATGATGGAACATTTTTATATATAAATAAATGGGAGATGGTGACGTAACTACAAATCGACAAATGTCGAGTCCCTTGAGTCCCACACACCCCGAGGATTGCCTGTAATGAGGTACCCTCCATCGTTGCCCTCCCTTTTCTGTGTCATTCCACATTTCCCTACCAGCATGTTCTCTGTGTCTTCAAAGAAGCTTTTGCACATGAATTTTATATTATTGTCTGTTTCTGGGAAATCCAAACAAAGATGTCTCTCTGGTGCTTGTTTTGCCAAAGCCACTGAGCTTTTTCCTGTTTGTATGTCCAACTGGCACTTCTCAGTCCTTTTTTGCTTATCTCTGGCAGAATTGAACACTTCTTTTGTGAAACACTCTGTGGTACCTAAGCTCTGGTTTCTATCGTATCTCTAGCCATTCCTTTCCAATCTCCTTTATGGGCTTTTTAAAAAAAGTTTTATTAAGATATAATCTACAGACAATACACATTTGAAAGCAGACAATTCAGTAGTTTTTCCAAAGAGATGTTCAACTGTCACTACAATCAATTTTATAGCCTTCTCATCACCCCAAACAGAAACCTGGTACCTGTTAACAGTCACTCCTTATTTTCCCCTCCTCCAAAGCCCAGTGCAAGTAAACAATCAGACTCTGTCTCTGTGGATTGGCTTATTCTGGACATTTCCTATAAATGGAATTATACAAAAGAGACTGGTCGTTTGTGATGAATTCCTTCACATAGCACAATATTTTCAGTGTTTACTGATGTAGCATGTTAATGCTTCATCCCTTTTTATGGACAAATAATAATCTGTTGTAAAGACATACCACATTTTATTTATCCATTCATTAATTGATGGACTTTGGGCTGTTTCCACTTTTTGACTATCTCTATATATAAAAGCCTAAGTGACCAAATGACCAGTCGACCAATCGCTAGATATGCACTGACAGTTGCTCAATGCACAGGATTGGGCTCCTTCCTGTCTGGTTCGGGCCTGCAGGGATCAGGCAGAAACAGGCTATCCAACATCCCCCAAGTGGTCCCAGATTGTGAGAGGGTGCTGGCCAGGCTGAGGGACCCCACCGGTGCATGAATCCTGGCACTGGGCCTCTAGTTGTGTATAATGTTGCTGTGAACATTCACATACAAGTTTTTGTTTGGATCTGTGTTTCCATTTCTCTAGGTTATATATCTCAGAATGGAATTACTGGGTCATATGGTAACTCTATGAGAAACTTCCAGATTATTTTCCACAGAGGGTGCACCATGTTACATTCCCACTAGCCATGTATGGGAGCTCCGATTTCTCCACATCCTTGCTAACACTTGTTATTATCTGTCTACTTCATTCCTGCCATCCTAGTGGATATAAAGTGGTATCTCATTGTGATTTTTTAATTTGCATTTCCCTAGTGGCTAAGGATAAACATCTTTTCCTGTGCTTATTGGCCAAGTGTACCTCTCTCTCTCTAGAAATATCATTTGCTTATGGGCTCATGTTGTAAATGTAGGTATAATCTAGAATCAATATTGACCCCCTCATCTCCCCGTACACATACATGCTCATGCCTACTCCTTATTCATTCCCTATTTATTTATTTAATCACATTTTCATTTAACAAACATTAATTAAGCTCCTAAAATGTGCCAGGCACTGTTCTCAGTGTTGAAGCCAAACAGCTATGCATGAACAATGAAGTCCTTGCTAATGAGAAGCTTGCATTCTTATAGGAGATGAAAATATTAAATAAAGAGGCAAATGAGTAAGATAATGTAAGACAGTGGGAGAGATATGACATCAGTACGATAGGGTGATGAGAAGAGTACTGGTGGTTGGGCACTGGGAATGGGCATTACTTTAGAATGGGTGATTGGGGAAGGCCTCTCTTATGAGATGGTATTTGAGCTGAGACCTACAGATAAGAAAACAGCAAACCATACAAAGAGTAGGGACAGCCATCCCGGGCAGAGAAAAGCTTTGTGTGGTCGTGAGAAGGCCAGTGTGGCTGGACCATAGTGAGTGAAGAGGGGATTGGCAGGAGGAGGGTCAGAGAGGGAGGCAGGGCCTTTCTTTAGGAGGATGGTTAAGAAAAAATTGACTAGGCCTGGCATTCCGAGGATTATCCTTGATAGATTTTTTTGAGGGAACAGTCAATAAACCACAAACATACAGGAGTGTCCTTCAGACTAGAAATTAAAACTTCTCTGGACCTTCTCCATAACCTAATTATAACTCTTCCCACATAGAAGCAACATGATATGCTACCTGAGAACAGCTAATACATAAAAGGCTGGCATGAACCATTACTTTGTTTAAAATAGAAAAATAAAACCCAAGCCATCACTGCAGGGTGACAATTTATGGTGTTGGAAATGTCTTCAGAAGCCTTTTTAGAGTTTTGTGTTGAATGTTTATGGAAGGTGTAAAATTCTTATAATGCCAGTGTTTTATGAACAGTGCAGTTGGCTCCTCCTTTCTGCTCAATGCCTGCTTTCAGGAAATGTGGATTTTCCTACATTTATTCATATTGTTTCCAGTCCATCAAAAATAGACAAGATGTAACAGGACAGTCCATTTGTACTATTCTTTTTGGAAATAATTGCCGGAAGCACTTTACGGTTGTCAAAGCCCCGCCAATGTGACTCCTGAGTGGTCCTCTGTTTTAAAAAGCACATGCTTTCCTTTCCACTCATCTTTGTATTCCTCTGCCATTCCCACCACCGGGAGGATAATCAGCTGGGAGAAGCAGTCCGTTAAAATTCAGTGCTATACAAAGGGCAAGAAGAAGGGTGAAAATGATATATACAGACCTCCGCCACCCCAAATAAAAGGGAGGCATGGACTCCCTCTGTTTAAGATGGAGCTTTATGAGTTAGAAAAAGCTTGGGTTTACCAGATATGCAGAACCATATGCATGCATTAATTAAAGGAATGTGAAGGAGGAGGAGGGGATCTGAGAAAATAACAAAGCTGCAGTGTATGCGTGCAATGATTTTTCATTCTGTTTCGCTTCAGCTCTGCCCCTGCAACAGAGGATCTAATCAATCTGCCGGCTATTAAGTTTGTTAATTGATAATGCATACTAATTAGGCTGTGCGCAGTTACTTAAGAGACTTTGCTAAGGTGATTGTAGGCACAAGTCCAAATGGAGTTTAAAGTATTCTGTGTGAGGTTAAAACCCATCAACCAGAATAGATGGATTTTATATTATAACAGAAGGCACAACATCCCCATAAGTATTTAATGTATTGCACAGTTATCCATTATTACATATTTTAACTCTACAAAATAATTAAAAATGTAAAAACAGCTACTAAAAACTATAACTAACACATTGGTAAGTATGCGAGGAAGTGTCAATGAGAGAGTGCTATTTTCTCATCAAGGTAATGTTTAATTTTCTCATTTATATTTGGGAACAGTTAGGGTTCACAAGGGAGGAGGCTTTGTGAGAAGCAAGATGTATCAAACTGTGCAGACAGCAGAGGAACTGAGCAGCCTCAAATGTCAGGCTGTGATGCCCATGTTTCAAAGGTCAGCACACCAGAGGCTACCCAGTTGACCCATAGAAACGCATTATCTGAGAGCTCAAGCTGAAACATGTTTATCAACCATAAAATTAACTGCTGGTTCTATGGTTTGTACCCTTCCTTTGGCGTGCTATTACTCTGAGAATGGACTGACAAAGACCTCCAGGTCACCTGCACATGTCCCTTAAAAAACTGTCCTGAAGGAGTATGTATGGCTTATCCTTTTCTATGTCTTGAAGAATGAATCAGTTCCAGTTTAGGCCCAAGAGAGAGTGTATCTAGTTGGGTCCGAAGAAGTTTCTCAATATCAGCGTGATGTCTCACTCTGCTCTGGTGGCTTTCTTAGAGGTTCAAAAGAATCAACCACCAGCTACCAGCTCAGAAATCAAATCACAGAGCTAATCTATTGGAGGTTAGAATCCCCCAGGAGACCTTGAATCTCCTATTCTGGAAGATTCAGACTAGCTTCATGAACTTCATTCACTCATTCAGCAGATAACTCTTGGGTCAATTATATGTTCCAGGCACTGTGCTTTGTACTAAGGATACCACTAATGAACAACGCAGGCAAAGTCCCCTTCCCTCACATAGCTTAGAGTCCAATGTGAAGTTTATGCTGCTAGAGGGAGCTTTCTAAAAATGAAAATTTGCCCAGTATTGCTCAGTGGTTGAGAGTCAACATATGAGCCAGGAGCTCACTGTTTGATTCTTAGTCAGGGCACAAGCCTAGTAGGGGGCGTGCAGGAGACAACTAATCAATGATTCTCATCATTGATATTTCTCTCTCTGTCTCCCTTTCCCTTCCTCTCTGAAATCAATAAAAATACATTTAAAAATAAATTAAAATGAAAATTTATTCATATACCTCCCCTTCATAAAATCACTGGTCCTGCTAGAATGAAGTTCACATTCTTTAGTATGGCATATGAAGTTCTCTAGCCTCAGCTTTTGACATTTCTTCCTTTCAATAAAACATATTTTTAGAAACTTCTATGTGCTAGGCACTGTACCAGATGCTGGGCATGCTTCAGAGAAAGCCCAATCAGTTTTGGGCATGCTCAAGCTACATTCAGAAGACAATCTATTTCTCAGTTTCGTGATATATATTCACCAAAAATGAAGTTTGATACTCATCAAGACTGTAGAACTGTATATCAAAGTCTATTAAGGCCAATAGGGAATAGGTGTTTTCGGGATTTTTACTGGAATAACCAGATATTTTTATTTATATGTATAAACTGAGAAGTTTAGGTCTAGATTAGGCTGATCCTTGGGGCTTCTGGGTAGAACATTGCAGTTGGTTCCCAAATATCCCAATAATCTGCTACTATCAAATTATTGCTATAATGGCCTTACTTTTTTTTGTGGGGGCATATGGCAGAGTTGACATAAAAATTCTACTAGGCTAATCTACAAACTGGTATTTAAAAAACAGAAGTGGGAGAAAAGCTTCCATGGAAGACAATTTAGCAACAGCAGAAGGAGGTCTCTGTTTTATTTCCACTCCTTAGGCAAACCCAGAGTTCCCACAAACAGAAATTTGAAGCTAGCAGGAGGCAGTGGTGTAGATAGTATGCATTTAATTAACAAATGAATTGTGTTCTTACAGTGTGACCATTGAACCTAGAGCTGATCTATACTGCTTTGTTTTAGCTATTTTGAGATGACTGAGTTCAATGACTCTGTGTAGGGAAAACTAATCTCTGAATAGTCGATAGAAAGCATCTAAGAGAAAAAATAACTGGAGGCTCACAAGGCTTATGAGGCAAACATTCTTAACTTGGGCAAATAGCATAATAAAGGCTTGAGATGAATAAAGACCTTGAGAGAATAAGATTGTGCAAGCTAGAATGACTTGTGCAAGCTAGAGTTTATCTGAATATATAGTGAGCACATATAAAAATAGGATACCCACGGCAATATACATAAATGCAGTTTAACAACTACAAAGGTATTTCTTATAAGCTTGTGCAGATGGCACAATAATTCATTCTTATTGTACCAAAAGATAACTTGGATTAAAAAAATTTTTGAAATGATTAAAAACTACATATGCAATTATTTTCTGCCTTGTTCAGGAGAGGTGACAGGTCTTGTATTCTGACATACTGAATTACTATCACTTGGGTAATGCTTAAAGTGAATAATTTTTTAAAAATTGACTTTTTAAAAAAATTTCAGTTAAACATGGTATATTAACTGTAATTCTTAAAGTAGGAGTAATATGGCCCCAGAGGATGGAGTCTCCAGCCCCAGAGAATTACTTTCCTCAGCAGTTCACCACTTCAAAGTCTACCTTCCACAAAATGGTACCACACAACTAAGCTATGATTTCTGGCCTGTTATAACAACAATCACCTTTTCTTCAGTATCATATAATATGTAAAAATTGACTGGTTTTTAAAATAGATTCTAGGTGAAGGAAACAGAAATGAAAGCTCTCAGTTTCGTGATACTCACCAAAATGAAATCTGATATTTATCAATACTGTAGAACTATATGGCTAAGTCTGTTAAGGTTAATAGGGAATATTTTCTGGGCTTTTACTGAAAGGATCAGAAAGTTTCATATGCACTTATTTTTATTTGTATGTATGTATTGAAAAGATAATTATAATAGTATTCTTTTTATATACACATCTTAAGATTTGTTAGGGTGGGTTAATTGCTACAGCAAATAGTTGTAAAATCTTAGTGGTATCTATAACACTAAATGAGTTTTTTTGTTGCTTATTTTTACTATTTACATGTTTTTCCAGTAAGGTTGATAGCAAGACTTTGCTCCAAACAGTCTTTCAGGGACTCAGGCTCCTTGCAATTAGTGGCTTTGCCATTCTTTAAGGTCTTACGAGGATCCTCTGTGTTTAGCTGACATTATGGAAAATAGAAAAGAGGATTGTTATGAGCCCAGCTTAAAGGTGGTGTACATCACTTCTGCCCACAGTCTTTTGGGCAGAACTTATCAGATGGCTGCTCCTAACTCTACAGGGGGGATTGGGAAATACAGTTTGGCTGGGTGCCCAGGAGGAAAAGAGTACAGGTAGCCAGTCTCTACTACATAAGATTAACTCAACAATATCGCTAGGAACAAGGTTGGTGACCAAACAAAGGCAATAAGCCTATTCCACACTCGGCTACATGGAGGCAGCAACCAAAACTACATTGTTTACTAAAAATTCTCTGGAGATGTTTTATGAAATGAAATCAGATCTGCATAACAAGAACTGCACAAAATAATGCAGCAAGAATTCCAAGGAACGTTTCATGTTATTAACCACAGTGTGTTGAGTCAACTTAGTTTCATTAATTTCTAAGCCCCAGGGACGTTGGTGTGTGCAGTCATTCTATCTGTCTGCATCTCCCTTAAATGCCCTGGCACAGGTCCTGTCATGACCCGTCACTCTTAAGCTCTGTCACCAACCCCACTGATACCTCATTTTTCTGAGCATCAACACCCCACAATTCCAGTTTGATAATGCAGTTAAATAGATCCCTGGTGACTGTGAGACTGAGGAATCTAACTGGTCTATAAAGGGGTATAAAATCTTTCACAAGCTTCTAAGAACACCTACAGGTTTATCTATATACAGTTTTGCCCCAATTCATGAGAGGCAGATTTTATAAAGCAGTTAAATTAGAATGTAGTTATTTTCTTTACCATAAATCAACCAGTTGAATTTCTTTAATAGGCAAATTTCTCCAGTGTAGTGAACATTAATGGACATTCAAACATTGAAGATGGTACTGAGAACTTGTATAGCTTCAATAATATCTCATGCATCATATAAGGCATATTAATAGATAGATATAAATTTAGTCTGTTATAGACTATTTTTTATTTAGCTTTGAGAGAGCTTTACATTTCACTTGTCTTTGGGAGAGAATTAATTTAATCATAAGAGTTATTGTGATATTATTATATTTCTAGCCATATTTTCATAATTATTTTCAGGTAAAAAGTCTTCATACAATTGGTACATTAGAAATCAATAATTTTTTTTACTTGAAAACCAGATGTTTTAAGTAGAAGTGCTAAGCAAATTTTATGAATTTGACACCTTATTTACTCCCAAACTGAGCTATCTTAAATGAGCCAGAAAAATGAATAAAAACTTTAGGTTGTCTGTCAATTAACATGCAGATAAAAGAAAAATTATTGACTTTCAGCTTATTTCTACTGTCAATTAAATTATGTTAATTTTAATTTTTAAAAATGAAGATGAATGAATCTCTCTTTTATGAAGTATCAAACATTAACTAGAATTATTCCAAATGGAAAGGAACAGAAAATTACTTAATAATTTGGTATATCTGATTGGAGACTTTGGCAAGGTATCTGAATTAGTAGGGATTGCATTTGGCTGCATGTAACAGAAGCCTGACATTAAACAACTGAAATGTTGGTTTTTTGTGTTTTTTTTTTTTAATTTTTATCATGTAACAAATAGAGGCCTGGTACATGAATTTGTGCCCTGGTGGGGTCCAGCCAGCCCACCCCGATTGGGGCCATCTGGGGTGGGCTGGCCAGGGTGAGGGGCTGTAGGCATTTTGGTCATTCTGCCATTCAGTCAATTTGCATATTACCCTTTTATTATATAGGATGACTGGGCTGGACGGTTCAGGGCTGCTATAGGACTTGGGTCTATTTTCCTGAGTCACCATTCTTAGCATCTGTTTTATATCTACTGGGGTCAAATATGATGGCTATGCTTCTAGGATTGTCTTCTTTCAGGAAGGAAGAAGAGAAAACAAAGTTAAGAAAGTCAGTCCCCCTGGGGTGAGGGTTGGGGCAGGGTGGGGCATTAAGGGGAGGGGGAGGAAAGAGGGTATCTGTAATACTTTGAACAATAAAGATAATTCAAAAGCTTTTTCAGTAATCTCCTCACTCAGCACTTTTGTTCACATCCCTTGTAGGATACTTTCTGCTTGTCTCTCCAGATTTACTCCTACCCTTGCGCATTCTGCTCTGACCCATGGGAGGCTGAGCTATATGGACGGTCTAGGTGGATCCTTTGCCCTCTGGCTTCCAGAGGGAGCTGAGACTGCTTTGTGAAGCCAATGGAAGGCACAGGGAAGGGAGAGAAGAGTGAGGCCGAGCAATTTATTTCCTAAGCTCTTCCCTGATGGTTCATTAAAGATAGGCTATATTCCTCTCCCAAGGCCTCAGCCCCTGTCAATTAACTGAGAATTGGTCAAGACGGGGATTGGACTGGGGCTGTGGAAAAGCGTTAATCTTCTAGGCAGCATTTCATACCACCTAGCTCTTGAATCTGGAGGAGCTGAGGCACCCTGTCGCTTTGTGAGTCCAAGCATCAGACCTGCTTACCATCAACCTAACCTTAGGCTTTCACTTTGGGTTGTAGTCTGCCAGTAATTCTGAGAGCCTCAGATGTCTGCAGTCCCAACCAAGTTATACTTTTCTCCCACCCTTTTATTATATCTGGGCATTCCTCTGGTCTCCCTCTATCCTTTATTCATTTATATTTAAATTAGAGGCCTGATGCATGGCATTCATACACTCAGGGGGCAGGGGCAGGGGTCCCCTCAGCCTGGCCTGCACCCTTTAGCAGTATGGGAGTCCTCAGGGGATGGCTGACTGATGGCTTAGGCCCGTTCCCCGCAGTAGGACATCCTTAGAGCCTCTCCTGCCACCACTGCTACACTCACCAGACCTCAGTCTGATTTGTGGCTGAGCAGGGCTCCCCCTGTGGGAGTACACTGACCACCAAGGGGAAGCTCCTGCATTGAGCATCTACCCCTGGTGGTCAGTGTGCATCATAGCAACTGGTTGTTACGCCGTTCATATTACCCTTTTGCATATTACCCTTTTATTATATAGGATGGGAGCTCAAGGGAGCAGAACTATTCTCTTCTATTGGTTTATGACACGCAGTCATTATTGTCCATTGTCCTCTTTTTATTTACTCTTATAATGTTCACTTCTAAAATCACTATTCAACCTCCAAACTAAAACACTGACAATAGCGTACATCTACCTCAGTGCTCCTCCCCTATTTTGTCCTCCTGCCCTCATAAGACAATCACTATCCTAAAGTGTGTTTATCTAACATGTGTGCAATATAATAAACGTTTTGTTATATATGTGAATTTGTCTAAACAAGTTACTTTAATTGTTTTTGTATTCCATAAAACAAGTATTATATGCTGTAGGAAACTTCTGGAACCTGTTTTGTTGTTGTTGTTGTTGTTGTTGTTGTTGTTCTTTGTTTTTACATAACATGTGTTTCTAAGATCCTTTCATGTTGTTACAGGTATTTATGGCTCACTCATTACAATTTTTTTTCATAATTGAGGTTTTATTGTTTGTTTTGAGGATCAATACACAGACATTTCAATTTGTATGCAATTCTTAACATAAGTACCAAAAATGTAAAGTCATGTAGTTGTGATTCTTTTCTAAACAGTTATTCCAGTGACTTTTCAGCTTAAAAGTTAGAGACTAACTTTCCTTAATAGAGTATCAAGTACCAATATCTTAAAATGTTGATACACTGTTACATCAAAGTCTCACTAATTCACAATTTAATATCATACATACTACATAATTAAATTTTCAATATTTCATAGCACATTGACTAAGTTACTAGGATAACTGGACTGCCACACCAAAGATGTTACAGATGCACAAAATTCTGATAGGGAGAGCCAAGGTCAAGGAGTGGTTTTCTTTAGCAAACAATTCTACCAAAAACATGTTGAATAGACATAATTTAAAATGCTCAAGACATAGCAAACTCATGACTGACTCCAAATTGCCATTTAGTATTTGTATTATAGGATATAAAAACTACCCCCAGCTATGGAATGTTAAGCTGACACCCAAGACAATCAAAGTCTCCCATATTCAATATCCCACTATTTTCTGGTTGTACCAAAAAATAAACAACCAGCAAATGATTTCACCTAAAAAAATAAAAATTAAAAAAGCATTTACACTTAAAAAATGGGATGAGGCGGAATTCCCTCCTTCTTAAAAATGTTTCTAGAGCTACTAAAAAACTTTCATTTACAAAATAGCTGATAAAATATTCCTCTGGATTGTACAAGAAGGGAGACAAAGACCCACTGATAAAACATGGTACATGACATTAATCAGACTTGGCTTCTTTTGCTCCTGCTTCATCTGAGGTTGGACTCTCCTCATTTTCAGTTTCTCTGTTTTCTGCAGGTAAAATCTTTAGTTTCCTGGTCAGCCACTTTGGCCTGCTTTCCCTTTGCTCCCCTTTTCCCTTCTGTTTGCACGTTTTTGTCTTGCAGACATCCTTTCCTGCTACCTTTTTGGGTTTCGCTTCCACTTTTGCAGGAGCAGGTTTGGCTGACAATCTGGCCATCTCTTCTTGGGCTCCTCCTTGGCTGCCCCCTGCACAGAGCTGACCTTCCTCTTGGGCACATGGTGGCCAGGTGCATGCTGGGTGCCTGAGGACTGAGGTGCACTTAGTGCAGTGATGGGCAACCTTTTGAGCTTGGTGTGTCAAAATTTGCCAAAAAACCGAGCATGACTCCGATGATGTGTCACTTCAAGGAAAAAACACACTATGATTTCACGATATTCACAGTTTAAATAACAAAAATGCATAATTGTAATATATAACTGTATTTAATAAACCAAAAACTAATTATTTAACTTACCTGCTTAGCGACTTCTTTGTTCATCGGTCAGTCGGTTTCTTTTGTTGGTCTTGATATTATTTAACTTGTGTGGGGTGCCATGAACTAAGATAAGTGAGGGGGAGGGGGAATTCTTTAACTAACCTGCCTATTAGTGACTTTTTTGTTGCTGAATTTCATTGGCTAAACCTTCAATTGAAGGTTGGTATTTTGTACACTTAAAGTCATAGCAAGCACTACTAACTTCATCTGTCAATCTGTTTCTTTTGCTGGTTTTGATATTATTTAACAGTGAGAATGAGGTCTCACAAAAATACGTAGAGGGAAAAATTGCGAGTAAAGCCATTGCTATATTTTTCAGGGTGCTAAAAGTGTCTGGTAATCGGTTCCAGGCACTCCAAATTTCCTGTTTGTAGTGGCACTGCTCTTGATTCTCCAAGAGGCACCTTTCCAGATTCTCAAGCTTTGACCTCAAGTTGACAAACACCTGAGCCCAGATGCTGTCTTGAAATTCTGCAAGTTGCATCTCCAAATCATCAATTTGCATCCATTGGAAACCATTTAATTCCAAACTACTGTAGACTACTACATCAGGATACTTAATTATTTTTATGGTCTGTTCTAGGCTTCTAAATTGATTAAATCTATCACTGAACTGCTCAAGTAATGAGTCTAAAACATGCTGGTACTTTATATGCAAGGGTTCCATTTAATTTTGTACAGCTGAACTGGCCTTCTCAAAATACTTTGTTACTCGAGGAAAATACTTATAAGTTTTAGTTTCTACATCTTGCTTGAAAATTTTAAGTTTACTTTCAAAAGCTTTTATGTATCCAAACATAATGTCAATACTTTTTCCAAAACCTTGTAACTTTAAGTTCAGTTCATTAATATGAACAGAGAGATCTGTAAAAAATATCAGGGTGTTGACCCACTTATCATCATTGAGCTGAGAAAAGTTTCCCAGATCCTTATCCTTAAGAAATACCTTAATTTCTTCAAAGCACTTCACAAAGCGCTCAAGAACTTTGCCTCAGCTCAGCCATCTTACATTACTGTACATCAGCAGTCCACTGTAGGTGGCATCAACCTCCAGTAAAAGTGCAAAAAATTCTGGCTTGTGAAGGGGGCGAGCAGCTATTAAATTAACTATTTTTGTAACAACTGACGTTAAGTCGTTTAAGTTGGTGAATCCTGCCTTGGCACATAAAACCTCCTGATGGATGATACAATGAAAAGGCACAATCAGATGTCCAATAGCTTCCATAAACAATTTGACAAATCCGACTTTTCCCCCCACCATGTTTGGTGCCTTATCTGTCATCACTGACACAACTTTAGAGATATCAATGCTTAGGTCATGGAATGTTTGTATAACAACCTTACATATTTCGCTTCCTGATGTATTTGCTGGCACTGATATTAACTTTATCAACTCTTCTCTCATTGTGAGACCATCAGAATATCAACCAATAATGGCCAACTGAGCATGTGATGTGACATCAGTAGTTTCATCAAGAGAGATTGAAAAATATGTGCAATTACTTATGTCTCTCTTTAATTGATGTACATTTGTGTTCAGTCTCATTATTCTGTCTTTTATGATATTTCTACTGAGTGGTAGATATTCTCTTAATAATTGCATCTTTATTCTGCATATTGTGAAATAGAACTGGTGCACATCTTAGGAGAGTTACTTTAATAAATTCTCCCTCACTGAGTGCTTTTCCATGCTGAGCTATGGAGTGAGCAATGCTCAAACTTGCAGATGTTAAATTTGTAGAGCCTTTTATAAATTTAAGGATAGAATTAGATTGGCTCTTATAAAGGTGTAGCTGCCTGGAAATGTATTCCTTTCTTTCATCCTTGCTTTTTTAAGAGCTGAGAATAATTAGTTTCAAAATGTCTATTTATATTCCACGTTCTGCTTACTACCGATTCAGTACATAGAATGCAAAATGATCTGCCATTTTTTTCTATAATGCCATACATCTCAGTCCATGTCTCTTGACAGGGTTGACTACTGCTACTACCACTTCCTTTATTTAACCTTGGTTTTTTGTTTTTGTTTTTTTGGTTCTCCATCAGGGGGGCAGTGACAGAAGATAGAATTATAGATAGCCTGTTAGCCCTGTAAGCAATTAGGGGTTAACTAGCCTAAATGACCACAAGATGGCACATGTAACTGTCTTTTAGGAAAGGGCAGGGTTAATAAACAGAAATAGGGTTTAATAAGGATGCACAACAGTAATAGTGGTGAAATGGAGTCTGCACTATGCTGCAAAATGACGTTCCTTATATAAATTAAGATGGCTGCTGCTATTTCTAATGGCAGGAAACGGTACCCATAGCACAGGCCCTAGCCTCTCCCAGCCTCCCCCTCACTTATCTCAGTAATGATGCTCAATTAGAAATCCACGACACCCCAGAACAGTAGATTGGATGATGGTTGCTGTGGTTATGTGGTTGCTGGTAATGGCGACCACAGGGCCCCCAGATGCATCCCCTGAGGCATTCCGCTGCTCCCTGCTCTGCTGGCCAGAAGTGAGGTCAAAGATCCCCTAATAGCCTAACTGGAAGTCCCAGGACTAGACGCTCTGTGCCGGAGTTCTGTTGTTTTGGCCTACAGACCTCTGGCACAGAGTGCCTACACTACACTACAGCAAATGTTTCATCTTTGGCTACTGCATCTGGCCGTGCAGTAGCCAAGGATGAAACGTTCTTCTCGGCATGTGGCCCCATACTTCTCTGTATGTGACTGCATGCGGCTGCGTGTCATCTAAAATGGCTACACGTGTCAGTGCTGACACACGTGTCATAGGTTCGCCATCACGGACCTAGTGGCTTGGTGAACCTGAGCTTCCTCTATAGCCACTCATTATTACCGCCATATAGTATTTCATTAGTTTTTTATTCTTGTGTTTTTGCACATTTGAGTCTTTTCTAGTTTTTTGCTATTACAATAGCACTGCAATGAACTTTCTCACAGATGTCTTCTGAAGCATAGACAGGAGTTTTCTTGTGTTTATCCTTAGGAATAGAACTGAACAGCCATGAAGTATATAAATTTTTCTCCTTTACAAAATAATGCCACATTATTTTTAAAGTGATTGTGCCTTTTTATATCCCCCCCTGGTAATATATAAGAAATTCCCTTGATCCATATCCTTTCAACACTTGATATTGTCAGACTTGTTGATTTTTGCATGTTTCAAGTGAATGAAAAATGAAATTTCTTTGACACCTTAATTTATGTTTCTGTAATTTCTAGTGAGGTTAAGCATCTTCTTGGATGCACATTGGCTGTAGATGTTTTCTAGTCTATGTAATGCCTATTCAGGGCGTTTGCTTATTTAAAAACTGAGTTTTTTTAAATCAGATTTTGGTAGGTTCAGCAGACAGAAAGTCAGTGAATGGTTAGATTTGAACACAATTGATACTCTTCACTTAATGAGCATATGTAGAATTCTCCTGCGAACAGCTGAAGAATGGTCATTCTTCTCAAGGCAAACACAAAACATTTCCAAAAACAGATGATGTGCTAGGTCATATGTTTTAACATATTTTAAGGAACAGTTACCACAATGAAACTAGAAGATAACAATACAAAGTAAGTTAAACAAAATCTTGATGTACTTGAAAATCTACAAATATTTCAAAATGACTCATTAAAAATATCAAATATCCTCACCTTTATGACCAGGATCCAGATGCCTATTGTCCTCTCTAGCACATGAGCCCTACCCAGGAGCAGAGCAGGCTGTGAAGGGGCCTGACCCTTTTGTCTCATCCCTCCTTACTGTCCCATAAAATCTCATGCCCCACCTTCTGTAGACTGCCCTACTCAGGACGTGGACTCTCAAAGCCATCACCTCCTGCAAACGTAGAAAGAGGGAAGGCTGTAATGATGTTTCTATAATTTATCTTTTTAGACCAAGTAGAAATAAATTTTCAGAAACATCATCTCACAGAGATCTCGGTGTGAGAATGGCAGTGTAGTGTCAATCCCTGCCCCATCTTTTGCCATGCATGGCACAATAAGGGAGGTGAGACATTCACTATTAAAAAATCAGCCTGTTCTCCCTCCCATAAGTCCCAAAATGCACAGGGGGTTATATGGTATGGTTGGTTTAAAAGTTTTTCAGATATGAATACCAGTTGTCCCCATTTTTAAGCTTGAAGAATTCAGCACAAATTCTACCCCTTTATCATATGGCCACACAGCACACATTTCATTAAGACTCTCTATGGGACTGGCCCTTTAATCAAATCCCTATTAAATGACAGAAAATCCATTTTTTCTTGGTACGTAAACTTCATAAATTTTGCCCAATTTGCATTTCTCTTAAGATAGGCACAATAGCACAGCAAAGAACCTAAAACAAAATGTAAAATCAAAGGTCACAGCTGCACAAAGTCTGTTGGTGTCAACTACGTGGGCAAGCTGTAAAGAAGAGGTAGGTTTCCATGGTGTTAGTGCAGCTTATGCACAGGGCCCTTCCCTTGCACAGCCCCCCTTTTTAGGCCCTGGTGGGGACCCTAGAAACGTTGGATTTATCATTTTGTATTATTCTTCTTAGAGAGAGGCTTCCAACATTGTATAAGCTTACAGACCCACAATACCTGGATCTGCCTCTGAACATGCAACATTATAAAAATGCATATAAAAAACTTGAATCCATTTCATAATAGTGGTGCTGGGCCAAGCTCTGGAGGCCGCCTTCAATCTGGGATTGGAGGAGGCTAAGCTGAGTTGGATTTTGAAATCAAAATAAGTGATTTCAATTTGGAAAATGTTCTGTTATCTCAGCTTCTTCCTCCTTTCTTTCACTCTCACTAGCCTTTCCTGAACATTCAGTACAAAATATATACAACACTGAAATCACACAATTACTTTTAATAACCAATTTTTTTTTCTTGCAGACTTTTTGCAAGGTACTTAAAATAACATTTCATGAAGGTTAAATTCTAGGTTTATCTGCAAAACAGGTTAATGCTGGGCACATTTAGACATTTAGGATGGTCTTAGGATCAGAATATACTGTAGTTCTTCTTTATATATCTGTCTCCATATCCACTCCAATTCAGTTACAAACTCTGAGCCGAAAAGCCTAGCAAGTACCTTAATCAGATCACACATCAGCTCAGAGTAGTGATTTTAGTGATTTGGACATCTGGCCACTTGGACGTGAATAAAGGCCACCAACTCACTTGACAAAAGCCACTGAACATCTGTCAGTATGGAAATAGCTCTCCTTCTAGCTGACCCTGAATCAGATTTTAATAACCAACTTCACAAAGAAAGGGCATCTCTTCTCCTCCTTTAGCCAGATAACGTGGTGCCATCCAGAAATATCCTAGCAATATCCTGCCAATGGTGCTCTGCTAAATATATATATTTTTGGAAACCAGTGAGAATGGTGTTAACCCGTGTCGCCTGTATTTCCCCCTAGCTATAGGCTATTTGCAAGGTTGATGTTAAAAATACCGAGATGCACACTGCAGCAGGGTCTTTGGGAGATTCTGTGTAGAGACCTTGTGAAGAAGGTCCCAGGGGAGGAAGGAAGGTGGGAGGCACACAGGGAGTTCAGGGAAACCATTGTTTAACGCATAATATGGAGCTATTTTAGTCCTTTAACAAGCAATCTGGCAATCTCCAGCTAACCTAGCCTTGGATGTAGACACAGAATTCCAAAGATGATTGTCACTCCCCCAAACACACCACAAAGAGATGAGGGAAGATTTGAGCTATAATCTGGCTCACGTAGGGAAATGTGTAGGGGAAAGTTTTAGCATCTTTGAGGCAGTGTTATTAGTTGGTGTGGAGGCAATGTTTATTAAATTCTTTCTGTGTGAATGTACCATCGCGTGCAGTACTGTGATTAGAGCCCAGCAAGAGCTGGCCTTGTGTTATATAGAACCGATAGTTTAGAAACCCTGAAACCACACACACACACACACACACACACACACACACACAGTTATTTTTTTAAGTATTTTTTATTGATCTTTTTAACAGAGAGGAAGGGAGAGGAACAGAAAGTCAGAAACATCGATCAGCTGCCTCCTGCACACCCCTTACTGGGGATGTGCCCAAAACCAACATACATTCCCTTGACTGGAATTGAACCCGGGACCCTTGAGTCTGCAGGCTGACGCTCTATCCACTGAGCCAAACCAGTTTCAGTGCACACACACACACACACAGTTATTAAGGAACACATGGGCACCTCTTCATTTGGGATTCAGTGCTCATTGCTGATAGGAAACCCAAGCCTCTGAACATCAGTTTATCTGACTACACCTGTCAGGCCCCAGGAAACACACACACACACTCAGAGAGGAAGGGAGAGGAAGAGGGAGATAGAAACATCAATGATGAGAGAGAATCATTGATCCGCTGCCTCTTGGGGACGGAGCCTGCAACCCAGGCATGTGCCCTGACAGGGAATCAAACCGTGACCTCCTGGCTCTTACGTATCTGATGCTCAGTCACTGAGCCACAGAGCTGGACCCCAGAAACACTTTTCCGTGTGGCCTGCCCTGTGTCCTTGAAACAAAGGCAACTGAGAAAATCTGTGGGTTGTGCCACTTTCAGCTTCGGAGACAGACACTGCTTTGGAGAGCCGGGGGATTTAAGTGGCTGAAGTGCTTAGGTAAGAGAAAAGACAAATTAATTAACTTGTCAAATCTTTCCTGTCAGCATGAATACAATAGACTCTTAATCTATGAAGTATTGTTTCCCATTAGTGCAAGTATCCATTTTTTTACTTCTCTTCCATGTTCCGGTGGAGTTCCAATTCCTGGTTCACAAGTTAGTGGAGTATTTGTAATGATCACACATGGTGGCTTAGGGACATTTTACAGTATTAAATAATTCATATTATTCTTAAATATCTATAGGTATTTCTATAGACATATTTATCTAGACATACATTTGGAAATGAGATGCTAGTTCTTTACATAGCAACCAGATGGACACTGAATGTTCCAACTGCAATAGTTTCATCTTTATAAAATACTTAATAAGATTTAATTAAAATTTCAAAATACTAAATAAAAATTTTTGGCATTATTTGAATAAATGGATTTAAAAATTTTATATTTACTCATAATTTTCATTCTGCCTTTTATATTTAATGCATCATTTTGAATATTTTAAAAGAGAAATAAATTTTTAAAAGTATACAAAAATATTTATTTTTATATTTAATTATATGTTATGAAAATATATTAAAATTTTCATCCTGAATATAATTACATTCTGTTTTTTAATCATTTAGTTCATTAGTGTCAATAGAATAAAAGTTATGTAAAAACTAGAGGGCTGGTGCATGAATTTGTGCATGGGTGGGGACTGGGCAGCCCCACCCTGATTGGGATGTGGAGGGGCTGATCGAGCCAGCTGAGGCTCAGGGCCACAGGAAGTTGGCCAGCAGGCCCACTTCTTCGCAGTGCACCTCATAGCTACCAGTAGTTCTAGTCATTCCTGTTGTTCTGGTTGCTTAGGATTTTATACATATCGATATTCATTATAACAGCATCTTTAGTAATTTTGCAAAAATAAAAGCAAAAAAGACAAATTTGATGGTCTGAATTTTAGTTTTTTATGAACTATGCATATTTTTATTTTATTACTCATCCAGATATCACTAACCTAACAATGTAAAAAACAAAAATAATGGACATAAAAACTAGATTTAGTTGTCTTTGATATTTTATTTTTTTAAATATATTTTATTGATTTTTCACAGAGAGGAAGGGAGAGGGATAGAAAGTCAGAAACATCGATCAGCTGCCTCTTGCACACCCTCTACTGGGGATGTGCCCGCAGCCAAGGTACATGCCTTGACCGGAATCGAACCTGGGACCTTTCAGTCCACAGGCTGATGCTCTAGCCACTGAGCCAAACCGGTTTCGGCAGTTGTCTTTGATATTTTATATTTTATATGACTTTAAGTCATACTTTTTCATTTCATCATTGTGACAGGATATTTGTCAAGGTAGAAAAGATCATATTTTATTTAATAGCTTCATTTATAGCTCTTAAATACGTGAACTTATGATGTGTGAGCCTCCATTTGCACTCTTCTCTCAGATCTTGCAAATGATCACCATGGCCCCATTCAGAAGGTTTTAGGAACTATATTAAGCTATTGAAAAAATTCCTGAAGTGTGATGAAATTTTGAGTGTGTCAATAGAGAGCATTTGGCTTCTGTTTTCCTGTATCTCCTTAGTGCTTGAGCTAGGACAAACCTTTCAACTTTTCTGTCTCACTTTCTCCTCCTGCTATATCAACTGCCACCTCAGCCAGGAAGGAGCAGTTTGGCAAACATCCAATGTGAGAAAGCTTCAAGTAGCAGTTGCAATGGGAGTCCATAAAGGGCAATCAAAGATTTGCACTTTTTGTAAAAAACAGATTATAATTTAGAGAATGAATTTTAACTGTATCATAACCAAGCTGTGTCTAACAATTAATTTAATATTTTCTGTAATATCACATATGTTTTTTAAATCATCGTAAAGATACCTGGAATCATAATATTCTTTCAGTGGCAAATGCCATATTATGTTTTTAGGGCATTACGTCAATTTAGTATTTCACGTATTATTAATAATGCCTCATTACATAAAATTATTACTAAACTGGCAATTAAGTGGATGTGAAGGATCCATATGCTAAACTGCTCATAACATTTCAATTATGAATTTCACATCAGATGTCTTCCAGTGTACATTAACAACATTGATGAACAATCTCTTTGCCAGAACCACCCAAATGAGCTCTGCCCTGTGGCATGTGATATTGACATAAAGTCATTTTGTATATTTTCCTGAATATAAGGGAATTAGAAATGGAAGCAGCAGATGAAGCAGCTAGTCCTCTCTACCCATAGCAGTAAAGCATTGTTAATGCTGTAATTAGCTTTCTTGGATGTGGTAAGCCTTGGTGGTGTCATTTACGCATCTTGGTTGAGTATAGAGTTTGGGTTTTTTGTTCTTTGATTTACACCCCCCGCTGAAGAAACAAGCAAACAAATGATAGTGATTCCGTTGTTTGTAGCTGTATGGTCTGTGCTCACTTTTGTCCCTGACTCTGGCTTTTGAATGTTTATAAATCCGTGTGGTGTAACATTAGGGTGTTGCTGTTTGAGGGTCTATCCTTGAACACAAAACCCAATGATTTGTGAAAGGAGTCGGTACTCATTACTCCAAAGTGAGAGTGTATTGACCAAGAAAAGTATATCTGATTTTAAACATAACAACATAGTCGGTCATTTGGACTCCAAAGACAGCCATTCGTGGATTCAGTCCCTCTCTTTGTTCTTCTATAAGAGTGGCTAGTAAAGGTCTCCATCACCACCTGATTTTAGGGCCTCTTCCAAGAATTGGGGCTCATGACTCTGAAAGCACAGTGGACAAATACTTCTTCACACACACCACTGATGTGCATTTCATAAGGCAAAGACACTGTAGGTCTCTTCCACCCTTAAGCTGCACTGCCCACTACCATAATGGTCAGCTGGATCATACCCCTTTCTCACCTGAATACTTGGCATCTTATTGGTGGCTCCATGATTCAAGATTGAGAGCCCTGGCACAATTCATTTTAAAATGATCAGATTCTAAGCTAAATCAATGTTTTACCATTTATCAAATGTATCATTCATTAATGATATCAATGTATTAATTTACAACTAGAGTTTAACTTGCCTTGAAAACTATACTATTTGATCTCCTGCAGTCAGAGGGCACATTATTTTGTCTCTAGAAACTAGGAAAGTTTAACCAATAACCAGAGATTCTATTCATTCAACAAACATTTATTGATCCTCAATAAAAGTGATAAGCCACAAAAGATGCAAATCTATGTCCTCGAAGGATTTATAGTCTAAAAAGAGTGATGCTGGGTATCCATATTGCATGTTCAAGTTACAACTAAGGTAGAGGAGGTGTGTTTAATTTTGCAGAGGTGATTGTGGGAACTGAAAATTGGTCTTCCTGAGAAAGGGTTGGACAAGAAGGTAGGAGTTGAAACCATGAAGAATATTAAGTGGGCATTTACCTGGTGAAAACAGAAAAAGTAACATACGCTAAGGCAAAAAGAGAAGAAATAGCAGGACATATTCAAGGACATGCAGAAAGTTCAGAATGGCTTCAGTATGGGAAAACAAAGGGTAGAGCAACAGGTAATGAGGCTGGAGAGGTGGTTCAGGGTACATTCATGTATTACAGTCCATGCCTCACTAAGGGAAGAAAATTTACCCTTAAGTGCTAGGGTCTATGAAAAATTAGGCTATTAGCCCCGATTCTTCACCTCTTTCTGCAGCCATACTCTTTGCCAAGTGACTTTGTAGTTCTAATCATTAAAGACATAAAGAATATTTCTGTACTTCTTAATTTTGGGTTTGACCAGGTGACTGGCTTTGGCCAATACAGTGAGGTGTAAGTGATGGTGTACCTGCTCAAAGCCTAGGTCTTGTATGTTTTCATTTTCCTGCTTACATCTCTGCCATCACCATGAGAAGGACAGTTCAAGCTAGTAAGAGGCCAGCCATGTGGACCAGAGTCAACTCATCCCAGCCAAGCTCAGGTTAGGTCAGCCTACCACCCTGCTCCCTTCCCCCATTCCCTCCCCTCCCCGCCCCAGGTGACCACGGTATTCATAGGCCAAGTAAATACTTATTGTTGTGGGCACCTGAGATTTTTATAATTGTTATTCAGCATTTTTTGGCATTTTCCAACTGATATAGCCCCAGGAATGGACCATTAACATAGATATAATATGTTTCAATTTTCATTTTGGAATCTTTATTTTGTCTGTGTGTAATAGATGGATTAAAGGAAGGCAAAAATGGAGGCTAGGAGATCAGTGAGAATATTGTAATAATCTAAGGAGAAATACCAGGAACTTGAACTAGGAACTTTGGATGTAGTAGGTAGTTGAGGAAAAGAAGTAGTATTATTTTTCTTTAGAGAAATAATTTTAATTATCAAGTATTTCAACCATACAGAAAACTTCATGTAACTGACGCCCATGTGACCACCATTCAGCTTTAACATTTTGCTATTTTAAAAAAGAAATTTAGCCTTATTCCCAATTTCTTTTGTTTCCTTTCTTCCCTAGAGATAATTGATGTCCTTAAGTTGAGTATGTTATCTCCATGCATGACTTTGAGTTTCTAGAGGCATGAATGTGTCCATAGCAATATACAGTATTGTTTTACATATTTAAATTTTACATATTATCTGATGTTTCTTTTTGCAACTTGTTTTATTTATATGTTATGTTTTTGAAATTTATCCTTGTTGATTTGTGGAGATCTAATACATGGAGGAATTTAGAGATAAAAAGTAAAAATTAACAATGTAAAATGAAAGAGAAATGAAAAAATCTCACATAATCACCATATTTCTGGCTAGGGTGATCATGTGAATTATAGACAGGGATGAGGAATATAATAAAAGAAGCAGGTTAAAAATGAGGAGGGTTGGAAGATATTGAGCTCAATTTGAGGGGGGATGGTGTGCTTACTTACTGATGGAATACGCACTGTGGGCAATTTAATGAAAATTGCTCAGAAGCATGATATAGTCTGGAGACAGCAGTTACAACTGAGAGGGTTGGTTTGTGACTCAGGAGATGCATACTGAGTGAGAAGGAGACCAAAGACAGAACTCTAGGCCACAGGTGCCAATAGTTGAGGGCAAAGAGGAAACGAGCAAACAAGGCTGTCCTTATATTTGTCAGGGAATATTCTTTCACGCACTCCTACCAGGAAAAATTTTTTGAGCTTGCATGCCCAAATACTCATATTTACTTATATATGTATAAATAATATACTGGTATTGTGAAAGTAATACATCCTATGCAGTATACGAGATACTCCAAAATAGCAATTTTAAATCTATAAGACATGCAATAAATAGAAATAGATGTTCTAATATTTCTTTCCCAGTCACCCATAGATTGTCTTATGTATCCACTGGGATGTCCCCTCACTATTTAAGCCCCTGATTAAAATAGTTGATCTGATTTCCTCTTTCATGTGGAAAAATACGTTTTGTATTACCTTTATTCTGAAAGTGGCATTCGTTATTTCTTTTCGAAATATTTTACACATATGAAAACACAGAGTTAGAAATATTTAAAAGTTTAAATTAAAAATTTCTTATACCATGGGAA
Source organism: Antrozous pallidus (assembly GCA_027563665.1). NCBI lineage: Eukaryota > Metazoa > Chordata > Mammalia > Chiroptera > Vespertilionidae > Antrozous > Antrozous pallidus. Next base: position 43,740,743 of record CM050512.1, on the reverse strand, counting down.
TTAGAAACTGATTTTTTTCCTACCAACTTCCCTCTCCACTACAATTCCTAATCTCTGGCAATCACTAGTCTGTTCTTAATCACTATAATTTTGTCATTTTGAGAATGCTAGATACTAGTAAGTGGAATCATTTGGTATGTGACCTTTTGAGATTGATTTTTTTTCCTACTCAGTATAATGCCATTGAGACCCATTCAAGTTGTTGCATATATCAATAGTTGGTTCCTTTTTTGTTGTTGAGTAATAAATAGTCCATGGTACCATAGTTTGTTTAATCATTCATCTATCATAGGACATTTTGATTATTGCAAATAGAGCTGATATGAACAATTGTGTACAGGTTTTATGTGGACATGAGTTTTCATTTATTTGGCATAAATGCCCAGGGTGCAATTATTAAGTCATATGATATGAGTATAATTTTATTTTTAGAAACTGCAAGATATGCATTCCCACAAGCAATGGAAGAGATAACCAGAAGAAACTCAGTTTTCTAACTGAGTTTACCTATTTAAGGGGAGCTGACTTATCTGCAGGAGTATACTGTCTCACTCCTTTGTAGCTTCTTATCAATAACTGGAGAGTTTAGCAAAACATGAAATGAGTATTCATGAGTTTGAGTAACACAACATTTTTTCTCTTAAGTAATGATTTTTGTGAGCTGTAACTTCTCTACCTTACCTGTCAACATGTCTGATTCTTTGAAGTAAAGTATGTATTCTTTCTCAAAACAACAACAAAAACACAAAACAGCTCTATCTACTTGAAGTAAAGAAGGTTTTTCTTTAAACTTAACACTGATCAAAGTGCTTAATATCCCATTTGTCCTCTTCTTAATGCTCATTATATCTCCTAGGTCTAATCTCTTGACACCAGTATATTGATCATCAGACTAGTACTATTTTCTATTTCTTCTTCTTCTAAACAATGTAATACTTAACATTTTCAAAGATAAACATAATAGGAAACATTCCTTTATTTTTGGTCATGAGACTATTATTATATCTTCTTCTTCTAAACAATGTAATACTTAACATTTTCAAAGATAAACATAATAGGAAACATTCCTTTATTTTTGGTCATGAGACTATTATTATTTCTTCTTCTTCTAAGCAATGTAATGCTTAGCATTTTCAAAGATAAACATAATAGGAAACATTCCTTTATTTATTTTATCAAAATAATTTCTAAACAATTAACTGAAATTCTGTAAATTAAACTTTTCACTCTTGAAGAAGCAAAGACTTCAAGTGAAGGGACTTCAAGTGGCAGTTAAAACAAGAGTCCACAGAAATGTTTCAGTGCCTTTCCTTCTCCCCAGAAGTGATACGTATGCCGATTTCTTTTCAACCCAATTCCTGCAGAAGGTCAGGTCTTACTTCTCCATCACTTCAGGGGGCTTGACTCATAGGCCCGAGTCACAAATGACTCAGCTGAGCTAAAGCCAAAAAGCCTATTCTTCTGAATGGAGAAGAACTCTCAGAACCCAATCTAGGGGCTCACCTTTGGGAAGGGATGGGTGTGGGCAGAGAGTTACTGGAATAGAGGCTCATTACTATCTAGGAGTTTCTGAAGCTCAGGGTTGAAAGCTTCAGGTTGGGCTGAGGAGCCCTCACCACCTCGGCCTCTCGCTCTCCTGACCAGAGAAGCTTGGCAGTCCAGAGCCATGCAGAGGTTCAGGCCTGTATGGTTTGGGCAGATAAAGCTGCCCAAACAAATAAACCCAAACATGTAGTTGCTCAGCACAATGGAAGTTTATTGCTTGCTCATCTAATAGTACAGTGAGTGAGGTTGGGAAAATATGGTTGGAAAAGATCCCATATAGTTACGTGCATGCACACACACACACACACACACACACACACACACTCACGCACACGCACACACACACACACAGACACACACACACACACACACACACAATTCCATTTCAGTCAGAAAGGGGAAAAGAACATGGAGGAGTATGTATAGAAATTTATAGGCCAAAATAAGAAGTGATAACCCACTAATGTTCACTGGGGAGAGCCTACTTCTATGTCATCTTACTTCTCCCTAACTATAAGAAAATCTGGGAGACAAGGACCTACTTGTGTGTCCAAAGAAGAGGGGAAATGAGCCAGCAGGTTCCTTCACAGATCTCTTCCCACTCCGCTGGTGTCTGGGCATCTGTTAAAGTGAGAAGGGACCTGAGCCCTGTGGATTTGCAGCAAAGGTGAGGACATGCTTGCAGAGAGCAGACTGAGGAACAAGAGAAGTAAGCAGTGCCCCCCATTAGGCTGATGCTGTTTGTGGACAGAATGACTGATCTCTGGAGGGAAATTTCCAATCCCTGGGAAGCAAGACAACTTTTCCTCCAGAACAGAGTATCTATTGGCAAAAACTAGTTCCAAGGGGAGTGTGGCACACTTGCTCACTCCGTGTGACTGCAGGAGTAGGTGACGGGAAGTCAGTTCAGTCGTACAAAGGAGAATGAAGCAGAGTCACGTCTGTCTTCAGAGGGGCCCAAGTATATAACTCTCCTGAAAGTGTAGCGTGTCCTTGAAGCAAATTCCAGCTGACAGAAGGCAGCGAGGGGTGGGGGAGGGCTCTGATTGCCACAGTGTGGGAACAGGAGTGCATAGGCGCACTCCTTTATTACAGACCCACAGTGTGGGAACAGGAGCTTGCATAGGTGCACTCCTTTATTACAGACCCACAGTGTGGGAACAGGAGCGCATAGGTGCACTCCTTTATTACAGACCCACAGTGTGGGAACAGGAGCGCATAGGTGCACTCCTTTATTACAGACCCACAGTGTGGGAACAGGAGCGCATAGGTGCACTCCTTTATTACAGACCCGCCCCCTGAAAAGGCAAAGAGCTGATGCGGAACCAACATGTGCAAATTCTCTCCCCTCTGCCCTTGGCCCAAGGGCAGCCGCACAAAATGGGATTAATTGGGATTATGGGGGCTTTGGCTGCTTGGCTGCTACTCAAGGATGAATGCTTAATTTATGTCTCAGTGATCTTGGCTCCTGCCTGATTAAACTGGCTCAATCAGGCCATTGTTTGCCAAGGACTTTCCTTTCAAAAGAGTAGCTACAGGTGGTGCTTTTATGTGACAGACTTTTAGCTTTGATACAATACACAGCTTTAATGGATTGCTGCAATACCACCTTTCTCTCAGAAATAACTAAAAGCACAAATAAATTCAATGGGTTCGCCTCTCATCTTTCAGGGCTTTTCTTGTGATGGCAAAATGTCAACAGGTATGATTGTTCAAGAATACATAGAATGGATGTGGGATGATTACTGGGCAACAGAAAAGAGCATCTGTTTGGGAAGCATCCACTGAGCAGAGACGCTATGATTCAGAGCACCTCTCCTCCTCTTAGCAACCTACTCCTGTGAATTAGCAGGTGCCCTCGGCAGGCCCAGGCCTGATGGTACCCAGAGCCTGTGAACGGGGTCGTGCTCCAGCTTCCCTGTGCTGTTCCTGCGAAAGTGTAAGGACTGGCTCAACGAGAAGCTCACTCTGAGGTTTGCTCCAGCCTGGGCCATGCTCTGTTGTTAGAAGGGACAGGAATGATGGCAGCTTCTCTTCTCTGGGATTTAAATGAAGGCTGTCCACACACCTCAACTGGCATGCCGGCTTTAGCCCTTTTGACTGGCTAAGTTGGTTTACAAATACATTTAGCAATTTTGTTGATCCACTTATGAACTTGCCCCTCAAGGTCCGCCAAATGAGCCAAATTGGTTTGGGCTAATCTGCCCTGCAGCATACTCTCATGCTCTTTCCCGAGACCACATTCACATCTTCAGAAGCACATAAGCTCTTAGGCTGCATAACTGAGTGAAGTTTCCTGGCCAGAAGGATTGCATTAGGAGAAACTGTAGTCTATGACTTTTGTGTCTAGTTAAAAGTAAGTGTTGTGATTTTTATATACTAAACTAACTGATAGAGACCTGTTCATTAATTTAACAGTTGATTTAATTCTAGAAATTTTTTCTCAATATCATACATCAAGTACAAATTATTATAGCGATTATTATAAGCATCCTTATCCTGTATTTCTCTGTTATTATTTTTACTATGCCTGGAAGATGTCAAAATGTGCCAGTATTATTTCTCCTAACTTCATATAAAGTAGCTACAAAACATAACTTATTAAATGCAAGAAGCCTATCATATTATATTTTGGGGGAAATCCAGTGATAAGTGTTTGGGTTCAAATTTGGTTTTCAATGAGGATTCTGTAAGTTTTAAAACTTTATGGAAAATGCAATTATGAGCATATTATGATGGTGATTAAAAATTACTTTAAATTTTATAACATATCATCTCCCAAAAATACTCTGATGATAAGATTTAGGATTTAATCAACTGGAGAGTAGATGATAGTAAAATTGATTGAGTAACTCAATTTAAATATGAAAGAGAAACAGAGATCCTAGGGAAATAGATAAATGAGAGCATATGACTTGAGAAAGAAAATTAGTCAACTCCATCAAACAACTTACAAGTTAGAGAGGAAAGATGTTACTAGTACTTAGAATGAACAGAAGTGAGAGATGCCATCTGTCCTGATGTTTAATGAAGCTTCTCAGTGAAGATGCACCAAAGTAAGAAAAGGTTGCTCTGAGCATCATATGAAAATGCCCCAGGAACTTTGGCTGGGAAAGGTCCTCATTACTTGTCTTCCTCCCAGGACAGTCAGGGTATTTCCTCTCCTGATGAGTAGATCCTTCCAAAAGCTGGACAGTTTGCAGATGTGTCCTACTGCTTGAGCATGGAGATACAGGCATCTCTCAGGATGTAGACACAGGCATCCCTCTGAGTCAGCAGAGACCTACAGAACTATTTAAATTTACCCATTTCTTACAGACAAGGAAACTGAGGCCCAGAGGGGGTAATGAGCTTGCCTGGAGTAATACAACAAATTATTCCCATTGCCCTTACTTGATTTACTGAGAACCCACTAGTCCTATAGACACCCTTTCCAAATCTAGGAATTAAAATGATGCAGCTTTATTGTTACCACACAGATATTTTATTCAGCATAATTGTTCTGAATTACATATTACTACTCCTATCTTTGAGCAGCTTCTCTTGATTAAAGTACCCCTATAATGCTGAATTCCCTGAAAGTCAAAACCAATCATGATTATATAGATTGCTTGATTATATACATTGCTTAATTATTTAGATTGTTTGAAATCATTTTCTAGTTATGTCAAGAAAGCCTATCTGGTTTTCTGATCTACTGGACCAGCTGCCTATGGGCAGGAACCAGGTTTTTGTCATTCTTTGAATCTCTCACCCAGTAGGAACCAATATTTATAAATGAATAGCATGTGTATGGTTATAGGTTCCTCAACGCATAACCATCGCCTGTCCAAGAAGTTCCTGCAAATCTAGTTGTTGAAAGTCAAGGGATGTGGTAGAAGGCCTTGTAAAGTATTTTAAAGAGGGTTTGGTATCTATCAGAAGCCCCTTCCACAAATGTTGGTTTCGAGCTCACCGTAAAGCTATGAATTTGCCTTACAGTGTCAGAAAAAAGAGGTATATTCTTGGAAGGTAATAAAAGGTAATAAAACTTTTGGTCAAAATAATGGCTAGACAAGTCTAAGATGGTTTGCATATAAGTTCATTTTGAGGTCAGAAATGAATAGACTTTCTTAGGAGAAGTGTTTTTGTTTATTTTTGGTTTGGTTTTGCTTTATGAAATCGTACTGGGAAACTGAATAAAAATTTAGCCTTTGCAGTCAGGGCTGGCTGAATTGTTCCTTTAGGGTTTCACCTCCCAGCAAAGTACCCCTGAGCAGTACATCTGGCCTCTTGCTCCCTTGGCTGTCCCCTCACATCAAATCTAAATATTTTCTAAGTAAAATAATAGAGGTGCCCAAGTCTGATCCAAACCCCTATGGCCAAAGCATGGGGTAAGATGCTGAATCATGTAAACGATGTCAGGGTCCCCAAGAACCACATTAGGGATCTTTGAGGAGTGGCAACGTATGTTGTTTCCAGAAAGGAACCCACTAGAAACATAAGACATCAGGTGAAAAGAATTGGAGAATCCATCTATAAATCTTACCTCAGATTCATCTGAAGTATCAGCCTCTTTGGTCATTTGATTGATTCCATAGTTTCACTTTTCTCCATGTGCCACCAGTAATTTCTCAGGTTATTCCTCCACAGTTCCATGATGGAGGCAGTGTTGAAGTTAGTCAAGATGAGCCTAGGTCCCAAAGGCAAATTCATTCTATGATTTTGGACAACTTGCTTATCCTCCCTTGGCCTCAGTTTCCTCAACTAACTACTAGGGAGTATTAACATCGCTACCACATAGAGTTACCCTGAGAATAAAACTAATCTATCAAGGCACTTATCACAATACCTAGCATAGTAAGCCCTCAACAAATATTAGGAGAATAAACACCATTTTTGCTTTTTACTTTGAGAAATGTGTGGATGGCTTGATATGTTGATTCTAGTCCTTGGAAGCAAAGCAGCCTAAAATAAAAAGATCTGATTTCCTGTATATTGGCACTTAAACATTAATTTTGCAAGCTGAAAAACAAAATGGACCTTGAACATTAACCTAATATGCCAAGAAATAAAAACACTATCAAAATGTCAGGAACAGCATAAACCATAGATATTATCTTTGTGTATTTTTAAAAATTGGTTACAACAAAATTGCTTTTTTTCATTACACACTTATGTAACTATTCTGATTTCATATAACTGTACCAACTTTAATATCTTTTTAGTGTTTGCAAAATGTATAACAATCTTCAACATGAACTGTGACTTCTAAGTTTATATTTTAAGTCAGCATGGAAAAAAAGCGGTTCTTTTTTTTTCTTCTTTTTTTCTTTTTTCTGAGCTCTGACAAGACACTTAGCCCTAGATAAGTAGAGAAGGTTCTGGCTGGTGATACAACTCAAAAATGAATTGATGGAGACGGAGGTTAAGTCTTTGCATTGTGGCTCTATTAACTTTTCCCCAGCCTTACCCTTTTCCTCATCTTTATTTTCATTTGTAAGAAGCCTGCAAAAAGCAAACTACTCATTAGTGGTTCCATGATAGATAACTGTATTCAGTTGTTATGTTGTCTATGCCACAATTGTCCAGCTTATATTATACAGTGTGATAAGTGCTGTATAGAGCAAATAAAAGGCAAGGTTTCCGCACAAGAAAAGCTTACATTGTAAAGAGATAGTGTTTTGAAATGGATTTATGAGAGGCAAAAGCGTGAGGCCAGGTGTAGTTGAACAAGGAAGATAGTGGCCCTAACAACAAGCACAGACCCATCTGGGAGGAAACAGGAGAGGGGGAGCAGAGGGAGTGTACTCTTCAAAAGTGGCTCCTTGCCAACAATTTAAAAGATATTATGTTGAGGGAGAGATCAACCGAAGGACTTGTATGCATGCATATGAGCATAACCAATGAAAGAAAGACACTGGGGCGGGGAGGGGAATGGGTGGGGACACGTGCTGGAGGGTAGGGGAGGCTGGGGGGAGGATAATGGGGAGGAGGGAAAGGAAAACATGTACTACTATTAAATATAAGTTATACTGTAAAAAAAATCAATAAAAATTAAATGTTAAAAAAATTCATAAACAGACTTTCCAAAAAAATAAATTAAAAAAAAAAGATATTATGTTGAATAATAGATTTTAAGACTATGATAGATATTAGAAGAGGTGGGTGATATGAAGATAGGTCACTGAACTTCCAGAGAAGGAGATAAAGGGGGGCTCCTGCTTTTTACATTTTAGATTTGGCCTCTCCCAACCAACAGTTTCAGATATTTTACCTCCAACCTCACTGCCACCTAGAAGTTAGAAAACGGTCATACCTTTGGACAAGGGACTTAAAGGCTGAAAGAAGTTGGATGTTTTTTCCTGATCCACTAATAAGTAGGGGGGAAAGCTGAGAAAGATGTGTAAGGTAGTAAACATATTAACCAGTGATTCCTGGTAGTTATTTCTTGTTGTTTTTTAATGTCCTTTTTAAAACAATGACTCAAGGATGCCAGTTACAAAAAAAAGACATTTCATATGCCCAAGACTAACTGCAGGCTTAGGTGGGAGACTAAGATCGTTGCTAAATGGTTATTTTATAAAGTAAGCTGGTGCTTCAATGAACTGTAATATTTACCCCAGGAATCAGGCACTTCTTTGGTGTCTTATATTTCAAGAAGGCTTTGTTGCTATAGAGGAGGCAGCAGCATTAAGTGGCATGAAGTCAGCCTGTGGCATTCCCTACCTCTAGGGGTCAGAGAGCCCAATATTGTAGATGAATTTCAAAGGGGGCCAGATCATTCTGTGGCAAATATTAACGTTTGCTGTCATGCATATCAAAAGACTGGTGGTAATCAAATCTCATGCCTCAGAGAATGAGTGAATCATGCCAGGGGCAAGCCTTTTTTCTTCTGCTCCCCCTCTGCCTATACTGAAAACATGACCAATTTGGTGGGAAGGGAAAACACTCTTGTCTTGTGATAGCACATTGAAATCACACAATCCTCTGTGGCTCAAGTCCTGGGTGGGAGTTGAGAGGTCCAAAGATAAGTCACAGTTCTGGGATAGTGGCTGCCATCCTGAAAATATCTCTGGACTGGCAAGACTTTGAGATCTGCAAGACTTGACAGCTAGCTTTCTGAATTTGGGCAAGTCTTAGACTTCAGCTAGAGGAGATGCCTCCTTAGAGCCCCCAGATCCTCTAGACATGCAGGTGATACTAAAGCTGGGAGCTGGTAAGATCACTTGGGGAGAGAGTGTAGAAAATCTGAGAAGAGACCCAGGGCTAGACCCAGAAGGAACTGCGTAGAAAACCAGAAGAATGAAGTGTTATCGAAATAAAGAAAAAATGAGCCCAGCTGGCATGGCTCAGGGGTTGAGCATCAACCTATGAACCAATAGGTCATGCTTCAATTCCTGGTTAGGGCACAAGTCCTCAGGTTTGAGGACTTGATCTCCAGTATGGGGTGCGGAGGAGGCAGCCAATCAATGATTCTTCATTGATGTTTCTATCTCTCCCTCTCCCTTCCTCTCTGAAACCATTAAAAATGTATTTTTAAAAATTTATAAAATATGTATGTAAATCACCATACTTAAAAATGATGTGTTAACTTTCTTATTACCTGTTCATCATTACAACCTGAATTGTAGGTCTGCACTTGCCACCTAGTAGGTACTCAGTCTGTATCTGTTAAGTAATCTACATAAGTCAAGCCTTAACTATTGAGTGCCACATAAAAGGGGAGGTGGTGGTTGTCTCCACCAATAAGATAACTTATCGTCTCAGCATTTTAGGTAATGTTATTATTTTCCTACCACATCCTAAAATGAATGATTATTCCCCTTGTAATTGTCAACCTGGGATGACAAAGTTTCTGAAAATCAAGTGCTTCTCTTAACTATTAAATGTGGTACTGAATCCTAGTTAGCTGGGTGGATTTGCAAGAATTTGAAACTCAGCTAGTGGACAATCACTCACTGAGTAACTACCACTGAGACAGATGCCAATGGGAGTGCAAGGTTCTCAGGGTGTGACCAGCCTAGGCAGAAAGGGAAGGCAAAGTCACCTAGAACAACATATACAAGTTCTTTTGGCCCCCACCAATAGACTGAGGCGGCCCACCCAGCAGGCAGGATTACCATCAGTCCACATGGCCATTTAGAAACAGGTTACCTCTTCCCTTGGCCTTGCCATGGCAATCTATGGACAGAGTTTCACAGCAGCCAGTGGGTAGTCCCCCATCATATGCTGGCCTTGACAAAGTTGCCAGAGATGTTTTCAACAATTAATCTGATTTGGGGTGAAACTGGACGTGCAAACAAAATTTCATGCAGTGGTGTAGAATTCTGAACATCTGGCTCATCTAATGCAGACACTGGTAAAGTTACCAAGATCTTGGAGGTCAAATATGAATGGTTTTTATGGCCTGACTTTCACCGAGAAATAGAACACTGCTAACACTCTGGGAACAGAAATCACAATTGAAGACAAGGTTTGTCAAGGTTTGGAACTAACATCTGATACCACCTTTTCACCAAACACAGGCAAGAAAAGTGGTAAAATAAAGTCTTCTTACAACAAGAAATGTGTAAACCTTGGTTGCAGGATTGACTTTTATTTTGCTGATATTGCAATCCATGGTTCAACTGTCTTTTGTTATGAGGGCTTGCTTGCTGGATGCCAGATGACCTTTGACAGCGCCAAATCAAAGCTGACAGGGAATAACTTTGCAGAGGGCTACAGGACTGGGGACTTCCAGCTACACCCTAATATCAATGATGGCACTGATTTTGGAGGCTCCGTTTATCAGAAAGTATGTGAAGATCTTGACACTTCAGTAAACCTTGCTTGGACATCAGGTACCAACTCCACTCTCTTTGGCATTGCAGCTGAATATCAGTTGGATCCCACTACTCTGTCACCAGAGAGAAGAGCACACACCAACACTGCAAAGGTCCCAACACTGCAAAGGTAAGATGAGGGTTGCTGAGAGACTAGGGCAAAGGGGCTTGTGGATACAGCAGAAGGCAGTATTCTAGTCCAGCTCCCAGGCAGAGTGTAAACATGGATCAGAGGAGTGATTGCTGAGAGCGGCTCTAAGGGAAGCTGCTATGAGACACAACTGGGCAAATCTGTGGTATGTGGTTGTCACAACATCAGGATGAGTATTAAAATGTAATTCTTGTAAACAAGAGACAATTTGGATGCATTCACAGGAGGACCTGATTCAAACACCCATTATTCTGCACAATACAGGCTGCAAATTTTAGTCAAATAAAGCTAAGCTGCCTTATTTGTCATCATAGAAACAAACAAACAAACCCAGACTGGCCCCAATATTATTTCCCCTGAGTCCCTCTGAAATAGCAATAACGCCAAGTTGACTGTCTTTGTTTGAATGGTTTAGAAATGTTTTTTGCTTTTAGATACTGTCCACTAAAGTCCTTTTACAGAGTAGATTAAGTAGGACTCGGTTGATCAAGCAAAATTGCTGATCTACCTTAGCACTCAATTAGCCAGGGGTTATAGCTCTAAGAATACACAGACATATGGATCAGACATGGGAGTTTAACCTGAATTGTGGACCTGCAAAGATTTAAAGCCAACTATATCTTTTCCCTGAATATCTGAGGAAGGGCACATAGCCTGAAGGAGACAGATCCTAGAAGCATCAGATATTTGACCACCCCTTTCTTGTGAGGTTGTAACTCAATTCTCTATTGGAAGATAAAGACAAGACACGATGCCTATTACTAAGAAAAACACCCAGAATCATGGCTGGGAAGCCAGCTCTCAGTGTGTGCGGCTTAAGTTTCCTGACGTTGCCTTCCTCAATTAGGTTGGACTTGGTTGATCAAGCAAATTGCTGATCATCCTTCTTTCCTCATGACAAAACAATAGTGATAACCCTTAGCATTTGTGCAGGACTTGAATTATTTTATTATTCCTGATAATCATTTCTCTTGATTCCCACAACAACCCCTGTGGTGCAGAAAATAATCATCCAGGCCAAAGCATATGGTTTACAAAGAAGGAGAGTGTGTCCCTGAGACAGAAGTCACAGACAGTATCCCAGCTGGGTCCTCAGACTTCAGAGCTGGTGCTCCCTTTCAAGTCTACTTGACCAGCTCAAGTCTCCATCAAACTATTCTAGAGAGGAGGAGGGAGGGGTGTAGGAGGACTGGATGAAAGAAGTTGAAGAAATTAGCCAAAGACCCAAGGACACAGACAAGTGTAGTAATGCCATAGGGAAGGGGATAGGGTAGGGGCTGAGTGGAGGGAGAAAAGGGGGGAGGGGCATGGGGATGTGTAATAGTGTCAACAATAAAAATAAAGAAAAAATAAATCTTGAGCATTAAAAACAACAACAATTTTAACCCAGAATATGCTGTGATGAAAGCATTTCTTCATATTTTAGCATTTTTTAATTGACAAATACTTTTGTCAACTCTTCACCATGATTATTTAGTGCATTTTAATAACAAAAAAACTTGTACAAACCTCTTCTCTAGAATAAAGTGAGTGATGATATTGATGATGGTTTCAGCCCTTATTCTGGGAACAAATATATTGACTGCTGGAGCATCCTCCAAACCATTTTACTTGAATGCGGCAACCACCTTGCCAATGGATGCACTGGGGTACTAGCAGTGAGTGTTGTTCATGTTGTACCTGGGATTGGAAGGTGGTAGTTGGTCGACCTGTATGATAGAGACGCCCACTTTAATATGCAAAGAAATTCCATGATGTTTGAAGGTTCTCCCCTAGTATCTTATCTATCCATCCACCACTGGACTTAAAGCTGAATTTGGTGCTCTCCCCGACTCAGTGTGTATCCCTTTTGGAAGAAAAAAGTAGGGTAGAAAGCAATGGTGCAGGCTCCACCCCATGGGTCTCTCCCATTATGCTCTCCCTGGCACTGCCCATGGGAGGAGGAGGAGAGGAGCCTCAGGCTCCCCTTGGACTCAGACACAGTTACATTGTCCTTTACCCAACTTGATACTTGATGGGCAAGCACTTTCTACTCCCTGAGGCAGGCTGGGTAGAATCCACATCACCTTCGCCTTCTAGAAATGGGCTAATGCTGATCCACAGGCGAGACAGCCTCGAGCCATTTCTCTGGGTTTTCCTGTGCTTATTTCTTCACTGCCCAGCAGCAGCCAGCCCCTTCCCTCTGCAGTTTGTCATCATCTTGTTACCATGAAAATCACATCTCACTTTGGGCTGCAGGGCTCAGCTCATGCACAAGCACCACGTTAAACGTTATCATGTGAAACATCATATATTTCTTCAACACTTCATTCCAGAGCCGGGGCTTGTGGCTTTGCAAAATTCTTTTTCTGCCTCGCCTCACTCTTTTCGTCTCCCAAATCCCTTTCTCTGCTCTCTTTCTCCTATTGACCACTTGTTAAATCTTTTTGTTTGTTTCCCCCCTTTCTCCTGGGACCCTCCGACAGGCAGGCTTGCCAGATTCATTTTCTGATCAAAGCTGTTTGATTTGGTCAATTTTGCCACATTGGAGACGTTCTCTATTACAGAGATAAATAGCTTTGGGCTAACTGTCAACGAAAACTTGTAAGCTAATAAATTATTCCAATTTCTTCCTGCGGATTTCTCTGGAGACAGCCCTAGGAAATACACTTTTTGATTAGTAAATTTCTCTGTGTGTGTGTCTGGACATTCAAATGTGTCGGCTTTGATTAGCACCATTGCTTTTCAAGTCGACGTTGGCTGAGGGGCTGTCAGTTGCAGGCAGCCCTGATGCATAATGCATCAACTGGGCCCGGAAACAGGAGCCTCTTCCAAGGCTGGAAAGGCGGGAAAATTGCCCTAACAACCCTGCTGGCTTTCTTTGCACCAAAGGGAGCTTAACTTGAAAGTCTCAATAAGACTTGCTTTGACTTCAGTGGAAGCCACCCATGCTGGGATGAGAGGGTTTGAAGAGACCACAACCATGGGCCTGCCAAGAACCAAAGCCACCACTCCATCTGCTCTGGCCACCAACTCCTCCTCCCACAATTTCACCCTTGCATCCTCACCCACACTCTCCACTCCATCATCCTGGAGTCCCTGGGCAAAGGCCAGCCCCTCCTCGGCAGGCCCAGATTTCCCTTGGCCTCCCCTTGGATTCAGTTTGCCGTTTGTCTAGTTAAGGGCCCTTGGGTTGTTATAGAAACAATATTTTGGCTATAACAAATCAATCGGTGCGTGTGAACACAAACATACAGATCATTTATCAACTGCAAAATACCCTAAATTATGACCTTTCTAAAACCTATCAGAAGGGCGAGCGCATGCATAACGTAAATTAAAGTTTGAAGGGTCAGCGGTTTTTACTTTCACTATTCATCTTTCTTTCACCTTATAGGTTTAAGAACAAGAGGGCTGTGTAATTGCATTTCAATGGGGTGCAGCGGTTCATTATTCCTGGCTAGACCAATCTGCTGCAACATTTCCAATGCAGCCAGGTACATTTTAACAGATATTAGTTGGTATAAGACCATACTTGCTCTCTGGGACTGATAACATCTTTTAATGCATAACAGTGCTATCATCTCAATTTAAAAAGGGCTAAAAGGGTGAGGGTTTTTCTCAGATCAATACAGTTGTTCATATTTTATAAAGGTAGTAAAGCCTGCCTGGTAATTCTTCCCAGATATTACGTGCCCTTCGCCTCTCAGTTACTCCCTTTCTCTGATTGCTGTTTACCTAAATATCCGCCACCCCATGTGCTGGTAGACAGCATTTTGTGCTGGAGCCCACTGCACTGATGGAAATGGGTAGCTTCCAGCAGAAAATCCTGCTGCTGCCAATTATCTGGCCCTACCTGCAATGGTGCGATGGTGCCAATGCTGCGGAGTGCATGGGGCCCAAAATTTTGGCTCAGCCACGAGAGGTCTGGTGGTAGCAGTCATTTACCTGTGAAGCCAATAGGCACCTTCAAAAACTCTTGGTGCACTCTGCTCCAAAATGTGTGTATGTCCTCTTTGGAGAAGTGTCTATTCATATTCTTTGCCTAATTTTTAATTGGATTATTTGTCTTCTTGGTATTAAATAGTATAAGTTCTTTATATCTTTTGTAAATTAACCTCTTATCAGATTGGTAAATATGTTCTCCCATTCAGTGATTTGCCTTTTTGTTTTTTGGGTTTTTTTTATGGTTTCTTTTGCTGTGCAGAAGCCTTTTAGTTTGATGTAGTCCCATTTGTTTATTTTTTATTTTTGTTTCCTTTGCCTAAGGAGATAGATAAAAAAAAGTTATTGCTATGAGAAATGTCTGAGATTTTACTGCCTACATTTTCTTCTAGGATATCTATAGTTTTGTGACTTACATTTGTCTTTAATTCATTTTGAGTTTATTCTTGTGTATGGTGTCAATTGGTGGTCTAGTTTCATTTTTTTACATATACCTATTCAATTCTCCCAATACCATTTACTGAAAAAATTATTTTTACTCCATTGTATGCTCTTATCTCCTTTGTCAAATATTAATTGACCATAAAAGCATGGGTTTATTTCTGGGCTCTCTGTCTGTTGCATTGATCTAAATGTCTGTTATTATGGCAGTACCGGGCTGCTTTGATTACAATGACCTTGTAGTATAGTTTGATAACTGGTAGTGTAATACCTCCAACTTTGTTTTTCTTTCTCAAGATTCCTGAGGCTATTCATAATTTTTTATGGTTCCATATAAATTTTTGAAATACTTGTTCTAGATCTGTGAGATATGCCATTGGTGTTTTAATAGGAATCGCATTGAATATGTAGATTGCTTTGGGTTGTATGGACATTTTAATGATGTTAATTCTTCCAATCCATGAAGAATAGTCTTTCATTTGTTTATATCTTACTCTTTCTTTTTTCAGTTACCTGTAGTGTTCTGAGTACAGATCTTTTACCTCCTTGATTAAAGTTATTCCTAGGTATCTTATTTTTTGTTGTTTTTGCAATAGTAAGTTGGATTATTTTCTTAATTTCTCTTTCTGATAATTTATTATTGGTGCATAAAATGCCACTGATTTCTGGTTATTAATTTTGTGTCTTGCTACTTTACAAAAGTTATTTATTAGCTCTAGTAGTTTTATGATTTTTCTATATTCTATATCATGTCATCTGCAAATATTGACACTTTTACTTCCTCCTTTCCAATTTGGATGCCTTTTATTTCTTCTTGCTGTCTAATTGCTGTGGGAGACTCTGCTTTTAATTCTTTTGTATATACACTGAGTGGCCAG
>CM050512.1:43607500-43720000 GCA_027563665.1 Antrozous pallidus | reverse complement strand
GCACAGCCATTTTCATATAAGAAAAACATTTTTTAGTTTGTTTTTTAGCCATCTATTCCCCCTACTGGTGATATTTATTCTTATTTGACTACCAAAGAAATAAATAAATCATGCTCAGATAATAGGAGGAGAATCAGCCTGACTGAATTATTTAAATATTTCAGTGATGTGATTGCTTTTGTGACAAATTTTTAAATTTAGACTTTCAACCTCCCTCCGCCTCTCACTAAGAAGACAGGGTTACTTTGAAAAGATGTCCTTTCTCCTTGTACTCTGGAACATATAATATGTTGCTACAGCAGAGTCTGCGATTTGAAATGTTGAGGATGGGCCGCAGTTGCTTTAGTTCACCTGGCTAGTGGAGGTTAGAGACTAAAGAAGTCTTGGACGCTTCTTTCCTCAAAAACTGCCTGCCTAGCTCTGGCCTTCTTCCCAGGCACCTGGATCGGGAGAAGGCATATTGTAAAAGGTGGTTCTATAAGATGGTTTATATGATGTTGCCTTCAATCTTCAATGAGACATTCCTTGCACCTAGAGGACCTCCCACCCCTTTCTTCCCCCAAGACTGGGTCACTGCCCACAGGAAGCAAGAATGCTAGGATGCTTCTTCCCTTTGATGGAAGATGTTGCGCTAGGACTAAGCCTGAAACCGATGCATGCCTGACCAGCTCTTAGGGAAAGGACCCCTGCCTGTGCTGTTTGCCCTTAAAGTGTGTCAAGGCCTGGGACTCTGTTAGTCAGGATCCCTTGTGCTTGTGGCATCCCAGTCTGCCTGTGGCTTCCTGAAGCAGCATTTACCTTAACTCTTTCCGGGCCATCAGAGCCCCATCACACCCATTGCCTCAACCTTTTCTACTTTTGAACAAGACTTCTCTCACCTTCCATGTCAGAGCCTCTGTTTCTTCAACCATATGTGGAGGAATAATAGTAAGCCATTCTTCACAAGGTTGCCACAGTTACCACATGTAATGAACTAGTGGCTGCCAGGAGGAGCTGATGTCAGCAAAAAGTCTCACTTCTTTGCCCTGTAGGCTCCACACTCTTGTTTAACTAGTGTGGCCTTCTTTTCAGCAGGAAGCCTGCCCCAGCCCCACCCCAAATCTGGATACTTTGCCACTGGCCTAAGCAAGGGAACATGGTTTAACTGAAGGAGATGGAGAAGCCAAAAATCCAGGAACCAGATCTCATGGGATATGGGTGAGAGGCAGAGGAAAGGTCAGGAGAAGAGCATTAGGTTCATAGTACTGAAGTTCTAGTCCTGGCTCTGCTCCTTACTCACTGTGTGTCTTTGGAAAATTCCTTCTACTTCTCCAAGCTTGAGTTTTTTGTCCTAAACTGGTGGGTTTGATGAGATGATGTCTCAAGTTGTTGCTCCTCACTATCGTTCTGGAATTCTAAGAAAGCAGATGATGTGAGATGTCCCCTGTCCTCCCAAGCTACAGCAATCTATGAGAACTTTCTATGGTTACAAAGAGCTCTCTTCTCTTTTTTTTTTTTTTTTTAATCTTTATTGTTCAGTTTATTAATTACATTGTTTCCCCTTTTTATCCCCCTATAGCTTCCCTCCACCCGGTACCTATCCCACCCTCCACCCTCACCTCCCCCTCCCCACTGTCCTCTCCCATTGTTGCTAGATTTTTGTCCAGTCTCTTGCTGCACTTCCCACAACCCTTTTCTCCCCAAGAATTATCAGTCCATTCCCTCTCTATGTCCATGTCTCTGTTATATTCACCAGTCTATCCTGTTCAACAGCCTATCAATTCACTTGATTTTTATGTTCATTTGTTGATAGATGTGTATTTGTTGTTCATAATTTTCATCTTTACCTTTTTCTTCTTCCTCTTCTTAAAGAATATCTTTCAGCATTTCATATAATGTTGGTTTGGTGGTGATGAACTCCTTTAGCTTTTTCTTATCTGCGAAGCACTTCATCTGACCTTCAATTCTGAATGATATCTTTGCTGGATAGAGTAATCTTGGTTGTAGATTCTTGCTGTTCATCACTTTGAATATTTCTTGCCACTCCCGTCTGGCCTGCATCGTTTCTGTTGAGAAATCCGCTGACAGTCGTATGGGTGCTCCCTTATAGGTAACCAACTGTTTCTCTCTTGCTGCTTTTAATATTCTCTCTTTGTCTTTTGCTCTTGGCATTTTAATTATGATGTGCCTCGGTGTGGTCCTCTTAGGGTTCCTATATATTGGGGTTCGGTGCACTTCTTGGACTCCTAAGTCAATTTCTTTCACCAGGTGTGGGAAGTTTTCAGTCACTATTTCTTCAAATAGGTTTTCATTGTCTTGGCCTCTCGCTTTTTCTGGCACCCCTATAATTCTGATGTTGGTATGCTTGAGGTTGTCCCAGAGGCCCCTTACACTATCTTCAATTTTTTGGATTCTTTTGGTTTCTTGCTTTTTCAGCTGAGTGGATTTTACCTCTTTGTATTTCAAATCTTTAACTTGGTTCTTGGGGTGCTCCAGGGCACTTTCAGGTCTTTGTATAATATTTTTTGTTTTAGTCAGTGTATGCTTAATTTCTGGTTGGTCCTTTTTCATATTCTTGAGAGTCTGCTTTATATCCTTGAGGGTTTCTTTCATTTCCTTGTAGGACTCATTCATTTCCACATTGATCTTGATAATTTCCACGTTGGTCTTGATCATTTCTTTGCAGCTCTCATTTATATCCTTGAGGGTATTGTTCATTTTCTTGTAGGACTCATTCATTTCCTTTGTGGTCTTGCTTATTTCCTTATAGGCCTCGATCTTTTGTTGGAGCCTCTTAAAAAACCCTATAACCGTGGTTCTGAATTCCATGTCCAGTCGTTTTTTTTCCTCCATTTCTTTCACATCTGATTTCTTTCCATGTCGCTGCATGGTGGCTGCTTCCCTGAGTTGGTCAATTAGCTTTGTGTGGTAGACTTCCTACTAGGGATAGTGGCTCAGCCTCCCCGGTTACCTGAGGTGGATATGGGCTGCACAGTCTTGCTGAAGTTAAGCTCAGTTAATCATTGTTAGCACTTGGAGGGTTGACCTCCAGGCCAATTGTCTGTGAAGCTCAGCTGTGCTCAGGTTGGGTGGGCGGAGTCTCCGGGCCAAGCAGACAGCGTTAGCTCCGCCCTATGCAGCCCCAGGGACTCTGTGCCGGGGGCAATGGCCGCCAGGACCTCTGAGAGAGAGCCGCTGCCGAGCTCCACCGGCTGCCGGTTGCCGGGGAATTCAGATTTTCCCAAAATGAGTCTGCATGCGCAATGTCTCACCCAGGGTTGTAAAACAAAGCAGTCTGACGGTTTTCCGAATGAGAGGCAAGTCACGGTGTGCTCTCTGCGCCGTCACGAAGCCGAGCTGTTCGCGCGCAAGCTGCCTTCTCCACAAGCCGGGAGACCCTGCAGCACCCGAGCTTCGGCGTGCCCTCCCACTGTCCAGTTTTCACCCTGTGTGATAGTGGGTTCCCTGGACTTTGCCCAGAGCTGGAGAATCAGTCCAATGGGACGCCTTTGTCTCCCCGTTCGAGAAAACTGGCCGGTTTTCAGTCGCCCGCCCTCTCCGCGGCTCGTACTCCAAACCTCTCTCTGCGAACAAGATTTCAAAAATAATGTACTCCTTTTACAAGACCAATATAATGAGCAAAGTGTGCATGAATCTGAAATAATGTATTAAATTTCTTATGGCCCTTTAAAATTAAGGAAGAGGGCAGGTTGAACAAAATGTACAGTGGACATTATGAACTTAAAAGACTTGAGAAATTACTTCATTACGCTTAGTAAGTATTTTCCAAACCTCTGCACCATGTCAGACATGGTGCTAGGCATTAGGGGCACCAGAATGAATAAGACAGCTCCTGTCCTTTGAAGAAATCAAGGTGTAGTGAGGGCAAATCAATATGTACAAAGGTGGTTTCCAAATGCTGTGATAAAGGCAGTGACAGAGATGTGCCCAGGCTCTCCTGGGGCCCAACCCAGCCTGAAGACAATACTGTAAAGGTTTCTTATGGGAAGTGATAATGAAACTGACTTTGAAAGAAGTATTTCAGGCCTTTCTGCTGAACCCAAGTTCTACAAGGCTTTTCAGTTTTAGCATAGTCTTTACCTCTATTGTTAAGGTTAGAATTTATTGGATATTTTTTTCTGGAATAGAGAATACTATTGACCAGTAACCCATGAGGGCTTTTGGGAGTAGGGGAGGAAAATCAAATTCTCTTAGCTAGTTTATTGTCACTTATTCTACACATTGGTACAGGCTTTGGTTAGAATATATCTTCAGGCTCAGGTGTTAAATGTCCTAAAATATATTCCACTGACGGAAAGGCTGATTTTAAGATCATTGATTAGAATCAGTTGCAGTCCTCAGGCCCTGGCCCTCCTTCCTGACCTAGACTATACATCTCACCAAGATGCTCAGTAACCTCCTCAAAGCTTAGTTACAACAGGTAAGAATGGAGGGAAGAAGAGAATCCTCAAAGCAACTCTAGGCAGTTTTAGAAAGCCGGAGATTTTCACTGAATGATATTCAGTGTCTTCAATCTGCTCTTGGTGTGTTCCCCAGGGGGTGCCTTAAATTTATAGAGTCTCCAGTTGAAATTAGACTTCCTTTTTAAAAAGCAAAACACAAACTTTAAGAAAATACCATTATAGAACTACCGTGTTTACTACATATTCAACAGATACCAATATTTTCCTTTCCATGTTTTGCAAGACGGGAAATATGTAAATGTCAGTGGGGTTGTCAAAAGAGAAAAGACCTTGTTTGTTCCAAAGAAGGATTTATAGCAGAGCACTGAAGGGCTGGGTTTTCAGATCCTAGAAGAAACTCACCTCTAGGCCTCCAGGACAAACTGCAACAAACAAAACAACCCCCCCCCCCCCCTTTTTTTGGACAGAAATGTGATAGGCCTAATAAATCTGGAATTAGAGAGGGATTGTCTTTTATTGTATCATGTGGACCAGAAACAACAATGGTTGTGATTCCAGGACCATTAGGTGGACTTGTGACCAGTTAAATGACTATCCTGAAAGGGTGCTGATTTGGATGCATGTCATCTTGGAGGGAGTTGGATGCATCACTAGTAAGTCCTGTGGAGAAGCTGTTTTGGAACAAGACAGATAGGAAAGAGTGTAAGAGAGAAAGAAAGGAAATTCAGAGGGAGGGGAGGGAGTTAGGGCTAGTTAGCCACAGGGCTCTAACCATAATCCAGTTCTGTTTAGCATTTGTATCAACTTGGAAGATGATAGAGAGAGCATGATAAACAAACTTGCAGATAATGCCAATCAGGATGAGAACTGGGATGCAAGAAGTCCTTGCCAAAAATGAGATAATAGGCTAAATATAATAAGATGAAACATAACTGGGATGAAAGCAAGTGTCTATTCATGGGTCCAAAAAATCAATTGTGCAAGTTAAGATGAGAGAGGTATGAATTAGCCATACCACTTATAAACAGATTAAATCCTAAAACACAAAGGATTTGAATTGACTGTAAACTTATTGGCAATGGGACCAAGTAATCTAATGGGATCTTAGGCTAAAATAAAGAATCTAAGGGTTCTCCTTTACCCTGAACTCCTCAGACCAGGGTAATCTTGCTCAGTTCTGGACCTCATGTTTTAAGAAGGATGTAGACAAACTGGAATGTGTCGGGAGGAATGACCAGGATAAGGAAAACACTAGTGTCTTCCTTGGGAAGAGAAGACTGGAAGGACATGACTGCTAACTTTATTTTTTTTATTTTTATATATTTTTTAAGTTTTTATTTTTTTTAATATTTTTAATCTTTATTGTTCAGTTTATTAATTACATTGTTTCCCCTTTTTATCCCCCTATAGCTCCCCTCCACCCTGTACCTATCCCACCATCCACCCTCACCTCCCCTTCCCCACTGTCCTCTCCCATTGTTGCTAGATTTTTGTCCAGTCTCTTGCTGCACTTCCCACAACCCTTTTCTCCCCAAGCATTGTCAGTCCATTCCCTCTCTATGTCCATGTCTCTGTTATATTCACCAGTCTATCCTGTTCAACAGCCTATCAATTCACTTGATTTTTATGTTCATTTGTTGATAGATGTGTATTTGTTGTTCATAATTTTCATCTTTACCTTTTTCTTCTTCCTCTTCTTAAAGAATATTTTTCAGCATTTCATATAATACTGGTTTGGTGGTGATGAACTCCTTTAGCTTTTTCTTATCTGTGAAGCACTTCATCTGACCTTCAATTCTGAATGATATCTTTGCTGGATAGAGTAATATTGGTTGTAGATTCTTGCTGTTCATCACTTTGAATATTTCTTGCCACTCCCGTCTGGCCTGCATCGTTTCTGTTGAGAAATCCGCTGACAGTCGTATGGGTGCTCCCTTATAGGTAACCAACTGTTTCTCTCTTGCTGCTTTTAATATTCTCTCTTTGTCTTTTGCTCTTGGCATTTTAATTATGATGTGCCTCGGTGTGGTCCTCTTAGGGTTCCTATATATTGGGGTTCGGTGCACTTCTTGGACTCCTAAGTCAATTTCTTTCACCAGGTGTGGGAAGTTTTCAGTCACTATTTCTTCAAATAGGTTTTCATTGTCTTGGCCTCTCGCTTTTTCTGGCACCCCTATAATTCAGATGTTGGTATGCTTGAGGTTGTCCCAGAGGCCCCTTACACTATCTTCAATTTTTTGGATTCTTTTGGTTTCTTGCTTTTTCAGCTGAGTGGATTTTACCTCTTTGTATTTCAAATCTTTAACTTGGTTCTTGGGGTGCTCCAGGGCACTTTCAGGTCTTTGTATACTATTTTTTGTTTCAGTCAGTGTATGCTTAATTTCTGGTTGGTCCTTTTTCATATCCTTGAGAGTCTGCTTTATATCCTTGAGGGTTTCTTTCATTTCCTTGTAGGACTCATTCATTTCCACGTTGATCTTGATCATTTCCACGTTGGTCTTGATCATTTCTTTGCAGCTCTCATTTATATCCTGGAGGGTGTTGTTCATTTTCTTGTAGGACTCATTCATTTCCTTTGTGGTCTTGCTTATTTCCTTATAGGCCTCGATCTTTTGTTGGAGCCTCTTAAAAAACCCTATAACCGTGGTTCTGAATTCCATG
Organism: Antrozous pallidus; assembly: GCA_027563665.1. Classification (NCBI taxonomy): domain Eukaryota; kingdom Metazoa; phylum Chordata; class Mammalia; order Chiroptera; family Vespertilionidae; genus Antrozous; species Antrozous pallidus. The sequence continues at coordinate 43,712,936 of CM050512.1, read as the reverse complement.
TCCAGTCGTTTTTTTTTCCTCCATTTCTTTCACATCTGATTTCTTTCCATGTTGCTGCATGGTGGCTGCTTCCCTGAGTTGGTCAATTAGCTTTGTGTGGTAGACTTCCTACTAGGGATAGTGGCTCAGCCTCCCCGGTTACCTGAGGTGGATATGGGCTGCACAGTCTTGCTGAAGTTAAGCTCAGTTAATCATTGTTAGCACTTGGAGGGTTGACCTCCAGGCCAATTGTCTGTGAAGCTCAGCTGTGCTCAGTTTGGGTGGGCGGAGTCTCTGGGCCAAGCAGACAGCGTTAGCTCCGCCCTATGCGGCCCCAGGGACTCTGTGCTGGGGGCAATGGCTGCCAGCACCTCTGAGAAAGAGCCGCTGCGGAGCTCCACCGGCTGCCGGTTGCCGGGGAATTCAGACTTTCCCAAAATGAGTCTGCATGCGCAATGTCTCACCCAGGGTCGTAAAACAAAGCAGACTGATGGTTTTCCGAATGAGAGGCAAGTCACAGAGCGCTCTCTGCGCCGTCACGCAGCCAAGCTGTTCGCCCACGCTGCCTTCTCCACAAGCCGGGAGACCCGGCAGCACCCGAGCTTCGGCGTGCCCTCCCACTGTCCAGTTTTCACCCCGTGTGATAGTGGGTTCTCTGGACTTCGCCCAGAGCTGGAGAATCAGTCCAGTGGGACGCCTTTGTCTCCCCGTTTGAGAAAACTGGCCGGTTTTCAGCCGCCCGCCCTCTCCGTGGCGCGCACTCCAAACCTCTCTCCTCTTGAATCTTTCAACCCTGTCCGCCGCCGCTCCTCCAAGTCACAGTGTCTTATTTTCACTTTTATTTGTGGAATTTTCACTCGGCGAGCTTTCTGGTGATTCTGGAAGGTGTTTGTTCTTTCGTTAAGTTGTGGTATTAAAATTGCTGATTATGACGGCAAGATAGGTGTTCCACCTCTGCCGCCATCTTAGTTCTCCTCGACTGCTAACTTTAAATGTTTGAAGGGAATTAGATTAGGGAGACAATCAATCTGGGATTGATTCAGGAAGAACTTTCTTATGAAACTGTTAAAAGTGAAAATAGGCCATCCTGGGAGTGAGTGATATTCCCATCCACCAGAGGTGCTTTAACTAGGGCTGAGGGCTACCAGAGTAGAATCACACATACCACACCACACACACACACACACACACACACACACACACACACACACTTTCTTTTATATATTTTTGGAGCAAGTACTATGTGCTAAGAATTGGGGATGCCATGACATAATACCTTCTGTAAACAAGACAGATCAAAATCCAAACCCAACAAGACATATGCAGTGCTAGATATGTGAAAAATCCTGCTGCTAAAATGAACTCTAACCAGATTAAGTGGAGGGAAGAGAGGTGCTGTGGCATCTGGCTGGGGAAGTTCCTGGGTGTAGGGGATGGCGTACAGTCTGGTGGGAGGTGACACTGATGGGAGAAGTAGGCTGGGGCTGGACTGCTAAGGACTCTGGTCATGACTGGGAGCTTGCTCTCTCTAGGAGGAGAAAGGGAGGAAAGGGGCAGAGACATCTCTGAGAGCCTTGAATTCATGAATTGATATTAAATGTGAACTTTTGTGTATAAAAAATGCTCTTAAGTGGGCTAGTAACAAGATGGAAGCTCTATGTTTGTACAGAAAGGAGTTGTTTATCTCCATCAATGAAAATGAGAACAGGTTTGATTAGTTCTAGCTTCGTGATCCCAGGTCATGAAGGCCTGATAGAGGACAGGGTCAAAACTCACCAGAAATGTTTTCCAAGAAGAGAAGCAATACAGAGCTGCTAAGCACAGTTCTTCAATACTGGCCAAATAAATCTGCTTGAACATAATGTGAATTCAAACAGAGAATTAGAGAGAAATTTAGAGCAGGCTTTCAGTCTCTGAAGCTCTAGAGACACTAAAAGCTGAGGAGAAGAAACACTGCCTCTGATGTCAGAAGCTGGCCTGGCACTCACAGCCAGGCCTTGGTAATCTCCTGTGGAATGTAAACAATTTCACAGGGTACCAGCACCAGACAAGGCCACTCTGTGATGGATCTAAACAGAACAAAGCCTCCCCATAATCTTGTCTGAACCAAAATAGTAACAAGAACATTGTCCAAACTACAAAAATGACCAAACATTCCCATATCTGGCTAATAATAGTGACTGCTGATTATAGCTATAGCCTGGCTACACTCTTCTCATCTTCTAGATAAGATATAGTAAGATACCCAGTGAAAGGTTTACCCCATTTCCTAAAAGTATACAAAGCAAGCCAGGCCCCATTTCCTCAAACCCTCCCCCAAATCACTGAACACAAATTCAATCCTTTAACAAGTCCTTTTTAACCTCTCTCTCTGAGATGCCTCACGGTTCACCATGGTGCATGTTCTCTCTCATTGCATTATGTGAACAAAGCCATTTGTTCCAGGTGGTCTTTGATTGGAGGGCATTGACACACCATTACTTGGTATTTTATCCCTAGCTTTCTTCTCACCACCGGGAATGGTGGGCTACTTCATGTTCTATTTACACGCAAGACCTTGGCTGTCCACTTTGTCCACCTGATGCATTCCAAGAACCAGCTCAAATATTAGCAGCTTCTATGAAGTTTCCTAGTATCTCTCCCTTGGAATGATTCATCCTTTGAGACACTACTGATCATGGTACTAACCTCTTTTGACAAATATTCAGTGTTGTAAATATTTTTAAGCATGTCTCAGATATTACAAACTTATTGAGGACAAGTATTCTGTCTTATTCATCTTTGTGTCCTCAGTGACTAACATAGTAGCATATAGAAAGTGTTCAGTGAAAGTTCATTAAATGAACAAATGATCAAATGAAGGAATGAAGGGACCTAAATAGACATCTAGCGTTCTCAAACTCAATACCTAGTGGTGCTCAGCCAGTGATAGACAGGGAGGGGCCTGTGGCCTCCTGGACAGTATCTGCCTCATCAGTCCCAGTGAGTTGTTGCCAGGAAGGAATGCAGGTTCACTGTTGCAGGGATTTGCTGAGTTTTAAACAAAAGACAGATATATCTCCATTTTTTTAATGTGTCAAAATACCATGAGGCCCTAATATATCTGTGGATTTAGGTTCTCAGTTGCCAGTGTGTGATTCCTGATCTTGGCCAACTATTAATTGTTTATATAAAGACACTGGTCCAAAGAGATTAGGGACATGCCTGAGGTCAACCAGTCATCATTGGCAGTTCTGACTCAAGCCCAGATTTTAAGTATCACAATCCAAATTAGTAGCAACTGACCATGTTCCGGGAGTGAGCACTCAGACCTTACACTCCTATTCAAGCCAAACTGTAGGTATTTGAGTTGAGAGAAATGTGAGTAAAAATCTTACGGGATCAGACTGCCAATGATTCCATATGCCAGGTAATATTGCTAAGCAAGTCCTGACATTTGCTTTCCTTTCCCAATGTTGTGACTATTTCCTTCTGAGTAGTATAATTATAGATATAATTTACATTTTATTTCTATTGATGTAGTATATGTAACTGTATAAAATGTCAAATTGTACAACAAAGCTTACAATGACAACTAGCGGTCCCCAGCCCCGTGCCTCACGTCCTTGATCCTGTTCCCCAAAGGCAATTACCTCCACTCTTTTAGCTGATGACATGCCTTGCTGAAAAGTCTTTTTAAATTCATGCTTCTCCAGTTTCAATCTGAAAACATATGCCCTTCTACTCTAGGAAATTTTCTTGTATCATTTATTTGATCACTTTCATTTTTCTCTTTTATCTACTTCTAGAATTCTGATTGGTTGATTGTTCTGATTTTCTTTTCTTTCTTGTCTTCATCTCTTTTTACCTACTTTCATGGTGATTTTCTCAACTTTGTATTATTGCCTTCTTTTCTATCTACCATTTTTTCTCATTCTCTGAACATTCTCTTTTTAATGTCCTATTGTTCTTGTTTTGTGGCTTCAGCATTGTCTTATAACTCCTAATAATTGTGGTTTGTTTGTTGTTTGTTTTGTTTTAAGTTGCTTATGCTCAGACCTGTTGTCTCTGAGTTTCTTCTTTTTGCTGTTGTTAACCCTCACCTGAGGATCTTTTTCCATTAAATTTTTTTTTCTTTAGGGAGCGTGGAAGAGAGAGGGAAAGACAGAGAGAAACATCGATGTGAGAGAAACTCATCCACTGGTTGCCTCTTGCATGATCCCTGACCAGGGCCCACGCCAGGGAGGAGCCTGCAACCAAAGTACATGCCCTTGACTGGAATTGAACATGGGACTTTGGTCCACAGGCCATCGCTCTATCCACTGAGCAAAACCGGCTAGGGCTCTCTGTGTTTCTTCTTATTTGGTGTGTTTGTTTCAAGCTCTATTTGTTCCATTAGCAGCTTTTCTCAAATGTCTAATGGGCTTTGGTTGTCTCATTTAAAAGTTAGGCACTAAAATAAATACATAAGTAAACAAGGAAAGCACTACCATGATAAGTGCTGTGTACAAGGTTGAACTTTTTGACTGGTGGGCTTTACTGTACAACAATCAGGTGGGGTCCCAGCTAATGTTCTGAGGGGATCTCCAGTGGTTAGTGTCTACAGGCTGGGGAAGAAACTGGAGACAGAGAGGACAGTTAGGAGGCTACTGCAATAGTCCAAGGGAGAAATACTGATGGCCTGGAGAGAGTGGTTGGTGGAAGGAAACAAGAGTGAGAAGTAGATGCAATGAAAGAAAATATATAAGAATAATCTATTAAAATCAAAATTTTAAAAAACAGTCTGTGGATAAACCAGGTTAGGAGAATTTCACCATTTTTCAGCAGCTTTCATAGTATAAATACTTCTTCTGAGCACACATTTGACCGAAAATTAGAGAGCTGTGAGGAGGAGCAGGTAAATGAATGTTTTAACCCAACAAACTCAGGGTAAGGGCCACGAGCCAGGTTCCCATGGTGGGATTGCTGTTGTTTTGCTCCCTTTTGCTTCTCCTCCTCTGCCTGAGAACAAGCCTACAAACTGCACTTGACTTTCTCCAGTAAACCAAGGTCTGCACTTGATCATGGTATGGGGGATTAGACAGAGGAGGGCAGCCTTTTCCTAAACTACTGAATCTTCTTCTTTATGGGTTTAATCAGATATAGTACTTAGAAAACAATTATATTTTCAGCCCTAAACTTTAAAAATTGATCCTGAATTATGCAGGATGATGGCAGGGAGTATTTCCTGGGCAGGGTGCTGGGGAAGAAAAGGGAACAGGAAAAATTGGTTTTGGCCTGAAGGAACTTGAGTGGTCATTTATTTTTTTTTCAATCCCAATTTTCATAACCATTTTTATTTTGGAGGTTTAGGTCATGTGGACAACAAGATGATTAACATTCTAGACAAGTGGTCACCAACCTTTCGGACCTCATGGACCACCAGTGGTCCACAGACCACCAGTTGGCAACTGCTGTTCTAGACTATAACCAACCTGAACAAACTTCTACAGTGGGGTTACTATTGTGTTTATAAGCACAGCCACTTATAAATACATATTCACATTCTTTAAGAGACATAAATACAACATTGATATCTTAATACTGACACCAAAATCTTCTTTGATTAATGTTCTTTTTAGAAATGAACCCACAAAACAGTGCAAATATTAATACTGTGTCTTGGATCTAAGCTTGAAGCAGATCCTGCATCTTCGATTTGCTATTCTTTTATGTTCCTTATTCACCCTAATAACCACAGAAAGCATTTAATTTTAGCATCTAAGTGGTGCTTTATGACCTCTTGAACAAGTTAAATAAATAATAACTATAATCCCCAAATTTAGCACAATGCATTGTTAAATAAAGAAGAGAACGAACCATTTTCCATTGTATTTGACAATGACTCCACTCATGGTGATCACTGATCAAACTAAAAGGACATGTGAATGACCTACTCCTTCCCACACTGTCATCAAAGGAGGTCTGGGCTAATTTTCAACTTTGTCCTCAAGATTCTTATTTACATTTTAGCTGAATAATGTCACAGCAATACTATGACATCATGATGATGATGATATCAACAATATAACATCGGAGACTTAATAAGGAATATTCTTGCTAATCTTTTATTAAAACCCTGGGAGTTGGGAAAGGATATTATTAGCCTTATTTTCTGATCACTGAACACCAAGGTCATCTATTTCCAAGAATATTTAAATTAAAATTGAAAAGGGCCTATTAATTCCTCTTAAATATTAGTAAAATAATATTTTTGCATTGTCCCAATTAGATTTTAAGTAGTTAATTGGTTGGTTTCCATCCCCAAATGATAGGTTTCCATCCATGAAAAACCAAGCCAAAAACAGCTCCCATTTTCCCATATTCAGTTTTTTTCATATGGATTTTTGATGGTGATTTTATTCCAAACCCTGAACAAACATAAATACTGCATTAAAGGAGGATGAATTTATTTTGACCTTTACTGAAAATGCACTGTGAAACAAAGCACTTAAGCATTTATAGCCTGTTAGACACTCACATTACCCACTTCCATGTAGATAAGAAAGTCCTTCCCAGCAAAAGTAATGTTCACAAGTAGAGCAGTTTTACAGAGCACTTAACTGCAGAGCTGGATATCATGCTCTCCACTATGAGTCTGTTTGAGGTGATTTTATGCATCAAGATCTATAGAAATTAAGGGAGTATCTAAACTGTTACATTCGAGAAACATAAAGGATGACATTTTTTATGGGTTTTGGTTAAAAATGCAGGATATTTACAACAAAACACTTGGGGGAAAACATTACTTATTACAAAGGAGATGGAGTATTATGGAGTTCTGTTTTCTTTTTTTAAATGGTGTCTCATATTTCCATCCTGCAAAAAAAAAAAAATTGGTGGCATTGTTTTAGTAATTTTTGGTTAATTACTGACATGCATATCCTAGCCCCTCAAAGGAAAACATCCTCTCTTTGCATGAACAGACATGAGTATTTTTGCGCATTTTTTGGTCATGATCTTTTTCCTTTAGTCATAAGCCTCTGACTGCAGAGTTATTTCCTCCATCCAGATTCTTGTGTCAGAGAGTTGAGATGTTAAACCACAGCAACCATGAAACTTTAAAATCCCTGATGCATGATGAATGGGTGCTGGGCAAAGCAGCTTAAAATCTATGCTTTTGCTTCTCTTTAAACACTTTAAATTGACAGCGCCATAGATCAAACATTTTTACTGAGAGGAGAAGCTTTGGCAATTTAACTTAAACAAGTGCACAGTTACCATCATCTCAAGACCTCACCCCTCCACAATTACCCCTTCCACCTAGTGGATTGAGTACATTTCTCATGGAGAGTAAGTACGGGGGCGCGCGCCGAAGTCACACACACACACACACACACACACACACACGTTACACTACAGGGCAGCAGCTTATAACCAGGCTGGTATAACATCCCTCGTAACTTCCCCCACCAACCCCCATCCCACCCCTCCCCTGACGAGTCGGGGCCTCTACTGGCTGCTGGGCCCGCAATGGAGCATGCGCTGAGGTCGCGCCTCCGCCCCCCGGTAACGGAGCCGGAGCCGACCCCTCCGTCCTCCTCCTCTGCCCCCCCACCCTCCCGGAGCAGCGAAGTTGGCGCGCTGCCCATCCAGGCGTTGCGCGTCTGCTCCTCAGGGATCAGCAGGCAAAGTCACAGTCTGCACAAACAGAGCTTTCAAATTCATAAAATTCATAGGATTTTTCACAAATGAATGAACACAATTTTCTACCAATTTCCTCATTATGCAAATATGCAAAATATCAAATTTAGGCCAATTAGGGTCCTCCACAGTCCCAAATTCACCCGTTTAAGCCATAATTGCAGAAACTATCAAATAATTACGGTCGCTAATTGGAAATATTTGTGACAGATACAACAAATTCTTGCACAAATTACATTTCATTCGAGGAACCACTGCGCGCCACTGAAATTTTATCGAAGTCTAATTTAACTTACATAATGAGTTGAATTGAGTACTTGTTATCAAATTTGAGCAATTCATAGCCCCGTAATGTGGAATGATCAAATAAATTAAAAGGGAATTTATTCAATATTTTGTTGTGATCCTTTTCTCGGAACCATTGCTATTTTGTAGGGAATTTCCTCCTCCCACGGCCGGGGCGGGTGCCGGGTGTCAGGCTGGCCCCGGGGCCGTGCCTGCAGCGCCGCGGCGGCGGGAGGAGGCGGTGGGTGCCCGGGAGCGAGCCCCTGCCGCGGCCGGCCGCTCCCACCCGGTGTTCCACTCCGCAAGCGCGGAGCCGTCGGAGGCCCGCTCGGCCCCTTCGCTTTGTTTTATTTAATTGGGTGAAGGGGTCAGCGAATACTTCCGGGTGACGTGAAGGTCGTCCTAAAAATGACCTGGTTTCTGGAAGTGTAAACACATGCGCGCGCATTTGCACAGGCCTACATGCACACCGCACCCGGGCAGACACGCCTGACACACGTGCACACTGACATCATCCCCGCACACGCCACATGCACACTTCATCGTGCGTGCACACACCGCATGCAGACGCATGCACTCTCTTACACACCCACAACCACGCAGATACACTCATCCGTGCGCGCGCGCACAAATACACACACACACACACACACACACACACACACACACACACCCGGGACCGCCCCCACCAGCGTGGGCCAGAGCACGCCCAGCCCAGGTGGGTGTAAAACCCAACCCTGCTGCAGATCAGAGGTGAGCTCTCTCGGAGTCCCTCTCTTTCCCGCCCTCCTGCCAAGGGTTAACTGCTGGTGGGGTCCAGCGAGGGTGGGCAGTCACACCCACGCGCGCGCACACACACGCACACATGGGGAACGCGTGCCTGTGCGCCCTGGCCCCTTTGTGTGTGTTCTCAGGATGAGTCAAACCCGGGTAATATCATGTCGGTCTAACCGAAAGTTTCGCTGATACACAAACCCATGCGAGCCCTCTGCGCGCGTGCCTCCCGTGTGGGCACAAACACGCGCGTGGCTGGGATCACCCTCTCCCGAAGGTCAGCCTCGCGGACAGGGCATCCGTTTTCCCTTTGCATGGTCGCGCACACACACATTCACGAGCACATTTTTTTTCCAACTGCCTTGTGGCCTCGTTGGCGGGTTATAAATGTCTCCCTCTCCCTGTGATTTGTTTAATCCGTGGAAATGGTGCTGGTCCTATGTAAACAAGCCAAGTGCGGAATGAAGGCAGTCACCCATGCGTGGCCAGCCTGCCTATTTGTCAGAAAACCTTCATAAATACTGAGCCGGGGCTGGGCAAGGATGTGATGTCTCCATTTTTGCCAGGAAAGGGCACTAGGAAGACAAAGCGAGGCACGGCAGCATGTAACCTTTAAGGGACAGATAGTCTGGGAGCCCAGAGGCCAGGGATGCTCCGGGGCTAATTCAGCTCGGAAAGATGACTGATGTGGGGCTGCCCGTCACAGGCCAGGCGTCTGCTGGGCGGGAGGAGACACAGTTCCGTCAGTTTTATGCCCTTATGCCCGAGCACACAGAGATCTGCCCCACATAACCTGAGGCTGGGCAGGCAGGCTGGAGGCGTTACTATTGTAATAGAGTTGCCCCTTGAGGAACAAATTTCAGATACCTGCATGCAACCATCCCTTCATGTAGACCTTTCTGAATATTTCATTTCCAACTTTACATAGTTTGATTCAAAACAGTACTCAGGGCAGGTAGCATGGGGCAGAGCTGCAAACCTCTCTCTCAGTTTGTCAAAGCACCCAGCAGTGATCTGACCAAATTCACTCCAGCCTGGACTTGGGACCCTGCTCCCAAACCCTGTCTGTCTTTCTTTCTTTCTTTCTTTCTTTCTTTCTTTCTTTCTTTCTTTCTTTCTTTCTTTCTTTCTCTTTCTATTTCTTTCTTTCTTTCTTTCTTAAAGAACAATGCATTCGTGGCTAATTAAACACTCTTAACAAAAGCAGTAATTACAGTCTGTAATTATCATGGTCCTTATTTAGAAAAAATGTGAGAAAATGTCGAGTATTAAAACATGAAAGCAGCTATTAATCAAACCTTTACACCTTCTTTAACTCAGGCGTAATGGTGGGTATTATCATAAATCTACTCTGATAGTAACACAAGAATAATGAGTTCAGTAATGATAGCGATGATGATCATAATGATTTTAACCAACAAAGAATGGTGTAGATTTATTGCTAATAATGTGGTACAGGAACCTCTTTCATTAAAATTACCTATGTGTGTTCTCCTCGCTGGGGTAACCTGAGTGTGTGTGTGTGTGTGTGTGTGTGTGTGCTGTCACCTTCCCCTGTGGCTAAAGATCAACACTGATTGTTTATGGGGCATGACTTCCCTCTGGAAAGCCTATATCTGAGTCCCTCTTTGGCTTCAGAGTCCTTCTTTCTCCCTTTGAAGAACATAGAACACCTTGCAACTTGTTAATTGGGTAGTACCAATTCCAAAGAGAGATGGATGTGGAAAACCCAAGGCCTGGGGGGGGGGGGGGGGGGGGAAGCATATTTTTTAGGGCAGCCACCCCCTTCCTCTGCCCCCTTCTCCATTCTACTAAGCTCCTCACCCCTGTCCACTCTCCCGAGAAGATCACTGTTGGGGAGTGGAAGATAGATAGCTTAGGCAAGGGCAGACCCTCCCAGTACTCTCAGAAGAGGGGCCTGGTTGGTTTAGGGCTTTGATTGGCACAGTGGAAAGGCAGGGCTACGGGTATTCTACTCCTTAAGACTGGAGCAACTTTAAAGCTTGCCTTCCCTTCCAAAGCATAGTAAAGGGCCTGGATTTCAGCTGGCCACAGAAATTGTGACGGGAAAGAGAGCCCTCAGCCTTTTAGGAGGGCAAATGCCCCAAGGACTAGCCAGGTGGAAATACAGCAAACAGAGGGAATCTTCAGGTCACCTGATCATGTCCTTGTTTTCTAATGAGATTATTGGCATTTGTCCTTTGCAAATGTTCTCAAAATCCTCAGTGGAGACCCAGATTGTAATGTAAACTATAATATTAAATGTGTGGTTTTTATTTAAAAAAAGAAAAAGAAAAAGATGTTGCTCTTTGGGCATATTGCTCCACTTCAGTGAAGGGTAAAACTTCAGGAGTTCAAATTCTAAAACCTAATTCTGTTCCTCAATTTTCAGCCCTAAGCTAATTCTCCTAAGAGAGCCCTAAATCCTATGAAAGTTTATAAAAAGGAGGATCTGAAAGCTTGAACTCCCGGTGACCAGTCAGAAAAGGTAAGTAACTACCCTTCCTGAAGTCCCTAAGCAGGAAAAAAGTAAATCCAAGTACTCTCAAACCTGCAGATACACTTAGTGTTTTTCATATACTAATCTGGTTGTACTTTCCTAATGCCAGCCTTTTCAATTAACTGTAAAATTCTGACAGTTATGGAGTATGGAATGCAGTGGTGACATAATTAGAACTTATACATAATAAATAATATATCTGTGATATTTTAACCTCCACTACCAGTTATGAGATTAGTGTGTGGGCCAATTAACTACAGGGACTTTTTATTTTTTTAACTAAGGCACTATAAACACGCTGGTTTTAAATGTCCTAATTAGTAACTTGCTCATTAATTAACTTTCTGATTAATTGTGTAGCAATCTAATTTGTAGACGAGCCACTTAAAGAGTGATACCTTGTAATTCTTTCTTCTGTCTTTAAAATTCCCCCATAAAATGTGATTTTGTATCCAGCTGGCCTCTTATTTGTAGAAATTTTCTGCTTAGAAGAAGCTGTGAGTTTAGACTAAAACTAAATTTCACTTAATATTTCCCTATCTGGATTGGATTGGTGGGCTGAGAGCAGAGTGGAGTTGGGGGAGGGGGGTGTCGTGCTGGGGCAGAGGACTGAAAATAATAGGAGAAAGTGAATAAAGGCCAAGATCACTCCATTCACTTGAGCCTGAAAATATTTCCCCCTTTTTATAAAGAAGAAAGAGTATTTACGCATGACTTACATTATAAGAAATTCTCAAGTCCAGAGACCATTTTAGGGGGAAATAAATAATTTTTAAAGGAAACTTATTGTGGCCTCCACACCCCTATCATGGTCTAGCCCAGGGGATAATTTAATGCAGTGGACAAAGGGCTAATGGCCGATTTCAATAAGGGCCGCCTTGCACTGGAACATCCTGGGGCTCTTCTATTAGCATCAGAAAAGGCTGGGGTCCTGCTTCCACCAGAGCTATTGTTGCCCGGGTGTCACCAGTCCCATCCTGCAGAAAGCCTTTAGCCCTGATGGCAGATGATTCTCTAAGTGAATAGAGATGAAGGCAGGGATATTAAGTGACTCTATAAAACATCCCGGACACAATTGTGTGATTGATGGAGGACAAAGTGGGAACAGCAGGACACAGGATCCTGGGAGAAGCAGCCTTGTCAATGCGAGAAACCCATCTCTGGAAACAGCTTCTCCTGAAGGAGTTTGCAGTCTATTTGTATGAGTAATCAGCTGGGCCCCCTCTCTGTCAGCCCTGTTTACTCACTGATTTTCTCAACAAGACAACCATTGACACTGGATGGATGGGGCTAATCTGGCGCAGAACTGGCGGCTTCGCAGAGGCTACAGGTCGAAAATAGAGCGCGGTGCCAGCTTCACCTCGCCTAATCTAGCGGCTAATATTTATTAGAGCCAATTTATACCGCTGCTCTCTCAAAGAGCAAGGAAGGCCCGGGTGCAATTAATAACATGGGCAATAACCACAGACAAACAAATAAATAAGGGTTTGTGAGCTGTTTGGTTGGTTTTAAAGGAGGGTGGGAGGGGGGAAAGGTTGGGTTTGCCACCTGGAGCTGGAAAAAGGAAGTCAAAATAGCCGTGCAGCCCCTGAAGGGGGCTTTCTCCTTGGCACCCCCATCCAATCTCAGAGATACAGCCCGGCTGCAAAATGGCTTTGAAACCTGCACAAATGCAGGTAATTCAACTTGCATCTAACAGAATCTAAAAAGACACCTGCCCTCACAGGCAGAGGTGCATGCGCACACTCCTGTTGTAAATGACAGTTTATGTTCATCCCCGCCCGGGGCGGAGGGAAACAGGGCGCACGCCCAGCACTGCACTAGGAGCTGGGGAGATGGGGTAGAGGAGGAATGCAGATGGAGTACTAGGCATAGGGACCAGGGAAGTCTTAGAAGCTTCAGACCCCTCCCTCAAAACCGATGTCCTGGTTGGTAGCAACATTACCGGTTGTTGCGTTTGCAGTGTTTGGGTGTTTAACTTGATTTTGTCGAGCCAAACTGGGGAGGAACGGAAAGACAAAGGGTGTGCGCGCTCCAGGGCGCGTCCTGAGTCTGGAGCCCTGGTGGGTATCTTATCTAATCGCGGAAAGGTGCGCGTTGCCAAGAGCTGGTAGGAAGCGGCATTGTTCTTCACTGGGCGCGGCTGCAGCGGGGGCTGCCGCACGGGCGTTGACCTCGCCGCTGCCGAGGCCTGCAGACCGCAGGCGGCGAGGAAGGGAGCCCTTTGCCCTGGAGCCTTGGTCTCCCCACTCGCCCTCCCCGAACCTCCCCGGGCCAGCGGGCGCCCGCGCCTTGCTAATTGCTCGGATCCCTTCATGCACACACCTCCACTAATTTTACATTTCTCATTCTGCCGGTAGCTGGAAAGCGGCTCAGGGAATATGGTTCCTTCTCTTAGCTGCCGAATGAATGCAGTGAGTGGTGGCCATGCAGGCCTCCCTGGTCGGGGGTTTTGGTAAATTAGCAGCTTGGTTGTATAATCAGGCATTCGCCACTGAGGCCACAGTGCTGTGTTCGTTAACCAGGTGAGATTTCATCCTTTAATGGGTTGGGAGGTGTGACCGAGCTGCTAAGTTAGCAATTAAACTTCACAAATATCATTCGATTGCCTTAAAATATTATTTTTCTTTACAAACCAGATTCGGGTTACCCCAAGCATTAATAATAATAATAATAATAATAAAACCTCTTCCCAAAATGTATACACTAAGGGAAATAGGGTTTTTTTGGTGTGGCTTTTTTTTTTTTAATGTGAAACATGTGAAATAACATGGTTTGGTATCTCACCACAACATTTAACTCTGTCCCCCTATCAAGTCCAGTCCTTGTAGTTTGGTTCTAGGTAGGCGGTAGAGGAAGTATTTCTGACCAAGCCAGCTCCCCCAAAGGCAGGGAAGGACTGTGTGTGAAATATATCATCTTAGATAATATCTAATCTGGAACTGAAAAATCTGGAAAATAATAGAGATTTGCCCCCTTGGGCCTATTGTTTAGATTTATTGTTGTAGTAAGAGTTGGAACCAAAGAGAAAAGGGCAGACTCTTAGGTAAAAGGTTATTTCTAGCTGTAACACAGCCTGCGAGCCAGCGGCCCCCCCCCCCCCCCCCCCTCGCCCTGCGGACCCACCCTGGTCTTTCAAGTGTAGGCGTATTAGTTGTGGCTCCTTACTGACATTGGTGTATACACTTAGGAATCCTCGTTAGATTTTCTTACTGAAAGTAGTAAGCTTTCCCTTTATGGGGGGGGGTTCTCTGTGGGATAAACGTGGTGTCTATAATAGAGAGCCAGAGACCTAGCAGATTTTTCTGTGTTAAATGCCTAAATGGAAACGCAACGGAAAATATTATTAGCTTTATCTGCTGACACCAGAGACGCAGGTTAAAGTATTTTTCATTTAATTTGATAGTGAATAAAGCACTTAAGGCACTTGATGATTTATTGATCAAATAGAAATCAGTTACCAGACAACAGCTCCTTATTTAATCCCCATTCACACAATTAAAAGCCAAGTGAACTTTTGAAAAAACCAAAACAATTTGCTCAGCAAGCTTTATGTTAGCTGAAGAATAAAGAGAGCGCCGTTCTTCCAGCCATAAATCTCTCCTCCGGCTAACGTGAATGACCACGGGCACGTGCGCCTCCACTGAACTGTAAACATTGTTTTAATGGACAGTAATGGCTCTATGATTTTTAGCCATTGTTCCAAAATGACTACCGTGTTTATTGCCGTCATTAAAAATGAATTAAAGAGTTATGAAACTCCTCGATAATGAGAACTCCTGCCTTTTATAAGTGGTGCTTCTCTTCTCCCCGCGCACTCCGAAGTTCAGCTGCTTCCGGGTCGCACCGACTGCGGGACACACGGGGGAGGGGGGCGGTTTTGGGGGTACAGGGAGGGAGCAAAGCAGAATCTCTCTCTCTCTCTCTCTCTCTCTCTCTCTCTCTCTCTCTCTCTCGACAGGTGAGGGTCTAGAGGTTCTGGAGAAGGTGAAGATGAGGCGACAGGGGGCGTCGGGAATGCCCTGCCAACCCCGATGTTCCCAGTTCCTCCCCACCCCCACCTCTAGAGACGCGCGTGGGTGGAGGCGGGAGTTGGGGGTCAAGGAGATAGCAGGACTTGCCTGCTTGGCCACGTGTGGGCTGTGGCCGGGAGCCAGGTGGCTAGAGGGAGGCATCAGGTGGAAGAATGGGATGAAGGGAATGGGGTGGGGGGCAGCAAGAAGCGGCCACGCGACCGTGGCTGGCCCTTGAAAGTGCTGGGCTACCGATCCTACCGTTCCTCTCCCCCCACCCCCGCCGCCGCCCTGCTGCAGTAAAGGGGGCACCCCATCCCCCCGCTGCAGTAAAGGGGCCGCCCCACCCCCTGCCGGTCCCCGCGCGGCCGGCGCCCCGTGGGAAACGGCTCTGCCAAGTTGCGCGCAGCCAGCGCCTGCGCTCCGAGGGGCCCTGGCTGGAGCCGCACGTTTCTCTTTGCATTAGCAAAGCCCAAAGTCATCCAGTTTGCGCTAATCACCACAATTAGTCCTGAATTATCACCGGACTCTGACAGACGTTCCTTGTAACTCTCTTTTATTTCCAACAGCCCTAATCAGCCGCTCTCATTACAAACGCTGATTAAACTGCAAATTATCCAGCAGCGGCCCTGTTCCCGTCTACCAGCAGCTCGTTCAATATCAATTAGGGCCGAGCGGCAAAGCCTGCAGCCTCCGAGAGCTTCCAACTGCCTGATAGTGGCACTTATTAGTTTGGAAAACTAGGAAAATACTAATAATCAACAACCAAGGGGAAAGAGGAGGCAGCCGAACAAAAGGAAGGCAGGGAAGCAGCCGGGAAAGGAGAGAGCGAGCCGCCCCTCCCCACCCCACCCCGGCCCCAGGTGCGACCCCAGCCCTGCACCCAGGGGGCGGGAGGGGGTGCCGGGGGTCCAGTTCTCTGGAGGGCCCCAACCCCCAGAACCGGCGAGGACGCCCGAATGTATTCGCTAAGATATTGTCTTAGTCCTCACTGAGGCATTTTTGCGAATATGCATAGATCGTATAGGGGCATTGAAAACCAAACTAACTTCCAGAACTGCCCTTATCGAGTCGTTTTAAAATCCGTTTCCAATAAGCTGTTACATTTGCTGCTAAAAAAAAAAAAAAGAAAAGAAAAAAACAATCATTGACCTCGTCCCGTAAAATAAATAGGAGCTGATGACAGTTGATTTTATTTACCGATTCTGTCAAATTGGATTCCCACGGCAAAGCGCTGCTCACATAGGCGGCCAAAACGCAGTCCTGCCACCCCACCTCCACCCCAACGTGAAGGGAAAAGACAAAAGCTGCCTCCTTCTGCCCCTCTCCTCGTCCAGCTTTTTCTCCTCTCTCCCTCTCTCTCGCCCCCTGTCCTTCCTGGGAGAGTGGCTGCAGGCGGGAGAAAACAGTCCACTCCTCCAAGGAGACTTGGCTTTGCCCGAGGGTTCCACTGGGATGAAGGAAGCAGCTGGAGAGAGGCCCTGGCCCTGGTGGGCTTTAAGAGGCCTGGAGAGAGGCCCTGGCCCTGGTGGGCTTTAAGAGGCCTGGAACCCTTGAGCCCTGGACACGGACCGTCTGGCCCTCCTCCACCCCCCAGGCGGGGCACCCGCCCTGCTGGCTGTTCTCTTTCACCTGATGGACTTGTTTCCCACTTCCAGAAATTAAAAAATGAGGACCCCTAACTCACTAAAGCTGGGAAAAGGAGTTAATAGACTGTTCGTGTCTATCTAGGGTTAGACAGGCATGTGGTGGAGGATTTATACATAATTAATAATGTGTGTTTATTTGTTGTACTAAAAATTAACCCTTCTAGAATTCAGGTAAGGAGTGAATTTTTAGAGAGTGCTTAATATGGCTTAATCAAGTCTGAAATTTAAGCTTGTACCCCTTCCCTGAAGCGTGGAGCAAGCTAGTTATAATGACGTCTTCTTAGGCTTGAAAGACAGGAAGAGGGTTCCTGGCTCCTGAAGAGCTGGCATGTTTGCTTCCTTCCCTCTGGGGTGGAAAAACTGCATGGCTGACTTGTTTTCCCTTTGCATTGACTGCCAGGAAGCTCAGAGCCAATGCCCATGCTTAGCAGGATACCTTCCCATGTTTGTGATAGAATTACTTCCTCTCATTCCTTAAATCTGTATTTCTCCTGCTTTGTGTTAGAGGTAAGTGGGATAGAAACAAGTGTCTGTAAGTATTTATGACTTTATACCACTAGACCTACTTTGAGAAACATAGCAGTTTTGTCATTGAAAATACTTAGGGCTACTGGGAAAAAGAACCTTTATAAAAATATATATTTGCCTCTTTCTGTTTCTGGCAATTAATTGCATTCCAAATTATGGAAGAAACTTATTTGATTTAAAGAATGTTTCTGCTCTTTCTCATCAATCCTGTTCCCATCCAGTACCCTAAGCTAGGACTTCATCATCTTACCTCCAAATGTCTGAGAAGAATCCTAAGCAAGTCCCCCAACAGCTCCCACTGCAATCTCCTGGAACCACTCTGGTCTCCTACTATGGCTCAAACAGCATTTTCTTCTCTGAGTCACTTCACATATTTTGTTTACATCTCTTAAAAATTTCTGTTTTGATACTAATTTTCATTTGCTCTTACATGCTTTTAAGTGATCTCAAGCTTTTCCTATTAATACCACAAGGGTGGGTAAAAGTAGGTTTACAGTTGTAATACAAATAAACAATGCAATAATCTATCTATCTATCTATCTATCTATCTATCTATCTATCTGGCTAATATGCAGAGTGTCTCTGCAGGAGTTCAACCAGGAGACCAGGAGTTTGGCTTGCTATGATGTGCACTGACCAGCAGGGGGTGGCAGGGAATGAAGGAAGGAAGGCCCTGGCCTGCAGCTGGCAGCTGGGGAAGGGAGGCCCTGGGCTGGCAGCCAGAAGGTCCCAATCGGCCCTGATTGCCAGCCAGGTCTAGGGATCCTTCAGGTGCATGAATTTCATGCACCAGGCCTCTAGTTAAATAATAAAACAAGAATAAAATCTGTGTTCCCCATACTCACAACTATAAACTTTCTTTTGCCCACTCTTGTATTAGTAAGTACTTACTATGTATCAGGCACTTGTAAAACTCTTTACATGTTATCTCATTTGATCCCTAAACAACCCTGATTGTAGATACCATTATTATTACAGCTTTCACATATAAAGCTTATAAAGTAACAGCCCGAAGAAGCATGGATTCTGCCTTTCCTGAGTATTTGGCCTCTCCAATCTTTGAGAAAGGAACCATGTTTTCTATGTAATATAGTAAAAATTCAAGAAAAACATGTGGAGTTTCAGATTTTAGAAATCTATAGAACCCCTCCCAGCAACCATATATACATATACTTGTGAAGAGCATGACTTTGATAATGACGTAATCAGTCCAAAATCCGAGTGAAAGTACTCCCTAGCTTATCCATCTTCTACAATTATATCTAACCTGACCCAATTGCCACTGGTAGCTGTTGACACATACCTAAGAAGAAATCCCCTTCTGTGGGATCATATCCTAGTAACAAGGTATCTCTCTCTTCAGCTGGCATGGTTAAACCACTAGAAGCCACTCCCACAGAATTGTGGAAATCGGCATTCCAAATAATAATAAGCTTTTCATGTGAGAACTGCTCAACAGGCAAAACTAGGGAAGCCAGCTAATGACAGCTTTTAAATAAAGGCATGTGTGCACGCATTTGTAAATTTTCTGTAAAAGCTGAAAATACTTCCTTAGCAGTATGGGTAGGGGGAACGTTTTGCCCAAATGTCCTAAAACACAGATTAAAGTCCTAATCTTGATGAGCAAGGCCTTATTTTGGATATTTTAAAATCTAATTTTATGTCCTGTCATGAAAACCTTGAAAAATTACCTTCCGTCATGACGTTTAAAAAATTGCCTTTTATCCCTGAAACTAGAGAATGAAGATGCTTTTAGCAATAAAGTATAGTACAGGATAGGGCCCATGTTTAAAAATACTGCTGACAAAGACACATTTGGAAAAAAAAAAAGAAAAGAAAAGAAAAAAAAGCTAATGCTACTGCCACTGACGGGTTGAGCCTCCTTGTCCGAACCTTTGGTGTAAACGTCTAAGAGGCCATTTCTACTTACTTGGAACAGTTAGAGGTTATTGTAACCATCTCAGCAATAGACGGGAGCTCAGCTGGAACTGATATGTCTGATCACTGATTGATTACCTGTCTGCTTGATAGTGTGTAGTTGAGTGAACTCGTTTCCTTTACAGGACAGAAAGATTCACAAAGTAGAAAGTGCAAGTCCTTAAATTACATGAAAATTAATGTTAAGGATATCATGATGAATCTCTCTGCATATATATGCACACATTATGAGTATGGGTGTTCCATGATTAAAGAAAATCACATCTATGGCAGTCTATATTTACAACATAGACAAAAGTATGTCATTATTAGCTTTCCAAAAAAGAATTTCTTTCTTACCAGAGAATTAGCCTCCAGCTTCCTTATCTTTCTGTAGCATTGGACATAAATTTGATCTATAACCATTCTCTTCAAACACAGCTTTCTGGGGATTCATCTGTTGCACAAAGCAAGGTGCACCTGTATTGTCTTTTTCTTGGAATTCTGTTGCTTTTATTCTTAATCAAGAATAAAAATGTCTTATTCATCTTCCTATCACAAGAGCTGTGAAAAGTACCTTTAAATAATAACTGTTCCATAGGTACTTGCCGATATTAAAAGTGAAAAGACAGTGTTCCTATGAAGATAGCTCTGGGTCCTACAGTTCTTTCTTTGCTGGGTCCACAGCTGTTAGTAGGAGGCAGTTACATATTTTGGAGGATTTGTTTCTATTTGCTATTATGTCTCTGGAGAGAAAATAAGCCCTAGGCTCAAAATACTACCTTCCGAGTTGCCCTGACCTCTTCTCTTTGTTGTCTGAGGTCAGCTGGAGGCTTTGCTTCAGTTAATAGTTCTAGCATTTGTCTGGACAGTGTACTGGTCTTAATGAAAAGATGCTCAGCTCTTATACCTGCCTTCATAAATCCCTTCCATGGAGAGAGGGTGCAACCAGTAACAGATCTTCATGTTATGCTGGAATTCACTGCCGTCAGTCTGTCTACCCAAATAAATCCATTCAACCAATTAGGCTCCTTGTCAGTGACTTTGTTGGACTCTGGGTGCCCCAATCCTGTCATCCAGTTACTATATAAACTGGGTTCTGTGGGAGGGCCTTAGACTTTATGAGTCATAGATTCCTTTGAGGATCTGATAAAAGTTATACATCTGCTCCTCAGAAAAATACACTTAATTCCCATTCATTGAAAATTTAGCGTCCAAATTTGAAAGAGTTACAAAACTATCCCAAGGGACCTGTAAACCGCAGGTTAAAAATCTCTTCCTTAGATGTAGGCTTCTTTAGTCTTTGTATGCTCTAAGTCAGTAGTCAGCAAACTGCGGCTCGCAAGCCACATGCAGCTCTTTGGCCCCTTGAGTGTGGCTCTTCCACAAAATACCATGGCCTGGACAAGTCTGTTTTTGAAGAAGTGGCATTAGAAGTTTAAGTTTAAAAACTTTGGCTCTCAAAAGAATTTTCAATCGTTGTACTGTTGATATTTGGCTCTGTTGACTGATGAGTTTGCCAGCCACTGCTCTAAGTCATGCCATCAGAGTAGTTGTTCATCCTGCACCCATAAAAAAGTAACTGAGGGAAGATCAAGTCACTATTTCTCAAATCCTTACAAAAAGCCATAATGTCTGTGAAATCAGTTTCTCTCTTTCTCTTATAATCACCAGTGCACACATTTATACATTGTTCCGCTTCAGGCTGCTTTAGTATGCCCATCTTTAGACAGATGTAACCACATTCATACAAATGCACATTAAACTCTTACCAACCTTTTAAACACTAGAACAAAAATCTCAGGTTTCACTTTCTTTTTCTTTATTTCTCCTTTCCCATCTCTAGCAAATGGTTCAAAATACTGAAATAACAACAACAACAACAAGACACGCAAGCTTCACAAAACTAGACTAACCTAATCCATCAGGTCAAGCTGTTTGTTTCAGATGGAAACTGCAAATCATGAAAATCTAAGCAGAGGAACATGCAAATGTTCAGGATTCCGAAAGGGAAATGTTTCGTTCGCTTTGCTGAGAACTAAGCAAAACTCTAAATAGTTTTTCCTTAAGACGCCAGAGAAGACAGTCTAACGTATGTAATTAAAGTGGACTTTAATTATGGGACATTAACTATGACTTAAGATCTCATTATAACCACGTTGTATAGAGCATATAAACTGTCATTAGAACTGAACATGTGTACTATACGGGATCAGTTTGGATTTTTGCTCCTCACTTTTTTGGGGTGGCTTACACCTCCATCTGAGATGCCTTTTCCACAGCACTCACAGTGGAGGAGCTTGGTTCCTCACACGGCAGTGACAACGAGAACGGCAGTTGGCTCTAAATGTGGTGTCACAGTGTCCAGTTAGACTATCTGAGGGATGATGCTACCAACTGCATCCCTGTCCCAGCAGGCTCTTCAACAGCGCCCAGAAAATGGCAGGAAAGCAATCACCCTGCGTTCTGTGTTCACACCTTCCAACCAAAATCTTAAGCCAGAGTTTTTGGCTCAGTGGTTTTGATCAATTTCCTGACTTATGGGTCTTAGGTGACCAATGTATAAACTAGCACTGTTATTTACAAGGACTCTGAGAATTAGGCAGTTTAAGAATTAAAAGTATAACAAGACGCTACAATAACAATATATTCTAGAACAATTTTGGAAAACTCAGGAGCAGAGAGCTCCCACTGAGAACTGGAAGCAACTCTGACCAAGCCCAAACAACTGACCAAGAAAAGAAGAATATCAAGATGCTAACTGCCAATGAACATATTTTTCTTATAGGTCTATTTTTCTTATAAATATATTTATGAAAAATATATCCTTGAATATACTGTGAGTTTGAAAACAATTCCTATATATACATTCTTACTAACAATAAAGGGATGAATAATATATTAATACTAGAGGCCCAATGCACGAAATTTGTGCAGGAATAGGCCTTCCTTCCCCTGGCTGCTGGCACCAGCTTCCCTCTGGCACTTAGGACCCGGGTTTCCCTCTCAGGCTCCACTTCTTCTGGAAGGTCGTCGGAAGGACGTTTGGAAGGATGTGCAGTCTAATTAGCATATTACACTTTTATTATTATAGATAACTCTTCATATTTTATAAATGTTTTAAAATAAGTTCTTCTTATACCTCTCAATCTCTCCAGCAGTTCTAGCTAAAAATGGGTCAGCCAGGTGAAGATCTAGGGAAGAACATTCAAGGAAGCAGGAATAGTTAGTGCAAAGGCCCTCATGCAGGTTTGTTCTCAGAACACAATGCAGACTTTGACTGGAGTTAAGAAGGCAGTGAGTGATAGGAGTTACAGTCAGAGAGATAAGCAGAGTCCAGATCAGGTAGTGTTCTAGATGCAATGGAAAACCATGGGAGGGTTTTAACATGGAAGTGGTGTGATTGAATTTGTTTTTAAAGAAAGACTTTGGCTGCAGAAGGATGAGGAATGAATTATAGGGGACCAAAAGTAGAGGACATTACAGGAGCTTAATGTGGAAGTACTTTTGGAGATAGAGAAGTGGATGTATTTGCGATATATTTTGGAGGGAAATGATAGGATTGCTGATAGATTACATATGGGAGATGAGGGAAAAGAGGAAACAGGTTGACTTCCAGTCTTGATCTTGAGCTCCAAAGTAGATAGGATGTGGTTTTCTGAAATGAGTAAGTATTGAGTTTGAGATAATCTTGAACTTCCTAGGAGTTACTTCTAATCCCCATCCCACCCCACCATGGTGTTACTTACTGTCTTGCAACTTCAAAAAGTATCTGACTTCAAGTTTCTAGTTCTTTTGCTGTGCACTATATATCTGGCATGCCATTCTGTCATCACTCTGAGGTGTCTGGTGTTGCCAGACTGCCAAGCTTTGTTTGTTACCCTGACTCTGGGGAACCGTCTTCTCCATGCCCCAACCTTGCACATATGGTTAGCTGTGTTTCCCCAAATGGCAGAGGAATCTGAATGCGGGTTCCAGGCCTTGGCCTCCTTGCTCATAAATTGAATTGGATTAATTCTCAAAGTGAGGTCCCTGGAACAGCAGCATTAACATTACCTGGAAATTTGAAAGAAATGCAAAATTTCAAACCCTACCCATACCCAGAGAATCAGAACCTCTCAGAGTAGGACCCAGAGGTCTGTTTTAACAAGCACTGCAGATGAATCTCCAAACCCATGCCAAGGTTCAAGAGCCACTGAAATAGATGTTCTTTAGTCTCCCTTCCAGTGCTGACGTTCTATGAATCCATTACCTTTCATCTGATCTATATGACAACTGATTTTTCAAAATTCTGGAATCATGTCTCAAGGTTATGCACAGTTCAGATGTGTGAAAGAGCAAATTCTGAGACAACACATTATTCATAAGATTATTTATGTCATTTCCCCAAACATTTATTTAAATTCATCAGTCTCTATCCATAATACTTTTAAAGAAACTTTAATTTAAAAAATCACCCTGAGATTTATCACAGTGGAGTTGTACATCATTTTAGTGAATGGTTGAAAACTGCTGAACAGGTGTAATAATGCCATGGGGATTAAATAATTGTAACAGAATTACATCTTCATAATGATGGCAAGGGGAGGTGGCACCTCTCACTGCTCTGTCACAGCTGATTTTAGAAAAGCCATAAGAATTGGAGCTAGTCGCAACTGCTATTTACCACCTACTATTTAGGGTGCTGACAAAATCTTTTATTTTAAAAGTAATATATTTTTTAAAAGATTATAAATATCTTGAGGTTAACTTAGAAAAATTTGCTAAATGGCTGCACTTTCTTGCATGTGCTAAGGATTTAAAAAAAGAATCAAGGGACTTGCATTTAAAACAATGTGTGCAAAGCCCAGCCATTGTGACTCAGTGGTTAAGCTTCAAACTATGAATCATGAGGTCATAGTTCAATTCCTGGTCAGGGCACATGCCCAAGTCGTGGGGTATGCAGAAGGCAGCTAGTGAATGGTTCTCTCTCATCATTGATTTTTTTAAAAAAATATATTTTATTGATTTTTTACAGAGCAGAAGGGAGAGGGATAGAAAGTCAGAAACACCGATGAGAGAGAAACATCGATCAGCCGTCTCTTGCACGCCCCCTGCTGGGGATGTGCCCGCAGCCAAGGTACATGCCCTCGACCGGAATCGAACCCGGGACCCTTCAGTCCGCAGTCTGACGCTCTATCCACTGAGCCAAACTGGTCTTGGCTCATCATTGATTTTTCTCGCTCTCTTTCTCCCTTCCTCTCTGAAATCAATAAAAAATATGATTTTTAAGTAAAATAAAATAAACAATTTTAGTAAACAATGTGTTTGGATTTCCCATTTCAGGTCCCTGTATTCTTGGTGCATATAAAAATAGGTCCTGCCGAAACCGGTTTGGCTCAGTGGATAGAGCATCGGACTGCGGACTGAAAGGTCCCAGGTTCGATTCCGGTCAAGGGCATGTACCTTGGCTGCGGGCACATCCCCAGTAGGGGGTGTGCAAGAGGCAGCTGATCGATGTTTCTCTCTCATCGATGTTTCTGACTTTCTATCCCTCTCCCTTCCTCTCTGTGAAAAATCAATAAAATATATTTAAAAAAAATAGGTCCTGCCTTTCTAAATCATGAGTCCAACACCTGGGGAGACAGATAAAAGGTAGATCTCAGGTGTCCTTATAGTTCATTCCTTTTGTCTTTAGGACAGTCAGATAGATCATTTAAGTGTATCAAATTCTAAAAGAAGTGTAACAAGATTTTAAGTGTGTGTTCTAGTTGATGCTTAAACTGAAAGAAAATGAAATACTTACATATGTTATAAAATACTAGAGGCCCTGCACACGAAATCGTGCACGGGTATGGTCCCCAGGCCAAGCCTGCGATCAGGGCCATCTTCCCTGGCTGCCAGCAGCCATTCCCACCCCCCACTGCCACCCACCCCAGTTCCTCGTTCACCATCCAGTGATGGGGGCCTGACGGCCAGGGGAGGGACCGAGAGGTTGGCCATTCCCACCCACTCACCAGCCCCACCCCACCACCAGCCACCCTCTTAGTGTGGGGCAACCGGCAGGATGGGGGCCTTGGGCTGGTGCTACCTGCATACCCCACCACCCACCCCAGATCCCTGTTTGCCATTGGTGATCAGAGCCTGCCGTCCGGAGAAAAGGACTGAGAGGTAGTCAGTTCACCTCATAGTGACTGGTGGAGGGGTCCGTCTGGTCGTTCTGCTGTTATGGTTGCTGGGCTTTTATTATATAGGATAAGCCAAGGGGTTTTCACAGTTAATTGAAATATCTGAATAAAATGAAGATTACCTGTGTTTTATGTCTGCCACTGATGAGAAAACGAGAGATTGGTGTGATGTACTCATTGGCTTGCAAATATAAAGGTGTGTAGAGAGTGTCACAAATCACCTTGATGTTTCCAAGAAGGAGATTTTGCCTCTCAAGCTCTGATTAATAAAAAAAGATATTTAGCTAGATAGCTCTTGGTTGCCTATGCATCTGTGTGTTCTGACACATAGCAGCTCCTTCATTTCAGGGCTGGAATAACTTACACTCATGAAACCAGTTCAGGATTCATTGTCTTTAGATTAGTATATGTAAAGCATCTCAGTTGGAGACAGTAAAGAGTCAAAACAAATCACACTGCACCTGGTTTGAAGATCTGTTTTCATTTGTAAAGGTTATATGAATTTGATATAGGAATATCAGATCATTTTTCCCTGAGCACAAAATGTGTTTATGGCTTATCCAGAAAAGAGGTGGCAAAAATACAGTTAGATATATTCATTGCCTGCTATGAACTCATCTGAGGTTAGTCTGGCTCCTGCCCAACTCTGCAGCTTATTTTTTGGTATTTAAGAGTGGGAATGAATTGGGAAGGCATGGTCAGGATGATGACAGCAGAAACAAAAAGACTTGAGCAAAAAGCCTAACTGGACCCCTCATATCCACTTCCACCAGCATACACTGACCTGGAGAACCGAGTAATAAGAATTCCAAGGAACAAGAAAACAGATCACACTTTATTGTCCCCTGTCAGCCACATCCTGCCTCGTCTCCAGTGAGGGGAACTGAAAGAGGAGCTCATCTGTGTTAGAAGGACAATAAAACAAAACAAAAACACAGACAAGGCCACTGCCCAGGCCCCAGAGTGATTTTTTACTTCTTTAAGATGACAGAGTTGGTGGTGCAGAGCCCCTTTCCCGTCCAAGAACCTCTCTTCTGCACCACCAGTTCCCGAAGCATGTTTCTCAGAAACCTTAGTTCCAGGGACGCTTAGAGAAACAGGTGTCACAAAAACAGCGTGCTGTTATCCAATTAGAATTAGGAATCAGATGGTTAAATTCATTCTTTCACTTAAACTGTCAAACAGGTTTCTTGGGAGCGGGTTCCTGAGTCTGCCCGCCATTGCTGACTGAGAATGGGGGCCTATGATTGGCTGATAGCAGGATGCAGTGGTCCCAGACGTGCTTGAAGACAGAATCCTTTTCTGTTGCAGAGAGGAGAGGCTCTTTGGGGTCTAGTGATTCACAGGGCAGGCTTTGAGCAAGCCTGAGCCTGCAGTGGCTGCTCATTTGCTGGTAGACTTGGGAGAAGACCAATTTGTTCACAGTGTGATGGGGTACCCATAGGCCAGTCAGACACACAGACCTGCAGGATGCCTATCTGCCAACAGAGGCAGTTGATCTACAACAGTAGTTCTCAATGTGCATCAAGGGAAGTAGTATTGTAAACACAGGTGGCTGGACCAGTCTCCTCACGGTGAGGCAGGGTCAGGTGTGGTAGACAAAGCTTTCCACACCCACACGTTCTCTATGGGAGAATCATTGGCTTAGATGTCCCTCCCACTAGTTTTACAGTTATTGACCTAATAATACTGTTTATGCAAATATTATGTAACCCAGCAGTACTTCTTATAGGACTTTCTCTTTTTGACAAACATACATTTTTTAAATATACACACACAGTTATATTCACTGAAACAATATTGTCACCAATGAGAATTCAGAAACAGCTAAATATTTATCAAAGAAATATGTGTAGCCTACATATTTCTACAAAGAACAGAACTACCTCCAGATGACCAATTAAATAAAAGAGTAAAGTGTGGAGACTGGACATGGGGATAAAACTATATAATGCACACCATTGATGTAAGAAATGTATATATAAAAGCATTTGCTTGTCTACATACAGAATATTTCTGGAAGGATACTCAAGAAGCATAACAGTGGTCATACCTGGTGTCTCATGGGCAGGAAATTAAAAAAACACAAAACCTTCAGCCCACCCGGTATGGCTCAGTGGTTGAGCATCAACCCATGCACCAAGAGATTGTTGTTTGATTCCCAGTCAGGACACGTTTATTGCTTTATGTATTTATTTTTAATAGGCAATTATTCTTATCACTCATGCTTAAAAAACCACTCCAAAAGTTAGTGGTTTAAAACAACAACAATTTATGATTATTCACAGGCTCCATCCCCAGCAGAGGGTGTGCAGGAGGCGGCCAATCAATGTTTATGTTTCTCTCTCATTGATGTTTCTATCTCCCTTTCCCTCTTCCTTTCCCTGTCTCTAAAATCAATTTAAAAAAACAACAACCTTACTTTATACTATGTACATTGTTGTACTATTTTAATTTTACACCATATGCAAGCTAGCTGTTCCCAATTCTATTCTCCCCCTATACATGTATGACAATCTTCAACTCAAGAAATGAAGTCTATTTCCCCCCTTTTGAATCTGGGCTGGCCTTGTAAAATGTTTGGCAAAAGTGTTTTTGTAGCCTTTTTAGGAAGGACTAGCAGCTTCTGCTTCCTTCCTATGAAAATTTCTCCCAAGAATTGTGAGGAAGACCAGCTACTCATGTAGAAAGTCCATCAGGAGAGAGAAAGGCCCAGCAAGCCCCAAGCTGTTCCAGTCATCCCTGTGCAGATACCTCATGGGTGAGTGAAGTAGCCATCTCAGGCATTCTAGCCCCCCAGAACCCCCCAGCTGAGCCTGTCCACATGGTGGAATTGTGAATAATCATCAATTGTTGTTGTTTTAAACCACTAACTTTTGGAGTGGTTTTTTTTTTTTAAGCATGAGTGATAAGAATAATTGCCTATTCTATCTAATAAAAGAGTAATATGCAAATTGACCATACCTCCAATCAAGCCATGCCCACAAGCCATGTCCACAAGCCAATCAGGAGCAAATAAACCCCAACCAAGATGGCTGTGGTCACTGAGAGCAGGAGGGAGGCTTGGGTTTCCCCGGCAATGGAGGAAGCCAAGCTTTCTGCCTGCTGTTGCCGGTCTAGGCCCCGACTCAATGTTACAAAGTTTCAATTATAGAAGATATATCCCAACAGAAATGGTGGCAGCCATGGCACTGGAGAGAGCAAAGGCTAGGGTTGCCCGGGCAATGGAGGAAGCCAAGCTTCTGTAGCCCTGGCCAGCCTAGGCCTCCACTCCAGGCTACAATGCTTCAATTATAGAAGGTAAATGTCCCAACAGAAATGACTGCCGCCACAGAGTGAGCAGAAGGCTTGGCTCTGCTGCAGGCTACAAAGTTTCCATTGTAGAACATAAATAAATCCCAGATCCCAGGGCCTCCACTTGGGGCATGGCCAGCCTGCAAACCACCACAGGTCTCTCGCCCAGGTGGTCCATACCCCAAGGGAGCCCAAACCCTGATCCGGGACACCCTTCAGGACAAACCAACTGGCCCCCACCCATGCACCAGGTCTCTATCCTATCTAATAAAAGAGTAATTTGCAGATTGACCATCACTCCAACCCACAAAATGGCTTCCCTCATGTGGTCAAAGATCCTGCCCCCATGTGGACATAAGATAGCCACCACAAGATGGCCAGCAGAGGAGGGCAGTTGGGAGTGATCAAGCCTTCAGGGAAGGGCAGTTAGGGGTGACTAGGCTGGCAGAGGAGGGAAGTTGGGGGCAAACAGGCTGGCAGGAGAGCAGTTAGACATCAATTAGGTTGGCAAGGTAGTGGTTAGCGGGTGATCAGTCTGGCAGGCAGAAGTGGTTAAGGGCAATCAGGGAGGCAGGTGAGCAGTTTGGAGCCAGCAGTCCTGGATTGTGAGAAGGATGTCTGACTGCCTGTTTAAACCCGATCCTACCTGGATTGGGCCTAAATGGGCAGGCAGACATCCCAGATTGGAGATGGTACAACGTGGGCTGAGGTACAACCCCCTCCAACCCCATGCAGGAATTTCCTGCACCAGGCCTCTAGTTAAAAATAAATACATAAAACAATAAAAGTGTTTTTCTATATAAGTTTGTATAAATGCAGAATATGAGAACAATTTAATGACAGGATAAGGAAGAGAGCCATAGATGACTGAAGTGGGAGACCAGAGGACATCATCTAGGAGGGAAAAGAAGCTAGTGGGGGTGAGGGCAAATTCTGCCAACATCACGGAACACCTTGGACTTGGACTTGGCTTCTGTTAGGGCAATACCCTTTCTCTTTCTCTCTCTCTCTCTCTCTCTCTCTCTCTCTCTCTCTCTCTCTCACACACACACACACACACACACACACACACACACACTACTTCATTCTTATAACTTGGGGAAGGGGGGGGAATATTAAGCAGGTTAATTGTTGCCATCATCAATCAGAGTCTGAAACTGTGAATCAAGTGTGTGTTCCAAGTTACACTACCTGATACCCTTCAGGAACTGATAATACAATAAAGAAAGAAACAAGACAAAAGAACCCAAGTAGCATAACCTCAATATTTCAAAATAATAGACAGGAGAAAGAAGAAATCAGTATAATTTTAATGAAAAAAAAAAAGAATTCTAAAATATTTTAAGGACTGAAGTTATTACTTTTAAGCATGGTACATTTTACAAAGCTATAAATGGGTATCTAATAAGTTAAATGAGGTAAGTTAATGAAAGAATTGAGATTCACAAGAGGCCTCCATTATATAATTATGTATCATAAAACAGAATTGGATGACCCAGAAATTAAAGATACATTGAAGTTTTAGTTCAAACAAGCAACTAATTTCAGATTACTGCTTTGTACATGTGGGCATTAAACAAATGCTTTGTACAGTAAAGTGAACCAACTAGTCAGGTCCATCGGCAATCAGCGGTAGCTGCCTCCTAGCAGAGAATTCTACCCAGTCCCCACTGTGTTAGCGGCAACTGTACCCTCCCCCACTCAGCATCCAGAGACAAGTGAGAATGAGAAGGTAACCTTGAACATGTTCTCGTTTATTTTTTTAATCAAATCATTTAAAAACATCAGTAATATAACTATCAATAGTAATAAATTACTTGCTGAATAGTGCATTTAAGAACAGCTAATTTAAGACATTTTCTTCAGAAAATTCTAATTACAGTGTGAGTAGGTTAACTGGGACGGATTAATACAGAAGAGTAAAAACAACCAGAAAATTATTATTTTCCCGATTCAGCCTGAAGACCGGTGGTGGGAGGATGTGGGTAACAAAAGAGGAATAGGCACACCCAAATGTAGAAGACAAATCAAAGGTGAGTGCTATCTCCTCCTCAGACTTTTCTGGGACAGACCCTAACACCCTGGTCTGGGTTATGAGCCCAGCTTTGTGCAGCAAGTCAGGGGCTATGGGGAAGAACATTGAGGGGGGAAGGGCATTGTCATCCTCAGCTATAACGTTAATTGGAATCTATCCAAAACATTACCCCAGATAAAATCTGCTTTCTTAGTTCTTTTCACCAGTGGGGACTCAAGTGAATTTCTGAGACCATAACATATCTTAGAATCAAGATCAATACTGAATTAGCAGACATGGCTAAGGATAACTGGGGGGAAATAATTAACAAAATTAAGGAGGATTTGCACCACTGGGAACCATAAAAGTTATTTTATGGGTCCATGTAAATGTAATAAAATCTCTGTCTGTGCCACAATTTAATTTCACATCAAAAAGGTCCCCATAGATGGTCGGTAAGATTATTTTACTAAAATTGGATATGTCGGTGCCTTCCTATCCTGAGTAAGGAAAAGCTGAGTCTGCCTAGAAAGTTATGTTTCACACAGAAAACAGTAGTAATAAAGCTTATCTGATCTTGTGCACTAATGGCAGCTACTCAAAGTAG
Organism: Antrozous pallidus; assembly: GCA_027563665.1. NCBI lineage: Eukaryota > Metazoa > Chordata > Mammalia > Chiroptera > Vespertilionidae > Antrozous > Antrozous pallidus. The sequence continues at coordinate 43,681,547 of CM050512.1, read as the reverse complement.
GTAACATAATTATTTTTATTAATATGAGCACTTCATAATTGTCAGAGGTGGAACATAATATAAAAAAGCATGCTTCAAAAAATATCAATACTTTTTTCCAAATTAAAAAATCAAATATTAGCAAGGGTGAAATATGAAGATAATGTCTATGACACAGTTCTACATATTACTGCTATATATTTTTAACAGTTTTATTGACACAGTTCACATATCCTGCAAGTCAGCTATTTAAAGCATACATTTCAAGGGGTTTTAGTATCTTCATGGAATTGTGCAACCATTACCATAATCTATTTAAAAACATTTTCATCAACCCAAAAAGAAACTTCATACACATAGGCAGTCACTCCCATAGTCATTCCCTCCCCCATTCCCAATTCCCTCAGTCCTAGACAGCCACTGCTCTATTCTCTTTCTCTGTAGATTTGCCTGTTCTGGATATTTCATATAAATGAAATCATACAATATGTGGCCTTTTGTGACTGGCTTCTTACACTTAGGATAATGTACTTAAGTTTCATCTATATTATAGCATCTATAAGTACTTCATTCCTTTTTACTGTCAAATAATATTCTGTTATATGACTACTAGTGGCCTGGTGCATGAAATTTGTGCATGGGGACAGGTGTTCCTCAGCCTGGCCTGCACCCTCTCCAATCTGGGACTACTTGAAGGATGTCCTACTGCCGGTTTCCAGGGATCGGGCCTAAATGGACAGTCAGACATCACTCTCACAATCCGGGACTGCTGGCTCCAGCTACTCACCTGCCTGCCTGCCTGATTGCCACTAAACACTCTGCCTGCTGGGCTGCTTGCCCCAAACTGCCCCCCCCCACTAGCCTGATCACCCCAACTGCCCCCCATGCTAGCCTGCTCACCCCCAACTGCCCTGCTTGTCCCCACTTTCTCTCCCTACTGGCCTGCTCACCCTCAACTGCCCCCTGCTGGCCTGCTCACTCCAAACTTCCCCCTCTCCCTGTCCTGATCACCTCCAACTGACCTCCACTGATGGCCTGCTCACTCCCAACTGGCTCCCCTGCTGGTCTTCTTACTCCCAACAGCCCCAACCCTCACCAGCCTGATCACCCACAACTGTTGATCCATCCTAGCCTGATCACCCCTGGCAACCCAAGGGTCCAATCTCTCCATTTTTTCTTTTTCTTTTTTTTTTAGCACCTCCTTGAGCAGAAGCCAGGGCTGGCTGGAAGCAAGTACCTCTGATTTATTTATCTTCTATAATTAAAACTCTGTAGCCTTGAGCAGAGGCCAGAGCCGACCAAAGCGGGCAGGAAAGTTGGCTTCCTCCATCATGAGGGCAACCCAAGCCTCCTGTTCTTTCCAGCTCTGTGGCTTCTGCCATATTGGTTGGGTTAATTTGCATACTTGCTCCTGATTGGCTGGTGGGCATGGCTTGTGGGCTTAGCAGAGGTCCAGTCAATTTGCATGTTTCTCTTTTATTAGTGTAGATATTACATTTTATTTATCCACCTGTCAGTTGATGGAAATTTGGGTGTTTCACTTTTTGGCTACTGTGAGTAATGCTGCTATGAACATTTATGAACAAGTTTCTGTGTGGACAAATTTTTGTGGGGTTTTTTTTGTTTGTTTCTTTTGGATATAAAGAAAGTATACTTAGGAGTAGAATTGATAGGTCATGTGGTAAATTTATATTTGACATTTTGAGGAACTACCAAACTGTTTACAAAGTGGTTGCACCATTTTATATTCATATTTACATGACATATGTGTTCCGATTTTTTCACATTCTCACCCATATTTGTGTTTGTTTTTGTGTGTGTGTGTGTGTGTGTTCTTTTGCTGTATTAATTTTTTATCTTTATTGTTCAGTTTATTAATTACATTGTTTCCCCTTTTTTCTCCCCTTATATCTCCCCTCCACCCTGTACCTATCCCACCCTCCACCTTCACCTCCCCCTCCCCACTGTCCTCTCCCAATGTTGCAAGATTTTTGTCCCATCTCTTGCTGTACTTCCCACAACCCTTTTCCCCCCAAGAATTGTCAGTCCATTCCCTCTCTATGTCCATGTTTCTGTTATATTCACCAGTTTATCCTGTTCATCAGCCTATCAATTCACTTGATTTTTATGTTCATTTGTTGATAGATGTGTATTTGTTGTTCATAATTTATATTTTTACCTTTTTCTTCTTCCTCTTCTTAAAGAATATCTTTCAGCATTTCATATAATATTGGTTTGGTGGTGATGAAATCCTTTAGCTTTTTCTTATCTGCAAAGCACTTTATCTGACCTTCAATTCTGAATGATGGCTTTGCTGGATAGAGTAATCTTGGTTGTAGATTCTTGCTATTCATTATTTTGAATATTTCTTGCCACTCCCGTCTGGCCTGCATTGTTTCTGTTGAGAAATCCACTGACAATCGTATGGGTGCTCCCCTGTAGGTAACCAACTGTTTTTCTCTTGCTGCTTTTAATATTCTCTCTTTATCTTTTGCTCTTGGCATTTTAATTATGATATGTCTTGGTGTGGTCCTCTTTAGATTCCTATATTTTGAGTTTCTGTGTACTTCTTGGGCTTTTAAGTCAGTTTCTTGCACCAGGTGGGGGAAGTTTTCAGTCACTATTTCTTCAAGTAGGTTTTCATTAACTTGCTCTCTCTCTTTTTCTGGCACCCCAATAATTTGGATGTTGGCATGCTTGAGGTTGTCCCAGAGGCCCCTTACACTATCTTCAATTTTCTGAATTCTTTTTGTTTCTTGCTTTTCCAGCCGAGTGGATTTTGCTTCTTTGTATTTCAAATCTTTGACTTGGTTCTTGTGGCCCTCTGGACTGCTTTTAGGACTTTGTGTAATATTTTTTATTTCAGTCAGTGTATGCTTGATTTCTAATTGGTCCTTTTTCATATCCGTGAGGGTCTCGTTCATATCCTCAGAGGTCTTGTTCATTTCCTTGAGGGTCTCATTCATTTCCTTGTAAGTCTCATTCATTTCCTGGTTGGTCTTGTTTATTTCCTTGTAGTTCTCATTAAGTTCATCGGCCTTTTCTAGGAGCCTCTTGAAAAGCCTTATAACCGTGGTTTTGAACTCTATGTATAGTCGTCTTTTCTCCTCCATTTCTTTCACACCTGATTTCTTTCCATATCTCAGCATGGTGGCTGCTTTATGTGGTAGATGTTCTCTAAGGGTTAGTGACACAGCCTCCCCAGTTATTTGAGATGGGTACTCTTACTGCAATCCTTTATGGGTTGTACACTATTTTTGAATTTAAACCCAGCTTGTTGTTGTTAGCCCTAGGAGGGTTTGACCTCCAGGCCAATTGGCTGTGAAGGGAGACTGTGTTCAGGTTGGATGGGCGGAGTCTCTGAGCTGCGCCGGCAGCCTCAGTGTCAGCTACTTCCTATGCTGCTCTCGCACGCGCACGGGTCTCTGTTGGATGGGGATGGTTGCAGGCACCTCCAAGAGAAAGCTGCTAGTCTCTTCCCCTTGCCAGACAACTCTGCCTCTCCCCAAATGAGTCTGCACACCCAAAGTCTAGCCCAGGGTTGTAAAATAGGTGGTTTCTGGGACCAGGAGACAAGTTTCCAGGGAGCAAGTCGCGCGTTTGTGCGACACTTGTGCGCAAACTTCTTTTCCCATCTACCTGATTTCTCTGCAGACTAGGAGACCTCTGCCATGCCCAGCTTCCAGGGTGTGTCCCCTGGACCTCGGACCTTGCCTGGCACTGGGGAATCCTTGTAGTGGGATGTCTCCGCCCTCCCCGTTGGCGAAATCCAGCCGGGGTTGCTGCTCCAGCCACCGCCCGCGCGCGACCAGGACGGCTCCTAACCTGTTTCCATCTTCAAGGCTGTGCTCCCGCCGCTCCTCTGAGTCTCAGTGTCCCACCTTTACTTTTGTTTGTGGGGTTTTCACTCAGCCAGCTTTCTGGTGATTCTGGGTGATGTTTGTTTTGTTGTTATGTTGTAGTTTTTGAATCGTTGCGCGGGGCAGAACAATAGGTGTTTACCTATGCCGCCATCTTGGTTCTCTCTCACCCATATTTGTTTTTATATATTTTTTTACTATAGCCATTCTAGAAGGATTGAGGTATTATCTCATTGTGGTCTTGACTATGTTAAACATCTTTTCATGTAATTATTAATATATATTCTTTGGATAATGCCTAATTCAGATCCTTTGCTCATTTTTAAGTTGGTTTATTTGTCTTTTTTGTTATTGAATTGTAAGAGGTCTGTATATATATTGGATACAAGTCCCTTATCAGATATATAATCTGCAAATACCCTTTTGTGGGTTGGCTCTTACTTTCTTGATGGTGTTTCTTGAAGTACAAAAGTTTTTAGATTTGATAAAATCTAATTTATTTATTCTGTTGGCATTTGTCAGTTTGATGTCTTATCTAAGAAGATTTTGCTTAACTCAAGGTCACAAAGACCTACTCCTAGGTTTTCTTCTAAGAGTTTTATAGTTTTTGCTCTTACATTTAGGTCTATGATCCAAATGAGTTATTTTTTGTGTATAGGAGAAGGAATGTGACTACTCTTTTACATTTCTAAATCCTATAACTACATTTTAAATTATATCTGTTACTCATTTTTATTGTGTTTTATTGTGTTCATATTGCTAATTACAAAAATGAAAAAGATAGTTTGGGATTTCTCCTCTCATAATTTGTTCTTGAATCACCCTCAATGTCCAGTTTGAGTAAATAAATACTTTCCCAGCAATGCCCAAATGCACCACTAAAACACTTTGTATATAGCTGAGAGGTGAATATTCAGTAGTCATCAAAATGTTTGGAGTCTTTACATAAAACCCAATGAATCTTGAAAGAAAATGACCATTTTTCTCCTGTAAAATTAACAAAGATTATAAAAACGGATAATACTTAAAATGGGCAAGGCTACAGTAAAAAACAAACAAAACAAAACAAAACAAAAAAACAGGAATTCTATATTGCTCTTAAGAGTGCAAATTCAATGCTTTCTAGAAAGCAATTTGACCATATTTATCAAAAGTCTAAAAAAATGTTCACACCCTTTGATCCAATCATCCCTCTACTTAGTAGTATTCTACAGAAATAAACAGTTTACTCACACAGGTATATGTACAAAGCTATTTTCACAGTATTTTAAAAATTGAATTCCTTTCCTGCTTCTGAAACTGTTTTATTCTGAGTCTGCCCAGAAAGTTATGTTTCACACAGACTACAGTAGTAATAAGGATTATCCGATATTGAACGTTTATATTTATTCATTCATTCATAAATTATATGCACTAATTTAGTATATTATATTATATTACAAAGCTCATATGTAATCAATGAAAGGATATGGAAAGATGAAGTAAACAATACTTTAAACTGAAATTTATTTTATTTATTAATTACACAAAAACATTTGCTTTCGCCGAGACCAGTTTGGCTCAGTGGATAGAGCGTCGGACTGCGGACTGAAGGGTCCCGGGTTCGATTCCGGCAAGGGCATGTACCTTGGCTGCGGGCACATCCCCAGTAGGGGGCGTGCAAGAGGCAGCTGATCGATGTCTCTCTCTCATCGATGTTTCTGACTTTCTATCCCTCTCCCTTCTGCTCTGTAAAAAATCAATAAAATATATTTTAAAAAAAACATTTGCTTTCAATAAAATTATTATTAATGACCTTTTAGCAAGAACAATGTTATTGAATATGAAATCCAGTAAGATAATTGTTGTGTTTTCTCTTAGCAAAAAGCTTTTTTTTTAGTTATAGAAGTGTCTTTTCTGCCATTTTTTGGTTATTCACATATGCTTGAGTGATAAGTGTTACCTTAAATTTGAGGTCTATTTGCAAATTGTATATCTATAATTTTTTTATTGATTTCAGAGAGGAAGAGAGAGAGAGAAAAATAAACACCAATGATGAGAGAGAATCACTGATTGGCCGCCTCCTGCATGGCCCCAACTGGGGATCGAGCCCACAACTGAGGCATGTGCCCCAACCACGGACTCGAACCGTGACCTCTTGTTTCATAGGTTGACACTCAACTACTGAGCCACCCCAGGTGGGCTATTTGCAAATTTTAAAACCTCTTTGTTTATTTTGAGCATTTAATTTAGTTAAAACTAAAAAATATAATAAATCTATCTGTCTGATACACAAAATATAATACATCACAATACACAGGAAATCAACTAACCAGAAAGTTGACTAGATTCCTCAGCTCTGTGCAACTTCCAACTCCCTCTTCCTGAGGACTCTCTCCCATGTTTTCTTTCTTTGCTGTTATCAGCTGAAATATGGACCAAGTGTTATCACTACTGTCAATCATTATATTAAACATAGGTATAAAACTATAGAAAATTTCAAATATTTCCCTCTGTATCCCAGTGGATTAGTTCCCAGAGAGAATGCCCCATCCTATCTAATAAAAGAGCAATATGCAAATTTGACTGTACGTTCGCTATGCTACCAGCCAATCAGGAGTGGGAGGTGGGGCTGAGCGGTGCAGGGGGCCCCACCCCTTGCACTGGTTCTCCTCGGGGTCCCGCGGAGGGGTGGAATGGGTGCCGAGGGCCAGCCAGTGCAGCATCTGCTTCCCAGGCCAGGGCCCTGCAGAGGGATGGAACGGGCACCGTTGGCCAGCTGGGACCGCCAGCGCAGCATCCACTCCCCAGGCCAGGCCCTGAGGAGCGGCAGTGGTGGCATAAGGGGTGGGGTGGCAGCTCAAGGGGTGGGGTGGGACCAGTGCAGTGTGAGGGGTGGGGCGTAGCGCAAGGGGTGGGGGTCCTTTTCGGCAGAGGGGTAAGGCCAGGCCGGGCTGTGGGTGGGGCCCCCCAGTGATGGCCGGACCCTGATGCATCGCGGGGCCCTGATCCAACACAGGGCCCTGAGGTGGCTGGGTTCCAGGCTGTAGTCAGAAGAAAAGAGACACACTATACACAGGAATAAACATAAAAATTACAAAAGATTTCTCATCAGAAACAGTGTAAGGGAGAAGATAGTAGAGCAACACCATTAAAGTACTCACAAGGGTGAAAATCCTCTCAATTTGTAATTCTAGACTGAGTGAAAATATTTTAAAAATAGTTTAAAATAGTCAAAATATATTTTGACTATTTTAAACTATTTTAAAAATATTTTAGAAATAGTTAAAAATATTTTTATGTATAAAAATTTGCATTTTTAAAATCACCAGCAGATTTGTAGTGTAAGAAATGTTAAAAGAAGTCTTACAAGCAGAAATAAAATTTTGCCAGATACAAATAATGATCTATACCAAGAAATGGAAAACACCAAAGACAATATATGCATAGGAAAAAATATAATAGAAGTTTCTTATTAATAAAATATATTTAAAGATAGCTAACTATTTAAACAAATAATAATGTGATGTCATTTTCATAACACAACAACAATAGCACAAAGATTGCCTGGAAAAAATGAAATTTTGTCACAGTGAAGTTTCTATACAAGACGTGAAGTGGTAAAATATCCACTTGAAGATAGACTGTGACACGTTAAAATCCTATATGATGAATAACGAATACAGAAATAGTCATCACACCTTCGTGCCATCATGCCATAATGGCTCAGACACTCAACACTGGGGAGAGAGGAATGGGGACCAGACAGGCTACAGACTGGGAGAGGAACAAGCCACCCACTCCACAGTCCCGGATGCCAACAGCTGTGCCTGCCTCTCTGGCCCAGGAGAGAGACAAGCTGCATGCCCTGTGGTCCTGGGTGCCTTCGGCTACCTGTGGCTGCCTGTGGCTGCAGCCAGCCTGAGTGAAGCTGGCCCAGGTCCTGGGTGCCTATAGCTGGCCAGACGGAGGGAAGCCTGGGTCCCAGGTGTGGGGGAAGGCAAAGGCAGTTAGGAGCAATCAGGCCAGCAGGGGAGCACTTAGTGTGATCAGGAAGGCAGGCAGAGGGGTTAGGGGCGATCATGCAGGCAGGCAGAGGGGTTAGGGGCAATCAGTCAGGCAGGCCAGTGAGCAGTTAGGAGCCAGTGTTCCTAGATTGCAAGAGGGATGGCCGACTGCCATCAGTCAGACATCCCTGAAAGGGTCCCTGATTGGAGGGGGTGCAGGCTGTGCTGAGGGAACCCCCACTCCATGCATGAATTTCATGCACCCGGCCACTAGTTTATACTAATAAAATGGTAATATGCTAATTAGACCAGATAGACTGGATGTGTTCCGATGTCCTTCCAGACAAAGCTGCAGCAGCTGTGAGGGCCGAGGAGGACCGGCAGCATGGTGGCTGTGAGGGTCAGCAGTGGCAGCAGCAGTGGGGTGATGAGGGTGGCACCTTCCCCTGATTGCCAGTCACCTCCTGCAGAGGGAGGCCAGACTGCAGCTTAGGCACGGGGAGCTAGCCTAAGCCATCAGTAAGATATCCCCTGAGGGCTCCCAGACTGTGAGAGGGGGCAGGTTGGGCTGAGGAACCCCCCGCCCCCGTGCACGAATTTTCATGCACCGCGCATCTAGTTTTAGAAATAACTGTCATAAAGCTAAATGTTTAAAAACTTGAATTCTGAAGTTAGATCCTGTTCCAGATCCTGAGTTTCACACTCACGGCTCCTCAACCCGTTTCTTCATCTGTAAAGAGGGGTTAGTAGACTTATATCCTTCGTAGGGTTATTGTCAGGATTAAATAAGATAACGCATAGAGTGCTTAGCACATTTAGTGCTTGATTAATGTTAGATAATAGTATTACTTTAATTTTTCTATAGGGATCATTTATTATTTTCACATTCAGGAAAGAAAAACAAAATTCTTAAAAAAAAAAAAAAAGCTTGATTCAAAGTTAAATAAAGGTGAGGGCTATGCTCTGTCTTGCTCTTTTCTTATCCCTACCTGCCCAGCTCCAGGCCTGATCCACAGATGTGTTTACAGTTTATTTGTTGAGCGTCTGAATCACATGATGGCTAAAGATGGAGATGACATCGCGGCAGTAGTGAAGAATTCCCCCACTGTGTGTTCTGGTGATTCTAGGAGACAGCATGGAGTGTGGTTATGGGAAAATGAACAAAAAGTGTTATTTAATCACAATGTTACCAGACCCCCTGGCACAATCCAGACATATTCTCATGGTTTGCCTTTGTTGTATACATTCCTATAGCTTTCCCTTCCCACTAAAAATGACAAAGCATCTGTCCTGGGATTCGTGAGCCAAAGGTGATCGAAGGAGTTTGTTCTGAATATATTGTTCTGAATGAGGATGGGAAGCTCTAATTAAGAATTTACTTTAAAATTAGTGCAAAATCATAAATAAAATGTAAATTATACCTTGAAACATATTTATCCTTATTTTACATTTTCAAGTCAGATAGTCAACTCCTGCATGCACAAGTGTTTTGCACAGGAAATTTCTGATCCTCGGGCACAAACCAACCCCAGCCAGATCCATCCTATTGATCAAAGGGAAATTCTCTGTGTGGCTCCCTGCATAAATAGCTCTCAGGACTAGAAAAATGCCTTGGCCTGCATGTCCTGCTACTGAGAGGCTACGAGTTTCCTTTTCATCTATAATATTTGAATATTTCATCAAATAATGATTTTTTTAGAAGTGAACCTGGCATATTTTACTCTAAGCTAGTCACATTTGAATTTTTCAGAACTTGGGGTTGTGAGCCAGTCAACCAAAACATCAAATGCTTATTTGAGGGCTCCAGCACAATTTAAGTTGAAATAGAAGTTGCAATTCTTTATTTGAAAAAAGATAATCTCATGCAATTTGTTTTAAATTAAGTATTGTGCAGTTTAGGATCATTCCTGATAGAATCATTGTACCCAGTAATGTTCCAGTTTATGTGGCTATAGGCTCTAGAAGTTAGCTCCTCATTCAGCATAATTTTCCTTTAGACTCAATATTTAGAACCTGAGAGCTGCTATTGACTTGGATGGGGTGGACATATTATAAATCCAGAAGAAAGTGAGAGGTAACTTCAGGTATAGGGAGGCTCCCACTCTGTCTCATCAAACTTCTGCTCTGCCTGTGTGCAATGGGGTCTGCAGCCTTCTGAAGCTTCATAGTAGGACTACCCGGGGGGCCAGGAGAGCGGGCAGCAGTTCAGATGGGCTTCCTTTTACTCTCTCCCCGCGTGGACCCACTCCTGTGGAATACCCCTGAGAACAGTGCTCCTGGCAGCCTGGGAGAACCTAGGTTTTCTCTGCTCGCTCTCCTAGAAGCTCCTTTTCGTTTGTAACGCTCTGCAGTCAGCATTAAGTTTATGACCGCAGCCTCTGTGATCCAGTCTGTCTCAGCCGGTGTGGAAAATGAGAGCAGGACCAGGAACTGAACTTGTTTACTGAAATCCATACATTATGACCTAGTTTGGTCCAGTGGTAGAAAGAAGCTGGAAGGGAGAATCAGAATTAAATTGGTAGCTTTGTTACCAATTTGCTGTGACCTTGAGCAAATCAGCTTAATTTCTCTGTGACTCAGTGTCTACATTTTCACATAGGAGTAAGGAAACCTGCTTTAACTCAGTTTGTTGTGATAGTCAGATAAAATTATATATATATATATATATATATATATATATATATTCCCTTAAAAGTTTAAATCAATTTAAAAAATGGCAGGCTTAAAAAACACTATTCATCTTTATATAAAATGGGTTAAAAGTGATAAAATAAAAATAGATTAAAGCTTGACATAAGACAAACTAGAAATTGCATTAGAAAATATTAGGCATTATTTGTTATTGTTCTATAAAATATTATAACAGTGGAAAACCTATACAATCACAAGGCCTGCTTGTTATTCAGGCTCTCGGGGAAAAAAATGTACAAGATCTATAAACAAGCATTGATCTGAGTTAAAGGTTTAAGAAAACTGTTTTCAACAAATAAACAAAAGGCCCAATGTTGATAATGAGGCTCCTTGCCTAACCTGAGTTGCAGGTCAGAAGACACAGCTCTGCCACTGACCGTGAGAGTTTGTTTGCAAGCCATGACCAGGTCAGAAAAGTCTAGAACAGCCTGGTGCCAGCTCACACCTAGAGTGCCATGTAAAGCATTCATATTCATACATGCCGCCAAGGCCAAGGTCTGGGTCTTGAAATTCATGCTGGGTTAGTCTTGGAGCAACCTCCTCCAAACTGTGCTTGAACTATAGGACCAAGGAGTTTTCAATATATGTCCACTTGTGGGGTTTTAAGAGCAGGCAGTCATGCCTCTTTCAGACAGAAACCTTGCAACATCCCCATATTGACTAGCTATCTGTTTATGACAAAGAACTTTAACCATGTCCAAAATTAGAGTTCCCACCTGATGTCTGATGGCCTAAAGCAGTGGTCGGAAAACTGCAGTTCGCGAGCCACATGTGGCTCTTTGGCCCCTTGAGTGTGGCTCTTCCACAAAATACCACTTGCGGGCGCACACATACAGTGCGATTGAAACGTCGTGACCCATGCACAGAAGTCGGTTTTCGGCTCTCGAAAGAAATTTCATCTGTTGATATTTGGCTCTGTTGGCTAATGAGTTTGCTGATCACTGGCCTAAAGGATTGCCCAATGTAAGCCTGTGATCAAGGAGGGGAAGAGTGAAGAGGGGTAGGGGAGGAGAGGAAGGAGGAGGAGAAGGTGGGGGAAGGAGGGTGGCAAGTTTACTTGTGTTTGACCTATGCCTTGTGGGTCTGTTTTCTCTATGTAGATGCTCACTCATTCCTGCTTTAGCTTCACGCTATCGTGACATCTTTGTAAGTTAAAAGTTCCCTTGGAATATGTTCCTAAAACTAAAATAGCTGAGTTAAAGAATAGGTGCATTTGGGGGCTTCTGCTACACATTGCCAAATTGGATTCAATACGTTTATATCCTTTTACACACAAAAGGCTGGCAAGGGCCCACATTTGTCATTGCTCCTTAAAATCTTATCTGGTTTATTATTTGGAAAAGGGCCTCTATTTTTGCTGGAATGTTCAGTTTTTAAATTACAAACTAACCAATCATTTCAACAATATTTTAATAGAGATGCTGTATTTTCCCCCTGCTCCATTGAAAAGCACTTTGGAGGTTAATAAGGAAGTGTTAGTCCTACTCCTTGCCCTCATATGAGCTAAGCGTATGCTCAACATCCTTGAGCCAGGAGACAAAACAAGACCTGAAAAAACGTGTGAATCTGGATGGAGGAGGACAGGTCCATGGTCCATATAAACACTGGGAGGCAGGGAAACTTCATGGGAGAGGCATCACTGGTCCTGGGTCTGCAAGATGGGCAGGGCTTGCTTAAGTGAAAGAGATGTGGCAGAACATTGCAGGTGAGAGTTCAGACAGAAGCAGAGAGCAAAATCTTGAGTCAGAAATGGGAATGCATGTGTGTTAGTTTAAGTTCTCCAAGAAGAAGACACCACAATGGAATTGAATGTGCAAGGATTTGATTAGAGGAAATTCCTGTGAGAACATAGGAAGGAGCAGGAGAAAGCTGGGAGAACCATTGGACTGTGATGCATGTCTGACCCTGAGGAAGGAGAGAGGGAAGGAAGGTTGAGTGGAAGCATCCTAGACTTCCTGTGGTGTTTACAGGTTTGGGAAAGGCTATCAGGGAGCCACAGCTAGCCATCAGATGAGTCCCATGACTCTGAGAACAGGCTACCTTGGTATCTCTATCCCACTCAGTCTTTGGCCGGGAGCAGCCTATGAGAATCTGGGAAGCATGGTCGCGATGCAAATGTAATGATGGGTTTCATAACACAGCATTAGGAATCTTGGTCAATTAACGCACTTCCACAGGAGGTCTGTGAGGTGCACTCTTATGCCTGGCAAGGCAGGCTACATTTACCCAGAGGTGGGAAAGGGTTTCTACCTTCACCTTCTGAGAAATCTCTTGATGGGCGGGCAGGCAGACATGGTGGTAAAGGAAGCTTTAGTAGTGCATCTTCTCTTCTTATGCACACTAAGGGCTGGAGTGTGGACAGTCAGGTCAATGAAGAGTGTGTTGCGTGTGGTGGGTGGGCTTTGGGTGTCCACTTCTCTTTCCTATGTGCTTCATGTACTGCAGAGGCTGGAAAGCTAAACAGTATATTTTCTAGGCTCTTTCACAGCTATCATTCTGTTTGCAGATTAAGTTCTGCTGAGTAGATGCACTATTGGGAGATGTGAAAGCCAGAAATGGAGTGCAGGCCATCCTCCTCCTGTTTTTAGATTTTTATTTTATTTTAATTTTTTTGCTGGCACCTGAGGTCTTGGAAACTTTGAGTTTTTATGTAGCAGCATTCCAGAGTGTTCAGTCTCCAACTTGAAGGGTTGGACCAGCTTTAAGAGTTGTATGGGTAGCAGCTTCCTGATCTCTGAACCTCAGCTGCAGTGGTGTCTTCTGCAGAATTCCAGTCCTGGCTCCTGGTTCCCACCTTCCTGGCAGTGGCAAAGGAGGCACGCCCTGGGGAGCTCGTTCAGCAGCCTTCTTTCGGGAGTCATTTCTGGAGGCCCAGCCTGATACCTGCTTTCTGGCCCTAATACGTTTTGTTTTGTTTTGTTTTGTTTTGTTTTGCAAAAGACTTTATCTTTTAGATCATTTTTAGGTTCACAGCAAAATTGGGGGAAAGTTGAAATAGTTCTCATATAATTCCCACCCACCTACCACCAATGCATAGCCTCCCCTACTATCAACATCCCAGCACAAGAGTGGTACTTTTGTTACAATCCATAACCCTACTTTGACACATGAACGTTACTCAGAGCCTACAGTTTACATTAGGGTTCACTGTTGATGTTGTATGTTCTGCGGGTTTTGACAAATATATAATGACATTTTCCACCATGACAGTATCACACAGAGTACTTTCATTGCCCTAAAAATACTGTGTGTTCTGCTTATTCATCCTTCCCTCTCCCCTAACCCCAGCAACTACTGATCTTTTTATTATCGCCATTGTTTTTCCTTTTCTAGAATGAGGTTGGAATCATACAGTGTGTAGTCCTGGTAGAATGGCTTCTTTCACTTAATGATATCCTTATAAGTTTCCTTCATGTCTTTTCATGGCTTGATAGCTCTTTTTTTTTTCTTTAGAGCTGAATAATTGTCTGTTGTGTGGATTTTCCACACTTTATCCATTCACCTACTGAAGGATATGTTGGTTGGTCCCAATGATTTGGTAAGCACCAATTCCCTGCATGAAATACTTTGATGCTTAAATACCTACAGGAGTTTTCATTTCCTGCACTTTTGCCTGGTAAACATAAAAGATAAGGTCTCTAAGATACATACTATTGGCATGGGGTGGAAGTTACAACAAAATGGGGCCCAACTGAGACATCAGTTCACCTGATCATTGTTTTTTTAATTTACTAGTCATCCAGTGCACGGATTTATGCACATTGAAAGAAAATTAATTAGAAGGTGGCGGGCAGGGCCAGACTGGGTGAGATTGGCCTGGGCGAGATAGGCCTGACATGCCCTGGAGCCAACCTCCCATGGTCTCTCCCCAGTATCTGCAGAGTGAGCAGGGTCCCTCTGGCAGTGGGGTCCCTTGACCTGGCCTGTAGGGATCAGCCAAAACTGGCTCTCCAATATCCCCTAAGGGGTCCTGGAGTGTGAGAGGGCACTCTGCAAAGTTGCTGTCATACAGGGTATGAAATGCAAATGCAAGTGTGCAGTAAACCAGATTCAGAGCCAACAGTGCCCAGTAACAACATAACCCACAAATGAAGGTGGAATTATGTGGCCTGCAAGGAATCAGGCTCCCTCCTCTATGGTTTCAGGATTGTGTCACCTGCGAACCACCACTGCCAAGTAACTGCAGCTTGGCAGCTCCTGCATTGAGCGTCTGCCCCTGCTAGTCAGTGCACATCATAGCGGCTGGTCGGATGGTTAGACACTTAGCATATTAACCTTTTATATACAGAATAGAGACCTGTTGCATGAAGATTTGTGCAATAGGCCTTCCTTCCCCTGGCTGTTGGCACCAGTGTTCCTCTGGCACCCAGGACCCAGGCCTTCAATTCAGCCTTAGCAGAGAAGCCAAGCATCTTCAGTCTTCATTATTCAGTCTTCTCTCTGCGCCTGTGTATGCAAATTAGCCCATCATCTTTGTTGGGTTGGTTTGCATACTCACTTCTGATTGGCTGGTGGGTGTTGTGAAGGTATGGTCAATTTGCACATTTCTCTTTTATTAGAGTAGATAGGTACCTTTCATCATGTTAGTTAATTCCTCAAACACCCCTACCTTGTTCTGTTCCCTGTGAGAGTGGAAAGATTACTGACACAGGCAAATCTCCAAAGAGAATTGGGGGAGGAAGGGTGTAGGGTTCAAGCTTTTCCATGTGGAAATATAACTGGGCTCCCCCTGCCTTTGTGTCTTTGCTCCTATGCATAGTTATCCTTTCAGTTGCAAGAACACATCTCATGGTCTTTCTGGAATCTCCTTCCTCTAGTTCACCACATATCTGGATTTTTTTTCATTTTTCAGATTTTAGCTCAAAAGTTACATCCTTAGGATGACTTGACTTGGGGCCATGAACACACAATACCATGTACAGATGATGTATTCTGCACATGAAACCTACATAATTTTGTTAGCTAGTGTCACCCTAATGTCACCCTAGTGTCACTAAAAAGGAGAAAAAAATGTTACTTCCTTATATAATGTAAATTCTCACTGTTGTTTCTAGGGCATTGCCCCACTTTTTTTTTTTTTTTTTAACAGAGTGAGGTACTTATTTCAGGCCATAAAAATCTCAAGCTTTACTTTAGACCTAGAAAAAACTTTGCCATATCTCAACAGTTAAATATGAGGGACAACATAATTGTTTCCATTATCTCATGTAACAAACCACCTCAGAATTTAGCGACTTAAAATAGCAATTTATTATCAACTCCAGTAATTCTAAAAGTTAACTGGTTTAAATTGTGTGGTTGTTCTGCTTTTTCTGCCATTTTTCATGCAGTTGCAGTAAGGTGGTGGCTTGACCTGACAAATTCAAAGTAGCTTCACCCACATGTCTGGTGCTTTCACAGGGATGGCTGGAAGGCTGATTCAGTTGGACGCTGGGATGGGCAGGCTTCCTTCTTCCATGTAGTCTCAAGGTCTCTCCCAGTCCACATGGCCTCTCCACATTGTTCCCCTGTGCTTTTTCTATCTGAGTAACCAATGTCTTACATGGTTGCCTAGGGCTCCCAACAAGACAAAAACAGAAACTGCCAGGACTTCTTCTTCTTAAAAAAATATTTTTATTAATTTCAGAGAGGAAGAGAGAGGGAGAGAGATGGAAACATCAATGATAAGAATCATTGATCAGCTGCCTCCTGCTTGAGCCACACTGGAGATCAAGCCTACAACCCAGGCATGTGCCCTTGACCAGAATCGAGCCTAGGACCCTTCAGTTCCCAGTCCAGCACTTTCTCCACTGAGCCAAACCGGCTAGGGCCTGCCAGGACTTCTTACAGCATATGCTGGGCCTCGCACAGCAGCACATCTGTCACATCTTTTGATTAAAGCAAGTTAGAGCCAGCTCAGATTCCATGTGGACAGGGACTGTACAAGGGTGCGAGCACAGGAGGCCTGGTGCATTGGGGTCCATCTTTACAGACTAGCTACAACAGCACTTAAACACTGTCAGTCAATGGACTTTACCAACATCCATGAAGCTGACTAATGAGTAATAATGATGATCATTCATGATGATGATGATGAATGAGGAGAATTCTATTTGCAGTTTTAAAACTATTTTTCTTCTTGGGAAATGAGATAACTCATAGGAAACCATAGGCAGATTCTCTAAGAACTGGAAGCGAAATGATGATCTAAAAATTTAAAAAGTTAAAAGCTACACATGATGGATGATATTAGCCAGCTGGAAAAGTCTTTAGGGTTAATAAATCCCTAAATCATTTAAGAAGAAAAGTAGCTATCAAATTTCATAAATAGGAGGATATCAATAGCCTAAAATAGAGAGTTTGGATTGGAAACTAGAATACAGTGGGCTAAGGAGAGCATAGTAGGTGGCAACGTGGGCAGGGCAAGGTTAACAACTTACTCAAGCAATGCAGCCAGAGCTCTGATGCACTCACTGCTTGTGGGAAGGGAAACTGGTACAACCTTTTTAGATGATAATTTGGTAGCAGGTAATAAAACTCTTGAGTATTAGTGTCTTTTGCCCAGTAATTCAACTTCTAAGAAATTAGCTTAATGAAATAATCAGACATATGCAAAGATATATACACCAGGAAATTTACTTACCTTTGTTTTAAGGTGACATACACCTTATATACAAAAGCATGCACAAAACATTGGAGTTTGTTTTAAAGAATTGTAATAAAGTAAGTACTGATGTTGCTGCCATTCTGGATAACAAGTAAACCAGTGCTCCCATGTGCCCTTTCCCAATTGCATGCCTCTTTTCCCCAACCTAAGTAACAACTGTCCTAACCTCTGAACAATCATTTCTTTGTTTTTCCCATAGAGTTTTAATGTATTTCTATATAGTATAATGTTTAGTTTTGTTTGCTTTTGAATTTAATAAAAATACAATAATAATTTATCCTAATAAAAGAATAACATGCAAATTGACTGTCACTCCAAAATACAAGATGGCTGCCCCCATGTAATCAAAGATGACTGACCCCATGTGGACACAAGATGGCTGCCACAAAATGGCCAGCCAGGGAGGGCAGTTAGGAGGGACAAGGTCTGCAAGGCAGGGCAGTTGGGGCTATCAAGCCTGCAAGGGAGGGTAGTTGGGGGCTATCAAGCCTGCAGGGGAGGACAGTTAGGGGTGACCAGGTCAGCAGAGGAGGGAAGTTGGGGGTGATTGGTCCTGCAGGGAAGGCAGTTGGGGGGGGGAGGGGACTCAGGCCTGCAGTGGAGAGCATTTGGGAGGGGACCAGGCTTGCAGGGGAGGGCAGTTAGGGGTGACAAGGCCTGCAGGAGAGGGCAGTTAGGGGTGACCAGGCCTGCAGAGGAGGGCAGTTAGGAGTGACCAGGTCTGCAGGGGAGGGCAGTTAGAAGCAAACAGTTTGGCAGGGGAGCAGTTAGGCATCAATCAGGCTGGCAAGGGAATGGCTAGGGGATGATCAGCTGGCAGGCAGAAGCAGTTAGGGCAATTAGGAAGGCAAGCAGGCAAGTTGGGAGCCAGCAGTCCTGGATTGTGAAAGGTCCCAGATTGGAGAAGGTGCAGGCTGGGCTATGGGAAACACCCCCTCCCCCTGTGTATGAATTGCATGCACTGGGCCTCTAGTATTCTATAATTTGCTTCCTTTGCTCTCCATTATGTTTTTAATGGAGAGCAAAGGAAGCAAATTATAGAATATTTTGTGATGGGTATGGTTTCTGTTCTTTCATTTCTATTGCTATATATTGATCTATTTTACCTTGATGAGTATATTCAACTTTCCTAACAATGCTAAACAGTTTTTCAAAGAGATTTTACTAATTTACATTTTGGTGTAGGAGTTTCAGTTTCACCACATCATCATCCATACTTGAAATTGTCAGTTATTTTCATTTTGCCAATCTAAAGCAGAGAGTGGTATCAGTTCAGCAGAACACTGTGCATTGGTTGCTAAAATTTGGAGGGTGGAGCTCCAACTGCATGCAGGATAATAAAGTTCATCACAGTTCCAGTCACCAGAAATAGAAGTCAAACACTACTGCATACTGCATCTTGTTTTTTTTTTTAATTTTTTTTATTGTTCAGTTTATTAATTACATTGTTTCCCCTTTTTTATACCCCTATATCTTCTCTCCACCCTGTACGTATCCCACCCTCCGCCCTCACCTCCCCCTCCCCAATGTCCCCTCCCATTGTTGCAAGATTTTTGTCCAATCTCTTGCTGTACTTCCAACAACACTTTTCTCCCCAAGAATTGTCAGTCCATTCCCTCTCTATGTCCATGTTTCTGTTATAGTCACCAGTTTATCTTGTTCATCAGCCTATCAGTTCACTTGATTTTTATGTTCATTTGTTGATAGATGTGTATTTGTTGTTCATAATTTATATTTTTACCTTTTTCTTCTTCCTCTTCTTAAAGAATATCTTTCAGCATTTCATATAATACTGGTTTGGTGGTGATGAACTCCTTTAGCTTTTTCTTATCTACGAAGCACTTTATCTGATCCTCAATTCTGAATGATAGCTTTCCTGGATAGAGTGATCTTGGTTGTAGATTCTTGCTCTTCATTATTTTGAATATTTCTTGCCACTCCCGTCTGGCCTGCATCGTTTCTGTTGAGAAATCCACTGACAATCGTATGGGTGCTCCCCTGTAGGTAACCAACTGTTTTTCTCTTGCTGCTTTTAATATTCTCTCTTTATCTTTTGCTCTTGGCATTTTAATTATGATATGTCTTGGTGTGGTCCTCTTTAGATTCCTATATTTTGGGGTTCTGTGTACTTCTTGGGCTTTTAAGTCAGTTTCTTTCACCAGATGGGGAAAGTTTTCAGTCACTATTTCTTCAAGTAGGTTTTCATTAACTTGCTCTCTCTCTTTTTCTGGCACCCCAATAATTCGGATGTTGGCTTGCTTGAGGTTGTCCCAGAGGCTCCTTACGCTATCTTCAATTATCTGAATTCTTTTTGTTTCTTGCTTTTCCAGCTGAGTGGATTTTGGTTCTTTGTATTTCAAATCTTTGACTTGGTTCTTGTGGCCCTCTGGACTGCTTTTAGGACTTTGTGTAATATTTTTTATTTCAGTCTGTGTATGCTTGATTTCTAGTTGGTCCTTTTTTTTATCTGTGAGGGTCTGGTTCGTATCCTCAGACGTCTTGTTCATTTCCCTGAGGGTCTCATTCATTTCCTTGTAAGTATCATTCATCTCCTTGTAATTCTCATTCATTTCCTGCTTGGTCTTGTTTATTTCCTGGTAATTCTCATTAAGTTGATCGGCCTTTTGTACGAGACTCTTGAAAAGCCTTATAACTGTGGTTTTGAACTCTATGTCTTGTCGTCTTTTCTCCTCCATTTCTTTCACACCTGATTTCTTTCCATGTCTCTGCATGGTGGCTGCTTTATGTGGTAGATATCCTCAAAGGGACAGTGGCTCAGTCTCCCCGGTTACCTGAGGTGGGTACTCTTACTGCAATTCTTTATGGGTTGTATTCAGTGTTTTTGAATTTAAACCCAGCTTTTTGTTGTTAGCCCTAGGAGGGTTTGACCTCCAGGCCAATTGGCTGTGAAGGAAGATTGTGTTCAGGTTGGATGGGCGGAGTCTCTGGGCTGCGCGGCAGCGGCAGCGGCGGCGGCGGCAGCTGGGTCCTATGCGGCGCTCGCGCACGCGGGTCTCTGTTGGATGGGGATGGCTGCATACACCTCCAAGAGAAAGCCGCTAGTCTCTCCCCCTTGCCAGACAACTCTGCCTTTCCCCAAATGTGCCTGCACACCAAAAGTCCAGCCCAGGGCTGTAAAATAGATGGTTTCCGGAACCAGGAGATAAGTTTCCAGGGGGCAAGTCGCTGGTTTGCACGACCCTTGGGACTAGGAGCCTTTGCCACGTCCCGCTTCCAGGATGCGTCCCCCGGACCTCGGACCTCGCCCAGTTCTGGGGAATCTGTGCAGGGGGACCTCTCGTACCCCAGATCTCGGACCTCGCCCGGCTCGGGAAATCTGGGCAGTGGGACGCCTCCACCCTTCCTCGTCAGAGAAATCCGGTCGGTCCCTGCTCCAGCCCCAGCCCGCGCATGCGCGACCAGGGCGGCTCCTAACCTGTTTCCGTCTGAAAGGCTGCGCTCCCGCCGGTCCTGAGTCTGTGTCCCACCTTTGCTCCTATTAGTGGAGTTTACATTCAGCCAGCTTTCTGGCAATTCTGGGTGCTTGTCTGTTCTGCTGTTATGTTGTAGTTCTTAAATCGTTGCGTGGGGCAGAACAATAGGTGTTTGCTTATGCCGCCATCTTGGTGTTCCCTCGCATCTTGTTTTTTGAGTCGCTAAAGAAAACATAAGAATCAAGCTACAACAAAAGGAACTGACCCCTCCCTGGTGGAGTCTGAAATCCTGAAAGCCCGGGATGTGCCTGAGGTCATTGATGCATCCTTCAAGCAGAGCAAAGGATCACATGTTGAGCCTGGAACAGGGAAAGATATTCCCACACAAGGCGATAAGCCCAGCACATACTATGTGGGCTCTCTATCTTTTAGTAAGGAAGTGTTCCAGGCCCAAGGACCATTCTTTTGCACCCAAATGGGGGTTTGTAAGGCTATGCACATGAGACTGCATTTTCTAATGGATATATTTTTGTGTGTTTTTCTAATTAGTTTTATTGAGATGCAATTCACATTTCATACAATTCACTCATTTAAAGTGTTCAACTCCATGGTATTTAGTCTATTCACAGAGTTGTGCAATCATTCCCACTATATAATTTTTCAATGTTTATCACCCACAAAAGTAGCAATCATTCCCCATTACCTCTAGCCCCTGACAACTACTAATCTACTTCTTGTCTATACTAGAGGCCTGGTGCATGAAAATTCATGCACTGGAGGGGAGTCCCTCAGCCTGGCCTGCCCCCTCTCACACTCTGGGAACCCTCAGAGACAGGAGGTGACCGGCGATCAGGTAAAGGCAATGCCCCCATCACACCTCTGCTTCTGCCACTACAGGCAGCACAAGCCTCGGCTGGCCCTGGTTACCTGAGCCTCAGGTGGCTGGGCAGCCACCATCTGAGGCTTGCCTGCACCTCGGGCTGGCCCTGGCAGCTAGGCAGCCACCATCCAAGGCTTGCCTATGTCTCAGGCCAGCCCTGGGTGGCTGAGGGGCTGAGGGGACTGGGGAACTCCAGAGGCAGGCATGCAGAGTGGCTGGATGCACCTGGGGGCAGACCAAGCCATGCCGTGCACCTGCCACCACGGTGGAGCTGAGGGGACTGGGCACTGCCATCCTGTGGCTGTGGGTGCCGCCATCTTTGAGAGCATGGCAGTCAATTAGCATATTCCCTCCTTATGGCTATGGGTGCCACCATCTTTGTGAGGTTGTGATGGTCAATTAGCATATTCCCTCTTTATTAGATAGGATGGATTTTCTATTCAGGACATTTTATACAAATAAAATAAAATATGTGGCCTTGCCCGACTAGCATAGCTCAGTGGTTGGGCATCAACTTATGAACCAGGAGGTCACAGTTCAATTCCCATTCAGGGCACATGCCCAGGTTGTGGGCTTGATCCCCAGTAGGGGGTGGGCAGGAGGCAGCTGATCAATGATTCTTTCTTATCATTGATGTTTCCATCTCTCTCTCTTGCTCCCTTCCTCTCTGAAATCAATATATATATATATTTGAATATGTGGCCTTTTGTGACTAGCTTCCTTCACTTAGCAAACCATTTTAAAATTTATCAATATTATAACATGGAGATACTCCAAGGTGGCAGCATAGGTAAACACCTAAACTGCTGCCTCGCACAACAATTTAAAAAAACTGCAACTAAAAGACAAAACGTCTATCACCCAGAACCACGGGAAAGCTGGCCAGGTGGAAGTTCTGCTACTAGAAGGAAAGAGAGAGGTGCATTGGGAGGTACACAAGTGCTGAAAAGCTGAGGTGCAGAAGCACGCTAGCTAGGCTGGTAGCGGGCGACTTTGGGTGCTGCCTTTTTTAAACCCGAAGAGAAATGGGTTCCTGATTACTCTCAACTCCAGTTTCTGGGGTGACACCAGTGACCCAGACTCCTACAGGGAGAAGCTGGATGGCCTGCCATCAGGTCGGAAAGTGGGGATGGCTCCCTTGCAGAGATGCCTGCAGCAATCATTGTTCACTGGGCGGGGGCGAGGGACTTTGAGATGCAGAGACACAGAGAAAGCTGAGTGGCAGCCATTGCTGTTTTCCACGCCCTAGCCTAGTGACTCCCTGAGACCCTGCCTTGCACAATCTGCAAACCCTCCTGAGCTGGCCAACAACATTTGCATATAAATGGCCTGCACTATTGTAGCTTGACCTAACCTGCCGCTCTGGTCAGACCAGGGGAAATCTGCATACCTCACTGTAGCTCCTGCTGGGTTGCCTCAGACAGTAGCTGATCTGCATCCTATTGGAGATCCAGAAGCTAGTGAATCTAGAGGTCAGTGTAAGAAGACACCAGAATTCAACTACTCACATCCATAAGTGACACATTCAAGAGGCTGACTCAGTGCCCAACGGAAGCAAGTCTGGCCCCACAGGCATGTCTCCAGCACAGCAGTTCTTCCACTCCATCAATACAGGGAAGCAGCAAAATGTGAAGACAAAGAAACATGACACGAATGAAAGAAATGGAGGAAAGCAGATTATTGAACATAGAGTTCAGGACCACATTTATAAGGTTACTCAAGAATATTCTAAAAACCACAAGAAACTTGATGAGACTTCCGAGGAGCTTAATAAGACATTCAAGGACCTTAATGAGAATGCCAAGAAAATGGAAAAGGACCAGTCAGAAATTAAGCATAGACTTGTCTGAAATAAAGAATGTATATAAATTCAATGGAAGATCAAAGGACTCCAAGAATCAAACCAAAGATCTGAAATATAAGGAGACAAAAAACACCCAACCAGAAAAACAAAAAGAATCCAAAAACATGAAGATAGTGTAAGGAGCCTCTGGGACAACTTTAAGCATACCAACATCAGAATTATTGAGGTGCCAGAAGAGAGAGAGCAAAATATTGAAAATCTATTACAATAAATAACGACAGAAAACTTTCCCTACCTGGTGAAAGAAATAGACTTACAAGACCAGGAAATGCAGAGAACCCCAAATAAGAGGAATCCAAAGAGGACCACACCAAGACACATCATAATTAAAATGCCAAGGGCAAAAGACAATGAGAGAATCTTGAAAGTAGCAAGAGAAAAACAGTTGGTTACCTACAAGGAAGTACCCATACGACTGTTAGCTGATTTCTCAACAGAAACTATGCAGGCCAGATGGGAGTGGCAAGAAATATTGAAAGTGATGAATAGCAAGAACCTACAATCAAGATTACTCTACCCAGTAAGGCTGTCATTCAGAATTGAAGGTCAGATAAAGAGCTTCACAGACAAGAAAAAGCTAAAGGAGTTCATCACCACCAAACCAGGACTATATGAAATGCTGAAGGGTAATCTTTAAGAAGAGGAAGAAGAAGAAAAAGGTAAAGATAAAAACTATGAGCAACAAAATGACAACAAATACATACCCACCAACAAGTGAATCTAAAAATCAAGTGAATAAAAAATCTGATAAACAGATGAATATAATAAAATCAGGAGAATAGAAAGGGAGTAGACTGACAATTCTAGGTATGATGGGTGTGGGAAAAGATTGGACAAAAATCTTACACCTATGGATGAAGACAGGGTAAGGGCATGGGGTGGGGTGGGGTGGGGATCGGGTGGAGGGCAACTATGGGGGGGAAAAAGAGGAACACCTGTAATAATCTGGACAACAAAGATTTATTTTTAAAAAATTAAAAAAAAACATTATAACATGTATCAGTACTTCATTCTTCACTTATTTTATTGTTGAATAATATTCCATTTTATGAATGTATATTTTGTGGTGAGTGTTCATTAATCAGTTGATAAAATTTGGGTTGTTTACTTTCTTACCATAAAACACAAAATCTTTAATTCCATTTATTGCTCTCATGACTTCTATGAAATTGTTGTCATGTATTTTTTCTTAAAATTATTGTCATGTACTCAGTTTAGAAATATAAACAATTTAAAACAAATGCATAGAAGTTACAAGGGGGATAAATGGAGTTAAATTGTTCTATGATTTTATATTTTTCAGTAAGGAAGAAAATATGTTAATTACATGCGCTGTTTTAGAGATAATTTTTGTTTTTATTTATCCACATAATTAACCAATTTTTCATTCTTTATTTGTTTTTATTTCAGACCTCCTTGTATTCTTTCCAGTATAAATATATGTGTGTAGGTGTGTGTGTGTGTGTGTGTGTGTGTGTGTGTGTTTAAATATCAATGTTCCAAGAAAATAAAATATTATCAATGTAGAATTTTATACCTAGTGAAAATATCTTTCAAAAATTAGAGCAAAATAAAAGCTTTTTGAGGTAAAAACACAGAAAGAGTTTGCCAGCAGCACAACAGCACTAAAGGAAATGCTAGTGAATATAGCTAGTAGTACCTTCAACACATTGAAGATGTCATTTCCCTGGCTTCCTGCTTTACTGTTGCCTTAGAGAGCATAGCTCTTAATCTATTTATTGCTCTTTTTAAAGTAAACTAACTTTTATCCCTGACTGTTTTTTATTAAATCCTCACCCAATGATATTTTTTTCCCCGGAGAGTAGAAGAGAAAGGGAAAGACAGAGAGGAATATCCATGTGAGAGAAACACATCAATTGGTTGCCTCCCGACCAGGGCCCTGGTCTGGGGAGAAGCCTGCAACCCAGGTACATGCCCTTGACCAGAATAGAACTTGGGACCCTTCAGTCTTCAGTTCAACACTCTATCTACTGAGCCAAACCAGCTAGGGCTCCCTGCCTGCTTTTAAGATATTTTGTATTTGTTCTTCTGGGTTCTGCCTTCAGGTAGTCTTTGGCCTGAATATTCTTTATTTCTTTGCAGACTTTTTGATGTTTTTGAAAATGTTCTCAGCATGATAATTTGTTTTCAGTAGGAGTTATCTATCTGGAAACTTGGCCTGGCATGATAGCAGAAATAAAACATCAAATTTTATAAGAAAAAATTAGAAACAATCTTACCACCAAACAGTAGCTATTGATTAAATAAAAATGATATGTCCTTTCAATGAAATGCTATATAGCCATTTAACTCATCTTTTTAAAAAATATTTTTATTAATTTCAAAGAGGAAGGGAGAGGGAGAGAGAAATAGAAACATGAATGATGAAAAAGAATCATTGATTGGCTGCTTCCTGAATGCCCTCACTGGGGATTGAGCCCAAAACCCAGGCATGTGCCCTTGACAGAATTGAACCAGGGACCCTTCAGTCTGCAGGCCGACGCTCTAGCCACTGAGCCAAGCCAGTCAGGGCTAACTCATCTTTTTAAAAGGAAAAATGTTAGAAGAGCTGAAAATCTTAATATAATCAAAGGTAGGAATTGGATTTGTATATTTTGGGAGCTTCCTGAACATTAGGCATTGTCCTGTGAAATATTGACTACTGTTTTAAATCCATATGACATCCTTAGGACATAGGGATAATTGATCCTTAACTAAAGAAGAGGAAAGACTTAGAAACATTTAATAACCTGTCCAGGACCATCTCTGAAGGACAAATAAAACTATACCTATGTATATTTACCTGAATAAAAGATACGAACAGAAGGCTGGACTCTGTTAAGAGCCAATTAAAGATGAAAGAGTAAGCTTTTGGGGTGATCTGTCTAGCTATATACAAGTGGTGAGGATACTGACTGATGTGAAGTCAATTGGTTCAGTGTAATGGTGGCAGACAATCATTACAGAGCCATGGAGTGCATCCAGTAACTCTCCTACTTTTATTCCATGCGATCAGCTACCTCTGACTGTCATATTTTCCTGCAGATGAAAGGATGTGTGTACCAGTTTCATCATCTAGGCAGTGATATTTCTCACTATAAAATAATAAATATCTTGGGTCCTGGACAGTGTGACTCAGTTGGTTGGGTATCCTCCTATGCATCAAAAGGTTGCCAGTTCAATTCCCAGTCAGGGCACATGCCCAGGTTGCAACTCAACCCCCGGGTAGGGGTGCCTACAGGAGGCAGTCGATGGATGTTTCCCTCTCACATAGATGTTTCTCTCCTACCCACCTTTCCTCTCTCCCTAAAAATCAACTTACAAAATTTTTTTCAAGACAAATTATAATCCCTTGGCCTTTGAGTTTATTTATTGATCTCTTGTAGGTGAGATCATGTGACTCATCCCTCTGAGCTCTGTCAGTTCTTGGTGCTCTGACAAAAAGGAGTTTCCAGACCTACAAAGCTGAGGACCAAGGAGACTCATCCAAGATAATGCAACTGGGAGCCCCTCACTGGCAGCCAGCCAGTCTTTCTGATATATTTATCTTGTTTAATTACACCCCAGTGGGGGCAGGCAGGAAGCAGCCAATCAATGATTCTTTCTCATCATTGATGTTTCTCTCTCTCTCCCTCCCTCTTCCTTCCAGTTTGAATAATACGTTGTTGAAATCTTCTCCCTATTACTGTTTTTATCTCTTACATCCAAACCCAGCCTTCCATATTCTGCATTGTGATGCTGGGTCTACAATTCTGAAAACTACATTTCTGCTTTGTCAAGGAGCTTGCAAAGCTAGAAGAGGAAGAAGGAGCTTGCTCCTTGCTTTGCTTCCTGAATTTTTCCTGTTTCTGTGAGCATAACACCAGCATCACTTCTTCATCCCAGCAGTGTTAGTTCCTTCCTGTAGTGACAGCTTAATTCAGTTTGGAGTTGTTCTCAGTATTGCAGGGTCAGAGTCATCCTGCCCTCTCAGAGATCCTGCATAAACTGCCCATGTTCTCTCTTCAGAGGTCAGCAACCTCTTCTGAGTTCCTAAGTTGTAATAATTCCAGTTTATTTCCTTTGTTCCCCAGTTCCAGGGGTGTTACACTCTACTTGCAGTTGCTGCCTCCATGACATCTCCTTTGCCCTTTCATTCACTTAGTTAACAACTTTACACCTAGATAACAATTATATTTTCTCTGTTCTAATATCTGGTATGGTTTCTGTCTTTTGACTGTATCTTTGAATGATACAGATGTATATAAGTTGCAATTTTCTGCTTCTTTTATTGAAATTGGCAAGAAGATATTTACTCATGTCTAAGAATCTGTATGTGATTTTCAAAAACAAAAACGAGCTGAGTTCACATCAAACAATTTGTCAAAATAGGAAGAAAACTGGAAGAAATAAATGAACAATAGAGTGGCACATTTTGTAGATATTTGATTTGATTTTTTTCTGCATTCTTCATAACTGAGCAGTAGCTCAAGGCGCTCCTATGTCTTTTTCTTAGTTTTGGAAGTCAATAAATCCCAAAATAACACTATTACAGTAAAACAAGCTGCATAGCCCAAAGATGGATTTGCTGGCATGATGTCAAATGATTGTTTCCATAGTACTGAGTGCTTACTTTATGACTTTCTTAGAGCTGAGATTTCAAAAGGTTATTATTTTGGCTTGAAGAGAGGCTTGAAAGGATATTCTAGGGGAAAGGAGCATGGCTTAACAATTGCTTACTTCTGGGAGGTTCTGGAACTCCCTCAAAGGCAAAGAAAGAATAACTCATATTTTGAATACTTTGTAGCCAATTGTCTCCAAGAGCAGAAATAACTTAGCTGGTATGTTAAAGAAATAAGCCAATCCTGATGGTTGAACCAAAATTTGAATCTATGGCTTTGAGTAATTATTCACATTGCCAAGAAATGCACATGCTTTGGATATTTTTAGAATGTTCCAGTTTGAAAAGGAAAGCTTCTTAAGCAGTACTGCCCTAGGGAATGGCATACATTTCCCTCATTTTCCCTGCAATCTGGAGCCTCCCTCCATCACAGGTCTAGGTTACTCAGATGTAGCTCAAGGCAGAGTTTATGGAAATAGTTGTCTGTTTTTGTATTTCTGAGCTAAGCCAAGCACCCCCTATTTCAGAGGAAGTGTTTCCATATTAATATTATATAAAAGCAATCAGATATTCTGAAGCCTTTTGGGCGGCTATGATTACAAGATATGGAACCTGCCCCAATATCCACACATTCGTCTTTCCACACCAATGCTATTTGCACTGAATGGCATTGCATATTCAAAGCATTTAACTCTTAATCCCTTGCTACAGTTATAATATTACCATCAGTAAAACCTCCATAATAATTTTTACCTTGCCTCATTCACACAGCTTTCTTAATCATACTCTTTATTCAAACTTAAATAACCTCACAAGATACCAGCCTTAGAACTAGATAGAAGTGATGGTTGTAAAACATTATGAATGTATTAAATGCCACTGAAATATATATTTTAATTATTAATGGCTAATAATTTTTAAATTAATAGTTAATCATGAAGCATAATAACCTCCATCTTATTTTAAAAACTGCCATTTTGGCTTCTGTAAATGCTTGCTTGCTTAAATAATAAGAAAATAAGACTACTCTCATTCCAGAGAAGCCATAAATTATGCCCCAGATAGAGTTGTCAGTGCTGCCACCAGGTCAGGCCTTGACATATGGTCTCATGGCCTCTTCCCAGTACACAGGTCTTCTTTCTCAGAAGGTCCAGAAGTCTAATTCCAAATTTAGGAGTCAAAAAACTAGAAAAAATATAAATAAGGAAAGTTTTCTTCATGTTGGAGACTCAGAATTTGAAAGACACATTTTTCTCAGGGCCTGCATATAATTATAATAAAATGTAACTCCCCTTTCTCTAAGTGTTGCTTATTTTTTTCCCCAGGTCTTCTGTAACAATCATACATAATTTTTATTGAATTTATTGGGGTGACTTTGGTTGATAAAATTATACAGATTTCAGATATATAATTCTGCCATACATCACCTGTATATTGTATTGTGTGTTTTCCACCCCAAGTCAAGTCTCCTTTCATTACCATTTATCACCCAATTTATATTATGTGTATTTTACCTCAATAAAAAAAGAGAAATGACCAATATCAGGAATAAAAGGATAGGTATCACCACTGACCTTATAGTCATTAAAAGAATAATGGGGAATACTACAAAGAACACTATGTCCATCATGCAACAACTTAGATAAAATGGACAAATTCCTTGCAAGACACAAATTACCAAAATGCAAGAAGGTGGGTAGGGTTCTGAAACCTCATGGAGCAGAGCAAACCTACTCCCTATTTATTTATGCCACTAGTATTTAATCTCTGTTACACAACTGAAAACATAACCTAACAGAAACAGGGACCCAGTGTTCCCTGTCTTACTTTCCAAATGCAGAAAAGTTTAAAAAATTCAAGACATTACCTTAATGATCACGCCCTTTTGATATATGTAACCCCAAGCCCAGTCCCACCCTTATTTCTTTCCTTTTCTCAGCTTACTCTTGCTCTCCATTCTCTTTCATCTTCTGGCTTTATATTAGTTCATTTGTGTTGTTGTTTACTCTTTTGTCTCTGCAGCATTATATCCATTAACAATTCACTGCAAAAGCAAAAATAGGGATAATAAAAATTTAAAGGGTACATTGAGCATCTAGCATAAGTAGTTTGCAACAGCCATTGAAAACTAACTGTAGGTTGTTTTTTCCTACTCTGACACTTTCTTTTCTCCTTTTTGAGTATTTTACAGAGTATTCATATGGTCTAGAGAGGCAATGTATCTTAAATGCTCTCCCCCTACTTTTATTCTTGTTGGAATAGTTAAAATGTAGCTACTTGATTTGTGTAATATTCAGCCAAACCTCAGAAACTACTTACAAAAGAGTATTCACAAAACATTTATTTTTTCATCTTTATTTATGGAAATTAACTTTTATAAAGCAAAGAAACCAAAATTCCACTGTGTATAATAGTGCAAATAGCCTAAATGATATATCAGTCTTTACCTGTAGGCACTAATTTTCATGTACTATGAGGTAAATAATATTGCATTCCAAGTGTTTATTCTCCAGTGATTTGGTGAAGACAAATTCTCATTTTTAAATAAAAACTGAACATGCTAATAAATACTTTTCTACAATTGTATTCATTTTCATCTTTGTTTTCTTTTAACTCTTAGGAATTTTCCTACCTGATTTGTTTCTGTACAAAAAGAAAAATATAGGTGCATCAAGAGGCACTATTTAAAATAATATCATAAATATTTTTAATGTAAGATGTGCCCTTTCGGATGATGAAAGTTCACTTAATAGATTCTACTCTGTTTGGAAATAAGAGTAATTATTATTTACTAACCACTGAATACATGTTAAGAATTGTGTCTTCATTCACACTATTGCTTTTTATCAAACCACAAATCTTTCCCCTTCCAAAGTTACATAGCTAGCATTAAATCTGATAGACATAAACACAAAATTTACATAGACTATTTTAAATGTATTTATTTAAAGATATTTTAATGTTGCAAATTGCCAATAATAAATTTAATATGTGATGCTTTCTTTTTTGTGATAGAAGATCAATATAATAATATTTATATCTGAACTTATAAACCTTATATGTGGATAAGCAGTGATTCTATTGGAATCCTTTGCTAGTTCATTGAAAAAAATAAGCTTGCTCTACAGGCTAATTTTATTAAAAAGAATCAATTCTGGATAAATTTTTTTCTATGCCCACATGAATAAAGATAATAATAATGGTTCCCATTTATAGGTGCTTATGATGTGCCAGGCATTGTGCTAGATCCTTTACATACAGGTGCATTATATAACTTTCATAAGAACTACTACCCTGTGTGGCAGCTATTTTATCTCTACTTTACAGTAGAGATAACTACAGTTGAAGAAACTAAGTCTCAGAGAGAATTAAGTAAATTACTCAAATTATCCACCAAGAATGTGTCTTAGCTGAGCCCAAATTCCTGCTTTTAATCATTTCAGAAGCATCACTGCATGACTGAATGCCAAAACATTTGAGTAAAAAGTGTGTGTGTGTGTGTGTGGGGGTGGACTTAGTCATTAATTACTGGTTACTTGGTGTCATATAGACTTCCAGTTGTACTGAATTCAACCAAGGTCTATATTGAATTCCTTTAATCTGATTTCTTATGTGGCTAAAAATCCACGGTGATTGGTTGAATTCTATCAGCTCTAAAGTTTCCAAAAAAGGATTCTTAAAAATTATTTTAAAAAGGGATTCTTAAAAATCTCAATTATGTGATTAAATGACAATCACATATATATGCAAAAAGATGGTAATAATGGAGGAGAAATAATTGTAGTAATAATGAAATAACAAGATAGTAATTAAATATTAGGGTAGGGATATTTGAATTAGAACTTGTGGAAGTTGAAATGTTGAAGTTGAAATGAAGTTTTTCCCTTAAATTTAGAAGTAATATCTTTATATTACCTTAAAATATTAGGAGAAAAGCTATTTCATGAATACTTCCTTCCCCTTAGCAGACTATTCTGCAGAATCCTAGTAAGCTTTCATAGATGATAGCTAAATTTCTTTTTTAACTTTAGGTTTATAACCCAAGAGGAATTCTCTAGACCTTAAGTAGTTTACTATAATGGACAAGAAAGTCTGTTGGAAGATAATTTCAAAAAGAAGTAAAAAATTTAAAACCTATATGAAAGGCTCTTTGTGAACCAGTATTAAGAATATTCTTTTAATAATCTAGAAACTGTAATCTATTGTCAAAATACCCTTATCTTTTTTATTGTGTTTACCAATAAAGAATAATGACAACAAAAAATATTTCACACCTAAGAAAGATAGCTTACTGAAAGGAATACTCATAGATAGTATAAAAATAATCAGCCCTAACCAATTTGGCTTAGTGAATAGAGGGTCGGCCTGTGGACTGAAGGGTTGCAGGTTCGATTCCGGTCAAGGGCATGCACCTTGGTTGTGGGCGCATCCTCAGTAAGGGGTGTGCAGGAGGCAGCTGATTGATGTTTCTAACTCTCCATCTCTCTCCTTTCCTCTATGTAAAAAATCAATAAAATATATTTTAAAAAATAAAAAATAAAGTAATCATAAATATTTTGTTGAGAATTTTAAATAGAACAGTCATCGCTGGCTCATGATAAACATATGAAAAGATTCTATCCCTAGTTTATCATCCCCAAAACATTTCTCAGCCCTGTCTTGATTGATCCTGAATAAAAGTCTTACTTCAGGCAACAACAAAAAAAAGGCCCATTAATGTTGCTCATGCATTTCAACATAAAAATGGAATGGAATCATTGACTACAGGTAGAAATGTGCAAAACTATGCAAGATAAATATGCTACTTTGAGGCTACACATTCACTCCACTTTCGTCTGCCAACTTGATTTTTGAATTGGGCACTCATGGATAAAAAGTATGTGATCTGAAAAAATAGTGTGTGTCCTTTAAAAGTCAGTGTCATGTACTATCATTCCTTTTGGCAAAATTTATGTTACATGGTACTAGAGCTAATGTAACATGATGCATTAAAAACCACACATGATGACTGCAATATGTGTCAGAACAATGAATTGTTATATCAGATACCTGTTCAGCTGTAAATAGGGCCCTCTGTAAGTCCCTGGCAAAAGGATTGTATTCTCTCCTTACCTGTATAGAACTCCTATTATCTAAAATATGCAGCTGTCCAACATCCTTACTCTGTGGCCTGTGGCCATTTAAGTTGTATGTTCAATACACTCAGACAATGAGAACACAGCACATTATGAAAGCTATAGTTGGAGATATTTTTGTTTTCATAGGAATTTTTCTTCCAAAGATCCAATGGCTATATCTTCCCCTCCCCTCAATGAAGAGACATACTCATTGAGCTCTAATGGAGTCTAAGGAGAAAGCGCTTTGGACTGCTAATAATAGAAGTCTATAAACATTAGCTTAAATGCCTAAGGATTTGTTTTTCTCAGGTCAGATGACTAGAGATAGACAGCTGCTGGTTTGGGTTTAGCAGCTCAAAGATGTCAGGACTGTTGTCTCTGAAATGTTTGTCTTCCCCTCATGGTTTAAAGATGGATGTTTCACTCCGGTTATTCCGTCTACTTTCATGAAAGAAGGGGGAAGGGACAGTTCCCTATATTTGTCCCTTTTATCAAGAAATTCAAAGCATTTTTAGCACCACCTACATATTTACATCTAAATTTATTTGCCCAGAATTGTGCACCTGGTCACTTCCAGTTGCAAGAGAGGTTGAGAAAGTAAACCCTGCAACAGAATCAGGTATGGAAGAGGGTTTGGGGAATTAATGTTGGGTAAGCTAGTTAATAGTATCTTCCTTAGATGTCACTAACAGTTTATAAATAGAGTATGGGGGAGACTTTAAACAGCGATAAATTATTATGGTAAAAAAATTAATATTGACTTCTACCTCACAGTAGACATACCTGCATAATACTCTCCTCTTAGGATTCACCAGAGACCACACACAGCATACCTATTCCGCAGATATATCAGCATCGTCGGACCTACTTGGTCAGATGGCCTGAATAGCAGGGAAGCTTGCACTGCAGCCTAGTTCTGATGCAGAGCCCATTCTTGCTCTGTGTCCCACTCAAAGCTGGCAATCTTCTGAATCACTTGATTAACGAGTCAGCTCAGTATTCTCCAATGCAGTATAAGAACAATTCCACTTATTTGGAAAGTGATTCTGGAGGCCAGAAGTGAAAACTGGATAAATGAAACAGGGAAAGAAGAAAAGCAGATGCAAGCGTGGATTACTGAGTTCACATTTGCTACAGATGATCGATGCTTGATTCCATGAGACCATCTGAAGAGCCATATGAAATGTGTCTCAAAACTGCCTGCTGCCTGGAGAATGAAAGGGTGGAATGTCGATCCACAGGCTTCCATCCCCCTGCTGTGTTGTGCTGTGCATACATGTGTACTGAGCAGTTTCCCATACCTACCTTCTGTCTCAGTGGGTCTCATAGCCCAAGTGGTACTCATGGCCCAGGTGGGGTTCACTCAATGTTGGTCAAAGCCCGAGTTTGATTGGGTGCCGCTGCAGTGGCTCCAATAAGAGGGAAGGCCATGAGAATTTGAAAAGATGAACAAGTGGCAGGAAAGGAAGGGGATGCTCTGAATCTCTTCAGAAGAGGTATATACTTCCTAATGAATGAAATATTTCAAGTCTTTCAAGTACCTAGAGGTAATTAGCAGAGACACTTCACAAAAATATACTCTTATCAATAGTACTTCTTTATTTAACTAATCTTTCTAGGGGTGTCTTCTCCAATTGGCCACCTAGTTTTATGAAAATAGAACTGTACAATATCAGAGCAGTCGCACATTGGCCCCCATATAAGCCTTGTAGTTTGCTGGCCACCTTTAGAGTTCCATCCAGGAGGGTAAAAGCATGACCAGTCTTTTGTTTTCATAAAAATTAGAAATCGATCTCAGTGCCATATTTAACTTTTCTTTAACTCAGCAAATACATACCGTGGACCTATGAGGCACTAAGGCATATCTGAAGCTTGGTGCTGGGGAGACAAAGATTAATATAATGTGGTCTCTAATCCTGAGGATCTTGCAGTCAATTGGGGAAGACTGGCATGAAGGAATGATGAAATTGAGTTTATAGCCCTATAAGTGTAGGGGGAAAACAACTGTATTTATAATTTTGGATAGTGTGGGCAGTATTTTTTAATAAAATAGTGTTCATACCATCCAAAATTAGCAATGGAAGAATTGCTATTCAGGGGGGAGATGGCTAGACTTTCTTCTTGTTTTACCAGATTGCCCCAGCCCTGGGATCTCTTTATTCCTCAATTTCAAATGTTGATTAACTTACCTCTTATAGTTTGACTGAGGCCCAGGATAGAATATTAAAAAGAACTCAATTAAAGTTTAGGGTTAACAGAAAACAAAACAAAACAAAACAAAAACGGTGCCCAAAAGTAAGAAATGCAACTTACACAGTTTCTATTTCAAGTGCCGTAGGTTAGTCCTGATCCCTCCCATGGTTAGTACTTTCTTATGGTTAAGTACTCTTATATACTCTAGTATATAAGAAAGGGCCTTCAGTAGGTCTGTCTCCTGAAATGCCAGACCCAAAGATCAAGTCCTGGAGATAGACAGTGTGTGTGAGAGAGAGGGGATGTTTCAGATTATTTTAGTAGCCTACTTGCTGAAATGGAAGGTTCCATGGCATTATTAAATGGGAAAAAAGTAGTTTTAAAGCAGCATTCAATAATTTGATAAATATTTATTGAGTGCCAGTGATGTGTCAGGCATTGCTACATGCTGGGATACAGTGATAAGTAAGTCCAACATGGGTACTTTTTATATGGAGTAAACAGTCAAATATGAATTCAGTATAATCTCATTAATGATAAACTACATTTCTGTTTTCATTTGACTGTATGTCCTACTGTGTTCTTAGTTTCCTACTTAGGACCTCCTTCCTAGGTGACATTTACTTAATGAACACTATGTATGGGGCTTAATAAGTACCAGCACTATCCTAAACACTTTATAAATATTAACTCATTTCAGCCCTATAACAACCTTATGAGGTAGGTACTATTATTATTATCACCCACATCTTACAGATGAAGAAACTGGCACATAAAGAGGTTAGTAACTTGTCCAAGTTTGCAGTTAGTGAGAAGCAAAGCTAGGATGTGACCCTAGACAGTTGGGCCCCAACTGTAAAGTTAAAGCTCTTTACAACTACTGTAAACTGACAGGAGGAACCATTTCACCTGATCCCCTATCCTTAGCAGTGTAGCCAAACTTCATGATCTAAACACATGGCCTCAAGCATACAATGTAGTACTCACAGACACAGACAAACATGCTGTCCTCGAGGGCTTGGGCCTGGGCCTGGGTACATAGCAGCAGTGGCAGACGTGTTTTGGCTGGTGCATTACATTTATTTATTACTGGCTTACAGGAAAGTCATCAATACAAAATCATTCAAACAAAGAAGAAAGGGATAAAAGGGTGGAAGTAGAGTTGAGGTTGGGGGAGATAGGAGGTATTTACATTAGAAAACTTAGGGTGAGGGGAACTCCTGCAAATCAGCCCAAAACCGAGCTCTGAAGTTTAGAAAACAAGGCAAAAAGGAAAACATGAAGAGTTATATGGCTTTTGTTATCTGACTGAAAGAAGATTTTTGACAGTAACAAGAGCCCTAGTTGCACAATCTTTTGGTTTGTGGGTTTGGCGGCCGCTGTTGCTTCTTTGCCCTATGGGATTGCTCAGTAACTTTATATGAATGAGCTACTGGTTTTCTAATTATAGCATTTAACTTGGGTGAGTCTTCTGGGTTTTTTTTTTATTCCACTCACCCCCATACTCCCAAGTATTTCATTGCTCTGCTGCTTCATTTGAAATTGCATTTCAAATGCAATTGGACGGCAATAGTCACTGAGGTTAGCTCCTGCTGTGTACAGAACACAGGTGTAGATTAGAGGAGGGAGATTTATGGAAGATAAGATTCTTGCCTCTAAAGAAGCTTATAATCCAACTAGGAGAGTGAGCACACACTTGTGAAGGTCTCAATAGTTTTTAAGGAAAAAATGAAAAATAATATTGGTTGATTCCAAAGTATGGGGGGAGCGTTGAACAAGGGGGGTGGTCTGTTGTGGTAGATTTTCTCCAGGAGGTGGGGCTTGATCTTGGATTTAAAATAAGGGTATTAGCCCAGCTGATGTGGCTCAGTGGTTGAGTGTGGACCTATGAACAAGGTCACTGTTCGATTCCCGTCAGGGCACATGCCCAGGTTTCACACTTGATCCCCCGTACGGAACGTGTGGGAGGCAGCTGATCCATGATTCTATCATTGGTGTTTTTCTTTCTTTCCCTTCCTCTCTGAAATTAATAAAAATAGATTAAAAAATAAACTAAGGGTATTGGACTGGCATGGTGGAAGGGTGTTCCAGAGCTAGCCCTGAGAGCCAGAATGCATCAATCAAGTGTATGGAAGGGAAAATATACTAGATGCCCCGCCTTCCTTGGGGAACTTCATCAGGAGGAGACTGATACAGAGGGGCACCTCATTTTATGCAAAATACTTAAAAAAAAATAAAACAATGGTAGAAAGTTATTGAGCATCTACAGTGCATCAGGCATTGAGCTTTAATCTTCCTCTCTACTCTGTAAAACGGGTATTATTTCCACTTCGCCTCCAAGGCTGCAGGCTCCGTGGGAAGGTTAAGTAGCTCCTGAGCCCAATGTCATCCGGCTTTTAAAGGGTGGAAACCGAATGTCAGTTGGTTTGCCCACCAGGCCCACGCTTTTGTGAGCCACATATATTTTTGTAAATTAAATATTTAAGACTAGAGGCCCGGTGCACGGAATTTGTGCATGGGAGGGGAGGGGATGTCCCTCAGCCCAGCCTGCACTCTCAATGGGGCCGATGGCTGGCTCTCCCCCAGCTCAGGCCTTAGCCCCAGTAGTGACCACCCAGCCCTGGGGACACCCCACACTCACAGCGGCCAAAGGGCGAGCTGCCCAGAACCCAGTCACTGCGAGGCACTGGGGGTACAGGCGCCGGATGCAGAGGGCTCGGCCAGGTGTGCCCAACCTTGACTGCGGAGATCAGAAGGACTTGGGAGGAGGGCGTGGGGGTCTCTCGCCTTCTGGACCTTCGGGCCAGGTGTCCACCTCTCCCTGTGAAGGCTGCTCTTTGGATTGCCCTGCTACGAATGCAGCGCCTCCCCAGCTCCCCAGCTCCTGTTCTCCCGCCTTCCCTGCCATGCCCAGAGATGCTCCGCTGCAGACCCAGGACCCCTTAGGCACCTCTTCCAGTGCCTCTGCCAAAGCACAGCACCTGTACTTTTCCAGCTCTCTCTCTTTCCCTCTTGAAATTGAAAGTTATTGAGGTCACTCAGGAGTGTTGCTCCAGCAGTTTTCTTCCCCTCCCCCACTGCCCCCCCCCCCCCCCCCGCCCCGCGCTGCTTGGCCCCGCCCCCGCTCCTGATTGGCTAGCAGCATAGCAAAGGTACGGTCAAATTTGCATATTACTCTTTTATTAGATAGGATACACCCTCGGTGACGATTACTTGACTGAGGCCTATAGTCATTTCCTTTATGGGGTACGTATCTACAAACACTTTTTGCATGGGTCTTGGGTGGAGGGTAAGCATTTTCTTGACTACCTGCATGACGATACATCGCTTCGCCCTGTTTGACACCAGATAACGACACCGAAAATATCTTTAATACGATTTTTAGGTTACTCTGTCCATTAAGTGGGTAATCTCGCAAAGCAATGTCACCGCCCAGCGGGTCTGGAGGGGAGATACTGAAGTTTCTCCAACACATCCAGGCTGTGACGGCCCCGAAAAGTGTGTAACTTGTGTTCACACCAAAATGAGGAAAGCGCCCTAAAAGGAGTGCTGCGGCGAGAGACGGAGGCAGGCTCCTCGGAAGGATAACTGAGTGGCTGCGGGCCCAGCGGGAGCGAAGAGCCGCCCGTCCTGTCAGAGTCCCCCCCGCCCCGGGCGTGGCAGGGGCGCCGGCCTGCGCCAGGGCTTGCGCATGCGCGCGGGGTCGTGGTGACTCCGCCGACGCGACCGCCTCCTCCGCGCGCGCTCGCTGCACGGTTACCCAGCCTCTCTGCCCCTCCTTCCCGCGGCGCTCGAGGGACCATGGCCGATCCTCGCGTGAGACAAATCAAGATCAAAACCGGCGTGGTGAAGCGGTAAGGAGCCGCGAACGGCGCAGCCGCCAGCGCCTCCTCTCCCTCGCCCCTTGGCGGCCCGAGAGACTGGGCGGAGCGCAGGCCTCAGGCGGGCGTGGGAGTCCAGGCCTCACCTGCCCCGCGGATGGCGGGGCCGGGCCGGAGCTGGGCGCGCCCCCGGTGCCGGAGCTCGCGGTTCGGGGCACGCCCCTCCCATTGCCTCTGCCCCTCGATTCTCCCCCCTCCCTCCGTGAACGGTTAGGGTCGGCGGCGGCCCGGCCCTCGGGCGTCCGCGAGCGGGGCGGGGCGGGGCGGGGCGGCGAGCGGGAGGCGGGGCCGGGCTTCGATAGCCCCGCCCCTGCGCGCGCCGCGCCTCCACGCCCACCGACCGCGGGGAGGCGGGGACCGCGGGCCCGTTCTGAAGTTTCGGGGGCCGCCAGGAGCCCGGCCCTGATTAAAAAAAAAAACAAAACACGAGGCCTTGGTGACGCCCGCAGACGAACGTGGCGGCGGCCTCGCAGTCTGGGAGGACGGGGGCGGGAACTTCAGCTCCCGCCTTCAGCGTCTGGGGTCTCACTCTCCCCACCCCGCGTTCCTGAGCTCGACCGGAGGTTGTGGGGTGCTGTCTTCAGTAAATGCCGCGGACTCGGCTGTAATCCCTGGCAGCCGTTAGGCACGTCCGTGCTTATTAGGACTTAATGTTCCGACCCACGAAGGTCAAACTTTTTGAGAGGCGTTCCCGCACAGCAGGCAGACGGGCTTAGGAAGGAGCAGGTAGTAGCAATGCCTCATCCCAGTCAGCTGGCTTTTTTCCTCTCTGCCCACCGTTTGTCCCTTTTTAACGTTTTTTGTTTGTTTGTTTGGTTGTTTGTTTTTTCCCCACCAGAAGTAAGACCAGCAAAGGGGAGAAAAAAATCCACTTTTTAAGCTGTTTCCCTCAGGCTGAGATAGCACAACAGGACACTGTACTTTGCTGGAGGCTTCCATTATGAAGGCAGAGAGGAAATGGTGTGAGGAGCAGTCAATGCACACACAGCGTCTTCGGAAGGTAGACAGTGGGTTCAGACCTCAATCCTGCCACTTATTTTGTATTGCTGACTACTGATACTTTGCATCACGCCCCAGGTGCCTCGGTGTCATCGTTTGTAACACGGGAAAGTACCCACCTCCTGCAGTTGTTGCAAGAAGTGCCTGCTGTGCATACTCTTTAATATAGTGTGTGGCAGGTAGCCAGCGGCTGGTAAATGTTAATATTGTTTGTATTCCCGTTTTACAGATGAAGAACCGAGGTTTGATGAAGTTAAAAGAGAAAAGCCAAACTTGTCCCAGATCACAGTTCAGTTAGTGGCAGAGCAAAGGTTTCTATCCATAGCCTCCTGCTTTAAGTACACTTCAAAAGAGTATTTTTTTAAATGTGTGATAATAGGAAGGGAATTGAGATATATATCTCTCAACATATATCTATGTATTTGTATTTAAAGGATTGTTTCAATTACAGTTGATATATATAATTAAAAATATAAATATCCTATATAATAAGAGGCTAATATGCAAATTGTCCCCTCTACCAGGAGTTCGACTGGGAGTTTGACCGGGGGCAAGGCCAGCCAGCCAGTATCCTGCGTCCCCTGCCCCAGGCTGGCTCAGCCCAATCCAAGCGAGCATCCCAGACCCCATCCGTGCATGAATTCATGCACCGGGCCTCTAGTATATACACACACACACACACACACACACACATATATATATATATATAAATTTAAAATATGAATAATTTGCACCATTACTCACCCCAGCATTCTATTGTTCACTTTTGCTAGACTTACTTTGTGACATTTTAATAAGTCTATTTAGTGGAAGCACCAGGTTATAATGAAAAGTGCTTTAGATAGAAAATCATGAGAAATGACTTCTAATGGTAGATTCCCATTAATTACCTATATGATTTTGTCATTTCTCATTCTAATGATCTATACTAATTTATAAAATTACTCAGTTCAAGTATTATATGGTTACTGTACATATTCTAGAGAAAACAAAGTCATTTAGATAATTACTATAGGAAGCTAAGTTTTTAGGC
Organism: Antrozous pallidus; assembly: GCA_027563665.1. NCBI lineage: Eukaryota > Metazoa > Chordata > Mammalia > Chiroptera > Vespertilionidae > Antrozous > Antrozous pallidus. The sequence continues at coordinate 43,640,384 of CM050512.1, read as the reverse complement.
TTTCAAACATTCCCAAATACCTATGGAAACTGCTTGGAGATAAAGTTTTATTTTCATCTTATTTCAATAATAGAGCATTATCAGATTTTAATTTTAATTCTCCATACTTCATCACATTAAATAATACATTTTTGTGAAACCTGCATAATTTACTATATATTAAATTGCTTGTAAATTAATGAAAATGTCTACATACATTTTTTATGGCTTTTTTATTGACTTTTTGGAGTGGAGTTCCCCATATGTACTAAAATTAGATGTGTGTATGTTTTTAATCCTAAAATTTCTACTTAGCTATTTATTACACATATTTTGCTTTGGTAGATAACCATCTAATTCTATAAATATTGTTTCCTACTTTCCTTCTCTCATTATTTTTCTCTGGAATTTAAATATAACTCTTTCCATCTTCTGACTTAGTATCTTATTTTTAAAGTTTTCCATTGTAATTCAGCAAAGAAAAAAAATAGATGAGGGAGATATAGCAACATATCAATTATTGCTGGGGCTGAATGATCATGGGGCTTCATTATATTCTCTATATGTTTAAATATTTTTTCATAATAAAAAGGTTTTTAAAGGTATGCATTTTTCTCCTCTCTCCAAATTTAGTTTCAAAGATTTCTTGATTAGTTTTGTGATTCAGACATATTCCGGGTTTTGTTGACACTGGTTTCTAAAAGCAGTGGTCAAAAAACCAATTTCTGTTTTCATCACCTTTTTTCTAGTTAGATGTTCATTTCCCATAGCCCTGTGTCTCTTCAGAAGTCACAACTTTTATTTGGAGAAGAGATTTAAAGTGAGGACTTCACACTTTGAATTCCTTCAGTTTTCTTTCCAGGAATTGAGAGCCACTAGAAATATATTCCATGTATTGGTCCTAGAGTTCAGTTTGATTAGGCTATAATAGGGAGGGTGTATTCTTGGAATTTTAAGTATTTAATCAAGTCCCCTAGAATCCTTCAGGTTATCCAAAAGTGTTGTTTAGTGGACGGCTTCAGGAAGAAATCTGGGCAGGCAGATAGAATATTACAGGAATATGGAAACAAGACAATAAATAGGTGGTGATGGGCATCAGGGAACCCAAACAGTGAGTGGGTGTTTCAGCAAGTTGGCAAAGTAGTGAAGGCAATTAGTGGATGGCAGCCATTTTAGAAATGAAAAGAAACAGGTTTCAATGCCATTATTAAAGGCCCTAGGAAAATAGAAGCCTCAGGGACCCTAATCTTAGAGAAACTTTGTTACCTTGCGTGGTAACAAAGGTAAAATATCTGATTTTGAAAATGGATGTTAAGAGAGATTAGATTCCTAGGAACAAGGAAAGAGTACAGTTACTAGGAATGGTTTATAAAATGGGAATTGGACAGCAACGAGGCTGACTTGGTTCTGAGCCTCTGACTCCTAGGACTCCTTACATATCCCCTTCCCAGCAACAGGATTCTTTTTTTCAGGACTAATACTGGCTGTGAAGCTAGAGAAATGTGCGTACTTTGGGCTGGGTGGGTAATTGTACTAAGTTTCTTCAAGCAGCAGCCTTTGTTCACATGTGACTTACTGTTAAGTGGGTATTAGTTGGTAAGGCTCTTTTTAAACGTTTGGATCCATGATCCAGAAAGATTGCTGGATGTAATAATATCTGTGACCGGATCATAGCTAATCTGGCAGCCCTAGCAGGAAGTTACCAAATATCATTCCAATTTTCTTCTCCAATGTAGAACTGTCAAATCCTCCCCCATCTTTTTTAATGTCTAGGTGGCATCAGTACCCTGGTTTACTTGGGACTGAAGGGTTTCTGAGCTGTGGAAGCTTCAGTGCTAAATCTGGGAAAGTTCTAGGCAAACTAGAATGATTGGTATTTATACCTCTTCTGTAACTAGCTAATATAGCACTGTTTTCTGTGTTATTTGAGACTATTTGCTGATAGTACAACTGTGAATTGAATGTTGTACCTTACTTACACTAAAATTTTAATGCATTCTGTAAATATGAATCCATGCCAGAAAATATATGGTCTCTCAGCTAAATAAATATGTCCAAAATAAATTTCCAAATAAAATTTATGTTTATTTGTTTTTAACCAAAGTTATAATAAATTCAAGAAATTCTTTAGCAAGGAAATGTTTTCATCCATTTAACATAAAAGGATATTTAATAACTTTAAAGGCAATTTATTTTAAATAAAACCTGCTAAAGTAGCCCACTGGTGAGTGAATTAGTTGATTTAAAATACTTTCTTAAATATATTTTTTTGTAACCATTTTAGATTGGTATTGGCTTAAAATCCAGTGTGAACAAAGAATGTTAAAGCATTGGAAATAGCACTGACTTTGGCCCAGAGTTTCCCTCTGATTAAATGAAAGTGACATCAGTAGATTAGAATGAGACTAGGACAATTCACACTGCAATTGTGTTAGTTTAACTTTAACAATCTTTTAACACTCTTGTTTAAATGTAGCTGACATACCATAATTACAAATCTACAAGCCTTGATTATAGAATTTTACATCATGAATCTGTGGGGAAGTTGTATTGATTTTTTTTTTTTAATAAAGCAAAGCGCCTTCCCCAAACTGTAGCATCTCCCCAAGTTTGTTTATACCTGTACCTGTGATATAGCTGTGTGTATATATACATATATACATATATATACACATACCATATACAGAAGGCATAAAAACAACATAAAAGTTAAGTAAAATCTTCATGTTATTAAATTTTTATATTCATACTAGAGGCCCGATGCACGAATTCCTGCACAGGTGGATTCAGCCGACCAGCCCCACCCCCAATTGGGGTGGGGGGCAGATTGGGGATGGGGCCGGTCAGGGGGAGTCGTCACAGTCGGTTGGCAGGCTGGCCCCATTCCCTGGTCAAACCCCTTATTAAACTCCTGATCGAACTCTCTGGCAAGGGGACAATTTGCATATTAGCCTTTCATTATATAGGACATATCTTGTGTATATTTTATATATACTAAATATACATATTATACTGACATAAAAGTGAAAGATATGAATGACACTATACTTGTGTAGGCTTAGCGATATCGTTTTTCCACTTTAGCTTTAGCTGTTTTTACACTTACCATATTTAAAATAATGATGGATAGAAGAATGGTGGACAATATGTGGGAGAGGTTAAGGACATAGCCCTGTAAATTATTCCTATAAACTTTAGTAACTTTTTAATCTTATTTTCTCCTCTTTTCCTACATCATACCATTCGATTTGAGTTAAAGCCAAAATGACCAACTCTCTACCTTGAAATTTAGCCAACTCTTTTTAGAATTTCTGTAATGTACCCAGTTCTGCAAACTGATAGTCAAAGGCAGTGTCAAAATGGATTATAGGTGGTCAGCTCTTCACCACCTTCTGCCACCTACTTGGCAAGCAGTGACTCTTAGCTACACAGCTGGCAACCAGATGTCTCTTCAAGCTGGAAAGGGAGAAAGCTAAGGCCACTCATGACCATGGTCTTTCCAACACAATATTATTCTGCAAGTTGAATATGGGAATATAAGATATTTTGACCCGTTTGTGTATGTCTTTGTCTGTGAATGTATTCTATTTTCATTGCATTTTTTATTTGGTAGGATATTTTGAAAATCTGTATTAATCAAAGTTGAAACATTTTGTTAATAATAGTAGTTTAGAACCTTTAGAAAATAAATGCTTAGATGTGCAATCTATTTTATTTCCAACAATACATTTATAGAAGAATATAATTTCTATTGTGAAGCTGTTTTATGTGCCCAAATACTAGTAGAGCTGTTTTTAAAATAACATCATAAATGTGACTAATCCAAGATCACTTATTTATTAGGTATATTTGAAATGCTTCTTTCTGAGTCCATTTCCCTCTTTCTCTCTCTTTGCCTGTAAGTAATTATTACCTTGAATTTGGTTTTTATAATTCCCGTGCATATCTTTAAATTTTTAAACTATATGAAGATATACATAAACCATATGACAGTATTGTTCTGCTCATTAACAACTTTGTATAAAGATAGATAGAGCCTTGGCCAGTGTGGCTCAGTTGGTTGAAGCATCATCCCGGACACCAATGAGTCATGGGTTTGATTCCCGTCAGGGCACATATCCAGGTTGCAGGTTGAATCTCTGGTCAGGCACGTGTAGGAGGTGGCTAATCAAGGTTTCTCTCTCTAATATCTTTTTTTAAAAAGTTGATTTTAAAGAGAGGGGAAGGGAGGAAAGAAACATCCATTTGTTGTTCCACTTATATATGCATTCATTGGTTGCTTCTTATATATGCTCTGACTAAAGATTGAACCCTCAACCATGGTCGACGGTCTATAACTTACCCACCCAAGGAGTGTTTTCTCTCTCTCCTCCCCTCTCTAAAAATCAATAAAATTAAAAAATTAAAAAATTAAAAAAAATTTTAAGATAGATAAACACAGAGAGGAGAGAGAGGACGAACCTGGTCGTATTGGTTGTTTTTTGAGAGAGAAGCTGTATAACTGGAGGACAGGGTTGGGAGGAAGTTCTTATAACTTTAAATCATGTATTACCTTTAAAAATATAAATTAAAATTTAAAAATTTTTTACATAGTGTCATATTATGGGAACATTTCTATAATTTTTGTGCATATTTTTTGAGATTTATTATTGTTTAAACATATAGTTCTAATTCATTCTCTTTTATTTTTTCATTCTATTGTTGAATGACATTTAGTTTTATTTTTTCCCCACAACCCTGGGTGAAGAGCCTTCCTGAGAGAAGAAACAATAAATACAAAGGCTTGAAAAAGAGTAAAGTTGGTCAGTTTGAGGGGCAGCAACTAAGTGAGAGGAGGAGAAGGGGTAGGAGCACTCTGCAAAGTCGGAGAAAATCTTATAGGACCTAGTGTGTAAGGACTTCAGCTCAGGTCTCAGATCTGTAAAAGTTTCTAAGCTCTCTCCAAAGGTAGTGCTCCCTTCTCTGTGCTCTCAAAGAACTTTGTAGTTTTCACTAAGATAGTACTAAAAATACATTTAAGCTATCTGTTCCATCCACTGTACTATTGGTTTCAAAAGTATGGTCTAGAGATCCCTTGGGACCCCTGATATCTTTTCAGGGTATCTACAGAGTTAAAGTACTATTTGTCTTGTTCACTTTCATTTGCTCATAACTGTACAGTGAAGTTTTCCAGATGCTATATGATATGTAATATTGCAACAGATTAAATGCAGAAGCATATGAGAATTCAGATGCTTTTAGGGGAAATAATAGTTTTATAAAAATAAATTATTCTTGTTTTTTAAATCCTCACCCCAGGGTATGTTTATTGATTTTATAGAGAGAGGAGGGAGAGAGTTAGAGAAATGCCGGTGTGAGAGAGACATTGGTTGGTTGCCTTCGGTCCATGCCCCCAACCAGTAATCAAACCCACAACCTAGGTATGCGCCTTGACCAGGATATGATATGATCTGTCAACCTTCTGGTGTACAGGATAACACTCCAACCAACTGAGCCACCAGGCCAGAGCAAAATAGGTTATGTTGTATGTGAAAATTAACAACCTATTAATTTTAAAATGCTTTTATACATATTTGCTTATAATTAAATTATACAGTAATGAATTTTCTTCTATATCTATAGTTTTACAAATGTGAAGGTATATCTCTAGAACAAATTCCTATAAGTGGAAATGCTGGTTTAGGGGAAGAGAAACTTTTTTTTTCTACAGAGTGGGCAAAAGTAAATTCACAGTTGTAATACAAACAAATAATACAGTCCTATCTAATAAAAGAGTAATATGCAAATTGACTGTACCTCTGATCAAGCCATTCCCACAGCCACACCCACCAGCCAATCAGGAGCAAATTATGCAAATAAACCCCAACCAAGATGGCTCCCGCCACTGAGAGCAGGAGGGAGGCTTGGGTTTTCCTGGCAGTGGAGGAAACCAAGCTTTCCGCTTGCCTTTGCCGGCCTAGGCCTCCACTCAATGTTACAAAGTTTCAATTATGGAAGATACATAATCCCAACAAAAATGGTGGCAGCCATGGAGCTGAAGAGAGAAGAGGCTAGGGTTGCCAGGGTGATGGAGGAAGCCAAACTTCTGCAGCCCTATCCCAGGCCTCCACTCTATGCTACAAAGTTTCAAAAAGAAATGGCTGCCACCACAGAACGAGCAGAAGGCTTGGCTCCGCTCCAGGCTACAATGTTTCATTTGTGGAACATAAATTAATCCCAGATCCCAGGGCCTCTGCTTGGGTCGCTGGGGGGTATGACTGGTCTGCAAACCACCCCAAGGGAACCCTCACTCTGATCTAGGACACCCTTCAGGGCAAACCAGTTGGTCCCTACCCATGCACCAGGCCTCTATCCTATCTAATAGAGTAATTTGCAGATTGACCATCACTGCAACACACAAGAGGGCTGCCTCCATGTGGTCAAAGATCCTCCCCCCATGTGGACAAAAGATGGCCTCTAGTAATAAATAATAATCCAAGAATAAGTTTATGGGACCTCAGAGGGAAGGTAGGGGAGGGTGGGGGAAAGGAGGCAAGATCAACCAAAGGACTTGTATGCATGAATGTAAGCCTAACCAATGGACATGAACACCAGGGGGATGAGGACATGAGTGGGGGGAGAAATAGGGGGGTTAATAGAGGGATAAGGACACATATGTAATACCTTAATCAATAAAGAAATTAAAAAAAATAAGTTTATGAACTCACAACTGTAAACCTATTTTTGTCTTACTCTGTACTAAATAAATTCTCTGGCTGGGGCCCTGAAAATTAGACTGACAAAAGATAGATTAATAATAAAAACAAATAGAAGTTTATTAAAATGCAAACACATGGGAATACTCAGTATTGATTAACTCAAGAGTGATTATGAGACTTGGCCTTCTATGGCATCTTAAAAAAAGAACAATAAATTTGTACAGAAGTGACAAACTAAAGGAAAAGGACTTTGGGTTTCCGACAAATTGTGAAAAGGTAAATATTTGTGGGAGAACTAATGGAAGATGAGGGCTAATTGGTAAAGTTTGTCACATCGATTCCTTTGGTGCCATCTCAAGGCTAAGGGTCTAGAGTTGTCTTTGGTCATTAACTTTTGTCTTCTAGTAGAGAGGAGAGGGGGGACACTTTCACATATGATCTGCTTTTAGGTAAACAGGGGGAGGGCAGATAACATATCTGCTTTTTCTCAGTTGTCTTCAGTTCAAAATTATTCTTATGCCAAGGTGGCATATTTTGGGGTGACATTCTACTACCCTTAACTGGCTCAATTAGCTCATGTGTTCTAAAATTTGAGAGCTACAGGAAAACCTTGATATAATAGACTAATTCAGCAAGGGAGTGTCGTGTCCATTAAAGCCAAAGATTCATCTATATATATAAAAGCCCAAGTGGCTGAATGACCAGTCAACTGGTTGCTATGATGCACACTGACCACAAGGGGAAAGACATTCAATGCAGGAGCTGCCCCCTAGGGGTCAGTGTGCTCCCATAGTGCCAGTGCCACTCAGCTGACTGAAGGGCACCAGATGTCAGGCTCACAGCTGGCAAGTGCAGCTGCGGCAGTAAGAGCATCTCCCACCTCCGTGGCAGCATGCTACCCAGTGGCAGTGGCACAGGCACAGCGGGGCTGGAATGAGCAGGAGTGGTGCAGCGCTTGGCCCCACTCCTATATCCCTTGGGGGATGTCGGCCTGGCCTGCGGGGATTGAGCTGAAACTAGCAGTCCAACATCCCCCGGAGGGGTCTCAGATTGCTATAGGGAGCAGGCCAGTCTGAGGGCCCCCACTGGTGTGTGAATTTGTATGTTAAAAATTTGACAAATTAGTTTACCTGCTTTTACTTATGTAGACACATTTGTGTAAGTAAAATTAAATATGTAAAAGTTTTCTATGTGTATTACAATAATTTTAAATTTTACTGAATAGATCTACTAAATGCATGCATTCACCAGTCATCAAGAGTAAACAAATGCACATGGCTGGGGCTTGGCTTAGTGCAAGTAGGAACACTGGCTAGTGGTTGTTAAAACTGCTACAGAAAGTCACCACACAACAACAGAACCAGTTACCACATGCAGTGAGGTGTGATAACATGCTAATCATTTATTGATCATTATTTATGAGCAGTAACTCTTAGATTTAAATATGTAGACTATAGTTGTAGATATGTAATGTTTATTTGTTGGTGAAATTACTGCAGTGTTTTTCCCAACACATGGCCTGTTTGCTAAAATTTGTTAGAAATAACAAAAACGGTTAATCCTATAGAATAAAACTGCAGTATGCAAATTGACTGAACAGTGGAATGACCAATTGGCAGGTAGGTGGGCTGGGAGCAGGCAGTGCAAGACCAGACAAGGAACATGCCAGCGGAGAGAGGGAATGGACAACATTGGGGGGGGGGGGCAGGTGGCAGCAACTAGCGGTGGTGTGATGGGAGGTCGGGGCCATGCTGGCTGGCGCCATCCCCTGATTGGCCACCTGGTTGCCTCCCACAGAGGGAGGCCAGACTGCATGCGGCTTAGGCTAAGCCATCAGTAGGACATCCCCTGAGGGCTCCCAGACTGTGAGAGGGCACAAGCCGGGCTAAGGGACCACCCTCCCTGGCCCCCAGTGTACTAATTTTTGTGCACTGGGCCTCTAGTTTAATTATATATACATACTAGGGGCCCAGTGCACGAAATTCATGCACTGGATGTGGGTGGTCCCTCAGCCCAACCTGCCCCCTCCCACATACTGGGAGCCCTCAGGAGGTGTCCTACTGATGGCTCACCCCCGGCCTGCCCAAGGCTAAAAGCCTCTGGCTGAGGCTTTCTGTCCTTGGGCAGGGGGCCTCGGTCAGGGGACCCCAGCGAAGCGATCGCCCTGTGAACAGGGGCCCATTGCTGGTGGACTTTGCCCCCAGTCCCAGCCTGCCTTGGGCAGCAGCCATCTTGATTGGGTGCTAATTTCCATATCACTCCTGATTGGCTTGTGGGCATGGCTTATTGGGTATAGCTAAGATATGGTCAATTTGCATATTACTCTTATTAGATAGGGTATATACGTGTGTGTGTGTGTGTGTGTGTGTGTGTACACACACACACACACACACACGTATGCACTTTAAAATTAATAGGGTGTTAATTTTCACATATGACATAGGGACTGGAAATTTTGTTCATTAAGTTCGAAGTCCATTAAATCGAGGTCCACAGAATTAGGGTTTACTGTGTTGGCAGATTGCCCTTTTATCTACTTATAATTTCACACAATATTTTAAAATGTAGTTTAACATCCTTTTGGTCTGGAAAAAATTTAACTGTGTAAGTGGACAAGCCCAATAATGTTTAGTTTTTATAGGAAAATACTTTCCACATTGTTGAAAATGACAAGAACTGATGAGGCATACAGGTATGCTAAACAATTGAAATTAATTTCACTTCTCAAAATAGTTCTCGAAGGAGAAAATGTCCTTTTGAAAAACAAAATTGTAGAGCTGTCAAAGTACCCCTTAGAGATTCTCTCCTATCCTTCTCTCTCCCTGATCCCCTACTTTCTATCTTGTTACCCCAACCAAACAAGAGAGGTAGTTAATTTGCTCAGGATTACCCAGCCAATTACTGGTAGAGCCAGAATTGGGAAACTTTTTAAAATTACAACATTACACTATATAACAAGTGTGAACTCTTCAGAATTTATTTTTATTATCTTAATTTATCTTTATTGTTGAAAGTATTACAGATGTCCCCTTTGTTTGTTTGTTTCCCATTGACCTCCTTCACCCTGCACATGTCCATTCAAGGCATTCACCACTCTATTGTCTGTGTCTATGGGTTATGCTTATCCTATCTAATAAAAGAGTATATGCAAATTTGTACCTTTGCTGCACCCACAAGCCATGCCACAGCCATGCCCACCAGCCAATCAGGAGCAAATTATGCAAATAAGTCCCAACCAAGATGGCTACTGCCACTCAGAGCAGGAGGAAGGCTTGGGTTTTCCCGGCAACAGAGGAAGCCAAGCTTTCCGCCTGCCCTTGCTAGCCTAGGCTTCCACTCAGTGCTACAAAGTTTCAATTATAAAAGATACAGAAATGGTGGCAGCCACTGACTGGAGAGACAGAGGCTTGGGTTTCCCTGGCAACGGAGGAAGCCAAGCTTTCCGCCTCCCATTGCTGGCCTAGGCCTCCACTCTAGGCTACAAAGTTTCAAACAGAAATGGCTGCCACCACAGAGCGAGCAGAAGGCTTGGCTCCGTTCCAGGCTACAAAGTTTCAATTGTAGACATAAATTAATCCCAGATCCCAGGGCCTCTACTTGGGTTGTTGGGGGCGTGGCCAGCCTGCAGACCTCCACAGGCCCCTTGTCCAGGCCATCCCTCACCCCAAGGGAACCCCCACCCTGATCTGGGACACTCTTCAGGGCAAACCAGCTGGTCCCTACCCATGCACCAGGCCTCTATCCTATCTAATAAAAGAGTAATTTGCAGATTGACCATCACTCCAACACACAAGAGGGCTGCCTCTTGTGGTCAAAGATCCTGCCCCCATGTGGACACAAGATGGCCAGCAGGGGAGGGCCATTGGGAGGTTCCAGGCCCTGCAAGGGATGGCACTTGTGGGCCATCAGGCTAGCAGGGGAGGGCAGTTGGGAGGGACCAGGCCTGCAAGGGAGGGCAGTTGGGGGTGATCAAGCTTTCAGGAGGGGACAGTTCTGGCAGAGGAGGGAAATTGGGGACAAACAGGCTGGCAGGGGAGCAGTTAAACATCAATTAGGCTGGCAGGGTAGTGGTTAGGGGGTGATCAGGCTGGCAGGCAGAAGCAGTTAGGCACAATCAGGGAGGCGGACAGGTGAGCAGTTTGGAGCCAGCAGTTCTGGATTATGAGAAGGATGTCCCAGATTGGAGAGGGTGTAGGCTGGGCTAAGGGACATCCCCTGCCCCCCATGAACGAATTTTGTGCACCAGGCCTCTAGTCTATATATGTAAAAGCATAATATGCTAATTAGACCAGACATCCTTCTGGACATCCTTCTAAACAAAGCCACAGCAGGCGGGGGCTGCAGCAGAGGTGCCAGGGGCCCCCAGCAGCAGGGGGCAGGAGCCGGGGCCAAGGACCTTGCATTAATTTGGTGCATCAGGCCTCTAGTATGCATATAAGTCCCCCAGTTAATCACTCCCAACCACTCCCCCACCCCACCTTCCCTCTGAAATGTGTCATTCTGTTCTATGTTTCCATGTTTCTGGATCTATTTTGTTCCTCAGTTTATTTTGTTCATTAGATTCTACATATGAGTGAGATCATGTGATACTTATCTTCTCTGATTGGCTGGTTTCGAGTATCATAATACTCTCCAGGTCCATCCATGCTGTTGCAAATGGTAAGAGTTCTTTTGTTTTTACAGCTGCATAGTATTCCATTGTGTAAATGTACCACATTTTTTTTTATCTAATCATCTGCTGATGGGCACTGGGCTGTTTCCAAATCTTTAGCTATTGTAAATTGCTTTGATACACACACACACACACACACACGATGCATATATTCTTTCTGAATGGTGTTTCTGGTTTATTAGAATGTATTCCTAGAAGAGGGATCACTGGGTCAAATGGATGTTCCATTTTTAAGTTTTTGAGGAAACTCCATATATAAATGTTTTAAAGTTAGATTTTATTCAAAGTCTGGTCTGTTGACATAAGAAATGTCCAAACCTGTAGGGATTTTTTGTAAGAGTTTATTTGAGTCAGACTGACAACATGCTGGGAAACAAGATCTTAAATGTTTTGGAGAATGACAGTTTTGTAGTTTCTATTATTATACCTTTGGAATTAAGGAGAGAATGTAAGAAAGATTACATAAAGGTGGGAGAAAAGTAAGGGACAGGGCTTGCTTAAGGGGGAGATAAACCTTTTACAGGCCTGAGACATCACTACTCACCATGACCTGCCCAGTTAGGCATTTATGATCATCCTGGGAAGTTAGTTTCAGTTGGATTTATTAGAGCCCCTTTTTCACCCATAGGTTGATGAAAGTAGGTTTAGTGATCTTTGACTATAAGTTATTTTTCAGTTTTATCATTGGAATTTCAGTTTTAAACAATAAGTATGTAATACCTAAAGAATAACCATTGGTTGTGTTAGAACTAAGTTTAATAAACTGGCCAGCTTTACTTCGTGAACATTTATTTTGTAGTCAGCTCAGTGTTAATGATTTTAGGAGAGCAGGTGAATTGCTTTGGTTCTTGAGAAGATCATCTTGATTTCTGCCCTTTGGAGACATTTTAGAAAGTATGTGCTTTCCATATTGTTGAAAATTATAAGATAAAAACATATTATGTATGCAGATATGCTAAACCATTGTTTAAATGCAAATCCAAAATTCAGAAATATAAACTAATACAAATTAAACTCTTCAAACATTTTTTATTGCAAAAGAATCTATCTGGGCAAATAGACTAAGAAGAAAAAGAAAAAACTTTAAAAGGCCAATAACACCTTGCTAATAAGAACTAATAGGTACTTAAACTGATGAAAGTGATTCAGACAACAACATATTAACCCCCTACTGTGGCCTGTTTTAAGCTGTTAATAGAAATTAGCCTTTTAAAGAAAGACTAACACTTTTAATATGCCTTTCCTAAGCTTTTGGTACATTTGTGAACTGTTATAACTACTTGCTATATTTGATTATTATAGGTCAGTGCGTTTTCCATAATATTATTGAGAAGTGTTAACTGCTCTGAAAGTTTAGATTCTTTGTAGTCTTTAAAAGTTCTTAATGTAATAAATAATTTTACATTAAGATTTTTATTGTAACTAAATATTTTTGGTAGAAGTTATATGGGAAAAATAAATGCTGATGATTTTTCACTGACAAAAAATGTGAGTGATAATGATTGTTCTTAGGTTTGATTTTTTATTTTTTTTACCTATTAAGGCCAGAATTTTTTCAAAAAATTTTTAGTATCATATTTATAAAGTTATAAATGATTGGGTATTTTCCACAAATGAGCCTAATTCTTAAAACTTTGGCCTGTAAGTGTATATGTATGAGGAGGGAAGATTTTAAGAATAAATTTCTTTAAAATATTGCAAGTAAATTTAAATGATGACTCCCCACATGTTAGAATACTAACCTAAGTTTTTGTTTAGATACATGGCTTTTATAACACTTTTTTGGAGAAGAGATTAGAAAATGGTTTTTGATGTTTTATGTTTCATAGTAATTACATAAAAAAAGCTAGTGGATATCTAACATGGATTTTACAACAATTTATCTTGAAGAAGCTAATTGTATGATATAAGTAAATGTTGGAAAATATATTGACTGGATTAAATAATGTTGTATGTGATTTGGATAAATTAGACTTTAAAAAAAATTGGGGGCTTTGATAGTTCTGTGAGGTAAAAACCTAAGCATAGTACCTAATTTGTGATCCAGATGCTACAATTTTAGTGACCACAGAAGTGAATGATGCATACCCAAAGAGCATTTCTATTATTCCTTATGTCTATTCAAAACCAAGGAAAAATGAAAGTGTTTATGAGAGATTGCCTTATACAGTTTATGGGTTTATTATTATGGTTATGAAGTTAATATCTGAAGAGCAGGTTTAAGTCTAGGTGTTAAATTTATTACTGAAGTTAATAGTATTGGGGCATAGCTTTTTTGTTAGGATTAGTCTTTTGATTAAGATCAAATTTATTTTTTAAATTGACTTTAGAGAAAGAGGGGAAAGGAGAGAGGGAAAGAGAGCGAGAGAGAGAGACAGAAATAAACATTGGTTTGTTGTTCCACTTATTTATACATTCAATGGTTCCCTCTTTTGTGTACCCTAACTCAGATGGAACCCACAATCTTGACATACTGGGGTGAAGCTCTAACCAACTGAACTCCCTGGCCAGGGCCAAGATCAAATTTGTATTATTATATGAAATGATATTCCCTTATTCTGGAATAGATGCTTGTTAGAAAGTTAAAATGTAGTAAATATTTTCCTCCATATTATTTTATCAAATTTTTCACTTTAATGTCCACATGGCTGGAATTTTGTTTTCATAAGTTAGAAATAATTGAAACAATGAAACAAATCTTTAGTGGCAGTTTGAGATGTTTCTGAAGGCTGACAGTCCCTGTTGAGAACCAAATGGACATAATCCGTTCCGTCTTCACATGTATGTTTTACAACCATTGGGACAAGGGTGGCTAATAAATTTGAAGACATCAACAACTGGTTCTTTCCCTAGCAGCAAGCACACAGAAGCTCTTCTTTCTTGCAGTTTTTAAGTGGTCACCATAAACCTTGAATATGCATGTCTTTCTTCCCCTGGGAAAAAATATTTTCTAATAAGTCAGAGAAAATGGGGGATAACTAGCTGCTAATACACTGCCAACCTGGACTGTGATAAAATTTCTCAGGCCTAAGGATTTCTTCATTCAATTTATTTCAACAGCTATTTAGTGAACATTTGCTATGCGTAAGGTACCATGTTAAATATTGACCACTGTTCACCAGAACTTTGTTACTCAGTTTTTGCCCAAAAATGGCGCCCCAGTGGGGGTCAATTCTTAATTAAGTGCTTTGTAACAAATAACATGTGATAAATCTTAGCTTAATATTCCTTAATAACAGATGTTTAGGTAGTGAAAATTAAGACTAGTATTTTCCTTGAAATTGGTGACATTTCTCTTAAATACAGTGTTACTACTAGTAAACTTAAGTAAACTAGGTTTGTGACTTAAAGTAAATTGATTTTAGTAACAAAGAAAGCATTTTGAATTAAAAATAAATATTACAGCATTGTTCTGAATTAAAAATAAATATGATTCAAAGCACTGCTTTGAAACCAACCAGTGAGTGATGAGAAAAATCTGAAAGGGGAATGGAAATTTTGTATCACTTTTATAATTGAATTGCTGAATACTAATATTTTCTGCTTCTAAAATTTTGGCTTTTAGAGTCCTTTTACTTATTTTGGCAACATAACAAGATATGGGAATAGCAATGTTAGTTAATATTTTTTGAGCTTTCACTATGTGCCATACATTAGCTAAGCACTTCATGTGTGTGTCTTTAACCATTACAATTCTTATGTGAAGCAGTTGTAGTGAACCCCATTTAATAGATGAAGAAATTGAGTTTAAATAATTTGCCCAAAGGTAAACAGTCAGCAAGTGGTAGAACAAGGATGAGAGAGTACCTGTTGAGTGACACCAGTACACTTGACTATACCCTTTTAAACTTAAAAGTTATAAAGGAGATGAGACTGACTCTGTGAAATCATTGGATATAGGAAAATGAATAACACTCTGTTTTCAAGGAGCTCCTGAGGTCAGAGAAAGACAAAAGTTACAGAATTAAGGACAGAATGCTACATGAACCCAGATTAGTTTATGGCAAACTGCCTTTAGGGCATGGTTTTTCAACCTTGGCACTTCTGACATTTTAGGCTGGATACTTCTTTGTTGGGGGCCAGGAAGGCTGTCCTTTACATTGTAGGGTGTTTAACAGCATCCATGCCCTTTACCCACTAGATGCCAGTAGCATCTGTCCCTTCCACACACTTGTAACAACCTAAATTGTCACATAGCTCCCAGGGCAGGGGGCAGGCTAGGGAATAAAATTGCCCCTGCTGAGAGCCACTGCTCTAGAATTAAAGAGGCTCATCATCAGTGACTTGAGAAGGCTCCTAAGGCTGATTACTGCTCACATTCTAGACAGCACTTTATGAGCATGGAGGTGTGACTCAATATATTTTATCTGGGAAACACTGTTTGTGATGGTTGGAGTAATTAGGGTGTGTAGGGACTGAGGAGTTAGTAAGAGATAAGGTTGATAAGATAAATTAGGACCCAGTTGTTTGTCATGCTAAGAAGTATAGATTTTTTTCTATAGATAGTAGAGAGCCATCATAGGTTTATAGGTGAGTAAATTCCACACAGAATTTACTTGCCTCTTCTTCTTTGTATCATCAAGTAAATTCTTTGAGGGCAGAGACCATGTCACTCTTGTTCACCATTATATCCCTAGTGCCTGTGATGATATTTGGCACAACCTTGTGAAATAGGAAGGATACTAATAGGGAATTTATAGATGTGAAAACTCGTAAAAGAGGTTTTGGTGGCCATGAGAATGGAACTTGAAGACCTTCATACTCAGGGAGTGTAATAACCAAGGGCCCCAGCTACTGGACTGTGAAAACTATTTCAACTTTTTTTCTCAAGGCCTCACTTTTCATGAGCTGCTTGACAGCAAGTGGCAGACTCCCTTTTCCTGAGAGACATGAATAGCCTTGCCAAACCTTCTAAAATTGCATGGCAGTCTAGGGTGCTTCTTCCTAACCGTTCCTCACTCTCCTTTATTCCGAGTCAAACTTGCATCATTATCCAATGACTCTCCTAGCCTTTGCCAGCCATCTTACCATTTTCTCATTACAGGAAAAAGACCCAGAAGAGTAAGTAAATTCACCGAGGAGTATTTGCACTGGTAAAATTCTTGCAAGTTTAATCGCTTCTTAGTGTTTGCTTTTCAGAGGCCCAGAACACAAGTTAAGTGACTTTCAAAAGAGCACACAGTTATTAAGTGGCAAAATAGATTCGACAATCTAGGGCTTGGGTCTGTTAGTCCATGCCTTTAACCATTCATTATATGCTATTTTTTAGTAAGGCAATAACTTTTGACTGGCGTTTATTTCTCCTAGCTAACCTTTTGAGTCTAATGCTCTGATAAAGCACCTTAATTCTGTAGTTGATTACCAGGTCTTTAAGAATCTGATCCTGCCACTGTGGCTCAGTGGTCGAGTGTCAACCCCTGAACCTGAGGTCATGATTTGATTCCCGGTCAGGGCACATGCCCAGGATGCAGGCTCCCTCTCCAGTGGGGGCCATGCAGGAAGCAGACAAATCAATGATTCTCTCTCATCATTGATGTTCCTCTCTCTCTCTCTTTCCCCTTCCCTCTCTCTGAAATCAATAAAAACATTTTTTTAAAGGATCTCAGATAGTAATTCCATATTTCAGCCCAATTAAGAACTTTCTGGCTATTTTTTTCATGTTATAGACAATGGGAATAGAAGAAAATACAATACACAATTTATGTTTTGGTAAATGATATGTTCTGAGATTTTTTTCAAATCCCCAAATTTGCAAACAATAATTTTCCTCGATTCCTTTACTTTTATCACTGTCACTAGCAATTTACTTTCTTTGCTTGGTCTTTTTCCTGCAAGAAACAAAATGTGTTTGTGTTTTAATTCATTTACTAAAGTTATATCATACATAGATAAAATAAAGAACAGAAGAATTACATTGAAATTCGATGCTTAGACAGTTGACAGACTCATTCACAATATTGGTGACTTATTTCTGAATGCTGCCTTCTCAGTTCATAGTCTTTAGAATTGTATTTTAGCAAAATTAAAACTATATTATATGAACACTAGAGGCCTGGTGCAGGAAATTCGTGCATGGGTTGGGTCCCTAGGCCTGGCTGGCAATCAAGGCTGATCAGGACCTTCTGGCTGCCGACTGGGGCCTTGTTTTCATTCTGCACTGACCCCTGGTGATCAGCACACATCATAGCAAGCAATTGAACTCCCAAGGGGACACTTTGCATATTAGCCTTATATATATATAGATTTGGGGATATTTACTGAAAGTTAAGTCTTCAAATGTGACATTCCCCACATGTCCTTTGTATTCTCTTGGAGACCATTGACATTGGCGATACAAGAAATGTCCAAACCTGTAGTGAATTTTTATAAGAGTTTATTTGTACCAAACTGATGACATGCCAGAAAGTAAGATCTCAAATGCTTCTGAAGATGATGGTTTGCAGCTTCTTCTTTTTTTTTTTTTTCCCATCTGAAATTAAGAAGGGAATTTAAGAAAGATTACATGAAGGTTGGAGAAAACAAAATAGGATTTGGATTATAGGATAGTTAAGGGTGTTTATTTCTAAGGTGTGTTAATCTAGATGCACAGAAGTAATGGACAGGGCTTGCATTAGGCAAAGATAAATCTTTTACTAAAGTTATATGCCTGTGGTGTGACTATCCACCATGACCTGCTCAGTTAGGAATTTATGATCAGATTACCCTGTGAGGGTACTTTCTGTAGAACCCTATTTTCATCCAGTTTTATGGCCAGAAAAGTATGGAGTAGAAGGGGAAGATGAGTGAGAGACACATAGAGGAACAGGGCATAAGGTAATAGAAAGGGGAATAAGGGGGGGAAATAAAAATGAATGTTTCTTGCTTTGAGCTATGGGCCTCATGAAATAGGAGGTCATGGTTCAATTTCACGTCGGGGCACATGCCCAAGTTGCAGGCTCAGTCTCCTGAAGGGGGTGTACAGGAGGCAGAAGATCAGTGATTCTCATCATTGATGTTTCTGTCTCTCCCTCTCCCCGTGTGTCTCACTCATCTCTCCCTTTCTATTCCCTACTTTACTGGCCATAAAATAACATTACACTTATTTTGTTCATTAAAGGATGAAGCTCCTTGGGAGTGGCAAAACATGCTTTATTGTCTTTGCAGTCTTCAGAATCCAGAATAGTTCCTTAAACATAGTTATTCAAGAAATGCTTGAGAGCCCTGGCTGGGGTGGCTCAGTTGGTTGGAGAATCATTTTGTACATCAAAATATTGTGGGTCCATTCTCAGTCAGGGCACATACCTAGGTTGTGGGTTCAACCCCCAATGAGGGTGGGGTACAGGAGGCAACGAGTCAGTGTTTCTCTCAGGCCCTTCCTCTCTCTCTAAAGTGTGTGTGTGTGTGTGTGTGTATCTCCTATATAATAAAAGAGTAATATGCAAATTGACTGTACCTTCACTGCGCCCACCAGCCAATCAGGGGTGATATGCAAATTAACACCCAACCAAGATGGCTGCTGTCCAAGGCCAGGGCTTGGGTGGAGCTAGCCAGCGATTGGCCCGATTGCAGGGTGATCGCTGGCTGGGGTCCCTTGGCCAAGGTCCCCTGCCCAAGGACAAAAGTCTTGGCCAGAGGCTTTTGGCCTTGGGTAGGGCGGGTGTGAGCCATCAGTAGGACATCCCCTGAGGGCTCCAGTATGTGAGAGGGGGCAGGTTGAGATGAGGGACCACTCACCCCCTTCGTGCACTGGGCCCCTAATACACAAACACACACACACGCACACTAGAGGCCTGGTGCACGAAATTTGTGCATGGTGGTATGTGTCCCTCAGCCCAACCTGCACCCTCTCCAATCTGGGATCCCTCTCACAATCCCTGCTGGCTCCCAACTGCTTGCCTGCCTGCCTTCCTGATTACCCCTAACCACTTCTGCCTACAAGCCTGATCACCCCCCTCACCACTCCCCTGCCAGCCTGATTGATGCCTAACTGCTTCCCTGCCAGCCGATTGCCCCTGACTGCCCTCTTCTACAGGCCTGGCCACCCCTAACTGCCCTCCCTTGCAGGCCTGGTCCCCCCCAACCACCCTCCTCTTCAGGCCTGGTTCCCCCCCCCCAACTGCCTTCTCCTGTAGGCCTGATCCCTCCCAACTGCTCTCCCCTGCAGGTCTCGTCCCCCCCTAACTGCCCTCCCCTGCAGGCCTGGTTCCTCCCAACTGCCCTCCCCTGCTGGCCTAATCACCCACAACTGCCCTTCCTTGCAGGCTTGGTCCCTCCCAGCTGGCCTCCCCTGCTGGCCATCTTGAGTCAGCCATCTTGTGTCCACATGGAATCAGCCATCTTGTGTGTTGGAGTGATGTTTAATTTGCATATTACTATTTCATTCGATAAGACACTCACACACACACACACACACACACATATAAACCTTACCCTTGTGTGAATTTTTATAGGGCAGAAAAAAAGAAGTGTTTGATTCAAAGCTAAATGACTGGCTGATAAATCGGTGCTCACAATTCTTCGATTCTTAATTGTTAGAGAGTGTACTCTGTTTAGGTTAACTAGAGTGGCCTCTCAGGAAAGAAAGTATTCCCTGAATTGTATCAATAGCAGCCTGAGAGGTAGATGAAATTTAACCAAGGGCCATTTCTAGGCTTGTAAATATATCAACTTCTGAATATCAAAACTTCTTTCAGGCCTTTTCTAACATTGCAGTTTCTTCTGACTAGCACATTCCCCAACATACAGATCAGATTAAAATTTATTAGTCCTTAATTTTTAGGTCTCTTCTTAATGATTATTTCTTGCCTGAATTCTTCCCTGGCTAATGGCAGAGTCAGTGCTCTTCACTATATGTCCCATGCACCATCAAACCTACAGACTTAACTGCATCTGCACCCTTACTTTCCTCATTACTTCCTCTTAGAATCAAAGATCTGAATCTTTTATTGAAAGCCAACATTCTACCTGTGCTGTAAATGCCATCCTGTAGCCCTTTGTGTTTGTGACTTTTCTGTGTCTTTAATCTCTTTATCAGTTTCTTAGCAAGTATTCAAGCATGATGAAGTCACTAACATCTTAAAGAATCAATACCAACCTTTATCTTTGGGGTGATTGATCGCAGGACTCCCACATTGTGAGAAGGCACAGGCCAGGCTGGGGGATCTCCTCCCCCTCCGAGTGCACGAATTTCATGCACCAGGCCTCTAGTATACTAATATGGATCGGGACAGATTAGCTCTGAATATTTTCATTTTAATGTCAAATTCGTACCTCAAACATATCATGATCTAGCCCTGACCAGTTTGGCTCAGTGGATAGAGTGTTAGCCTGCAGACTCAAGAGTCCCAGGTTCAATTCTGGTCAAGGGCATGTACCTTGGTTGTGGGGACAGCCCCAGTGGGGGGGGAGGGGGTTGCAGGAGGCAGCTGATTGATGGTTCTCTCTCATCAATGTTTCTAGCTCTCTATCCTCTCCCTTCCTCTCTGTAAAAAAATCAATTAAATATGTATTTTTTAAAAACCATATCATGATCTATAAGGTACTGGTTGTATGTTTTCCCTTTGCTGTGCTCCTTCTTATATATTTCCTCTTGGGCTCCTCTCATTGGCACTATTTTTGGCTTCTCCCACATCCATCATTCACCATTATTAAAATAATTTTCAACTTTATCTACATCTCTTATTTCCCACAGCAACCACCTGGACTAGCCACCACATTCTTTCTCCTGGATTACTACCATATGGCCCCTTTTTATTGCATTCTCCATCGTGTAGTGATAGTGATATTTGAAAAAGACAAATATGATTATGCTTCTCACCTAATATGACTGTCAATTACATTAAGGAAAATTCCAAATTCTTTAGTATGGTCTTATAAGATTACATTCTGGGCCCTTGCTGTCTTGTGTAGCTTAATCTCTTGCTATTATCCTTCACAGTCAAAGAATCCTTTTTACTTAATTCTCAAACCAACTTTCGATATTCCCTCTTGCTTTAGAATCTTTTATTCTTTTTTGGTACCTAGAATGCTGTCTTCCTGCTTGCTACTCCTGCCACATACCCTTTCTCTCTTTGCTCTGTTAATTCTTACTCATCCATCAAATCCTAACTTTGATATCACTTTCTTAGAAAAGCCTTTCCTAACCGTTTTTCCCCTCCTCCCATTTAATTTGGTTCTGCTGTAAGACAAAATAAATATTCTCCCCAAAAGATTACTGTACTTTACTGAAAGAGTTGTGATTAGGTTTTAGATTTTAATGTCATTTTCTTATTTGGATAACTGGGTTTCTGGTTGTAAATTTTTTTAGTATCTTTTTTTAAATGCCTCCAGGGAGCCTTTTACTTGCTACTATATTTCAAAAGAAGAAAATTATGAGATGAGGACTTGATGAATAGTTAAGAAAGGTATTTCTAAGGGAAGAATTAAATTTCTGCTCCTTGATCTTATTAACAATGCAGGAAGCCTCGTATATATATATACATATATAGATATATATCTATATATCTATATATACACACACGTGTGTGTGTGTGTGTGTGTGTGTGTATTTATATATATATATAAATAACTGTTTCTGTAAAAGAAGAGTGCTGATGGGCCTCTTTTGACTTTGAAATACTGTTCTCAATAGTACATTTCCCTTGGCAGGGAGAGTGATCCAACCAAAGATGACGCCTGTATACCGTAGAGCAGCTTATTTCAAACTGTTTTGATCCATCCCAGAGTAATATATTTTATTGTGCATCATAACACAGTATGCTAATATATATACATATATAAAACTGAAGCAAAGTTCAATGAAATATTCCTATTTTTATCATTGTGGTGCAGTTGTTGTGTTTTCAGTTCTAATCTATAAAAACAATGCTGATCACAACCCAGTCAATTGATTCCTGGTGTCATGGATTACAATGCTGACTAATGGATTACAAATAGCCTTTTGAAAATAACTCCTATAGAAGTATCTGGTGCCTAGAATCCATTTACAGATTGGTCAGTTCAGCAATCAGAATCACAGCTAAGTGGAAACCCTTGGTATGGGAAGACTTGAGAAACAGTTACTCAATACCTCTCATATGTGTAGTTTTGGACCAGGAACTATACTTATTTTATATTCACTACCACATTGTAGTCAGTCTTCTTATTTTACATGGGGAAACTGAGGATCAGACAAGCAACTAACTCATTTAAGGTCCGATAAAGGCATTTGCACCATGTCGTTCTGTCTCCCAAGTAACATTGCAGTATACATGGGAAACTTAGAAGGGAATTCGTGACATTTAGGTGTCTTCAACATTTTATAGTGGAAAATAACAATAAAAAGCCCCATTAAATGTGAGTTGAGAAAAACATAAACATTGACAAACAGTTAAATAGTGATAGATTATATTGGCTTTCCAGAAAGCTTAAGTTCTTCGTGCCTTTGCTCAGTCAAGGGATAGAAGTAATATTCTTAAGGCTGAGATATATGGGATTTTCTTATTGGTAAGTAAATGAAACATTCAGAAGCTTTACTACTGCACCAGAGCAGATAATAAGGCAATTAGAACTGTTAAATTGATGAAACACCAGACTGGGATGAATTATATCATGATTGCAAAAAAAGAAATTTTATAACAACTTTTGAGACCTAAAGATTAAAGACATATTCGTAAACTGAAAGGAAATTGATAGTTAAAATTCTAGATTTATTGACATGGAAACCCCAATTAAGCATTTTAGGATAGTTTAGATTATATTTATCATTTGTAAATAAATAGAAAAAATTATCAGTCTATGCTGATAGTGTTTATCATCTTCTATTAATAAAATAAATGTAAGATGTATTTCTTCCTTTCCACATGTTGTGCTACAACATACTCCAGATATTATCTAGAGCAGTCCCCTCATTTTACAGATGTTGAACTTGCAATCTATAGAATTTAAGCAGCTTGCTTACCCAAGATCACTTTTCAAAAGAATTGGACTAGAACCCAGTCACATGACATTACATTGGCCTGCGGGATTGGGCCAAAACGGACTCTCTGACATCCCCCAAGGGATCCCGGATTATGAGAAGGCATAGGCTAGGCTGAGGGACCACACCAGTGCATCTATCTGCACTGGGCCAGTTTTGACCAATCCTCACAGGCCAGGCCAAGGGACCCCACAGGTTTTGGCCCGATCCCTGCAGGCCAGGCCAAGAGACCCTGCTGGTTTTGGCCTGATCCCCACAGGCCAACCTGAGGGATCCCACTGGTGCACGAATCTGTGCACTGGGCTGGTTTCAGCCCGATCCCCACAGGCCAGGCCAAGGGCCCCCACTGGTAAATGAATCTGTGTACTGAGACTCTATACTAATAATAGAGAAATATGCAAATTGTCCAGGATGCTGTCACAGTAATGACCGAATAGCAGGCTAGTGGCGCAACAAGGCCGCAGGGGGATTAGTGAGGAACGATCAAACGATTGAGCAGCAGGCTACATGGGGCAACCAGGCAGGTGTGTGTGGGGGGGGACAGTTGGGGGCAACCAGGCTAGCAGGGGGGCCATTTGGGAGTGAACAGGCCAGCAGGGGAGGCAGTGAGGGGTGACCAGGCCAGTTGAGGGGGCAGTTAGGGGCAATCAGGCCTGCAGGCAGAGGCGGTTAGGGGTGGTCAGGCTGGCAGAGGGGCTAGTTAGGGGTCATCAGGCAGGCAGGCAGGTAAGCAGTTATGAGTCAGCAGTCTCAGATTGTGAGAGGGATGTCCTGAATTGGAGAGGGTGCAGGCTGGGCTGAGGGGACCCCACCTACCATGCACGAATTCCTTGCACTGGGTCTCTAGTATGCATATAAGATCTTTGGTTATTCTCTTCCCACCCTCTCCCCTCCCCGCTTCCCTCTGAGGTTCATCAGTCTTTGGCATATTTCCATGCCTGTGGTTTCTGCTCCTGCATTGAGCGTCTGTCCCCTGGTGGTCAGTACATGTCACAGCTACCGGCCAGTTGGCGAGTCATTTAGGCATATATATATATATACATATATATATATATATATACATATATATATATATATATATATATTAAAAGCCTAATATGCAAATTGTCATCTCGGGCAGTCATTCAACCAGGAATTTGACTGCTCACTATGATGTGTGCTGACCACCAGGGGGTGGCACAGAACATGGCAGGTGTTGGCAATGCAGTGCTGGCAGCAGGTGGCAGTGGAGGTGCTGCCAGCCCCCATGGGCCCCATTTAGAGTGGGACCATGGGGGGATGGTGGAGCAGGTGAGCAGGTGGTGCCAGGTCAAGGTGGGTGCAAGCAGGAGCCCGATTGCCCCTTAAACAGTGACCAGTGGCAGTGGTGGGAGGTGGGTTTGCTGCCCAGCTCCCAGGTGCTAAGAGAGCCATGTGGTGGGGACCAACTCTGATCAGTCACCCCACAGGCAGGATGGTGGAGCAGGTGAAGGGGCAGTGCCAGGGCAATGCGGGGTGTCAGGCCGGGCTGTGGGACTGTGAGCCTTTTATGATTCTATAAGGAATTGACTCTGCTGTTTCACAATCTGTGGCCCAATCACCACAGACCACCCTGAGGGACCCCACCTGTGCACAAATTCGTGCACCAGGACTTTAGTTTTTAATATGGTAACACAGAATGGTTATTAATAAAAATACTATTTATGCCAAAAAATCATTTGTAAAGCATTACATAGGTGTTATCAAGATAGAACAATTTAAGTCACAGTTATTTGGAGAAGAAATATTTTAAGAAAATTAAAATTCTGCTGGATATCTTGAGGAAGGCTTCCTGGAAGATATGACATTTAAGGTAGATCTTGAGTAGTGGAGATGAGGTGGTAGAGAGTGGGAAGAGGAGTCATTTCCTCTTAAGAAAAGAAATAAAATCTCCAGAGCTTATTTTGGAAATGAATAGAACATATTTCAGCTGTAGCAAGAATGTTATGCTAGGAGTGAGGGAAACATAGAGTTTATGAAGAGAAATAAACTCCCAGGGTCTTTGCTGTTCTTTAGAGAAATTTGAAATTCTGTAAGCATTATTTATTTTATTATTTTAATAGAGTAGGAATTGTAGTGACATTTCAAGGCTGAATTGTGGAGGTAAAGAGAACAATTGTTTCTGAGTGTTCCATAAGTTTTTCTCCAGCTAGATTTTTAACATAGAACCAACTTGATTTTTGATGTACTGTGTCTAATTAAATGCTATATGGTTGCACAGTCAATATTTATTTTAAACGAATGCATTTCTGCTGCAGTGGTTCTCAACTTTTCTAATGCTGCGACCCTTTAATACAGTTCCTCATGTTGTGGTGAGCCCCAACCATAAAATTATTTTCGTTGCTACTTCATAACTGTAATTTTGCTACTGTTATGAATCGTAATGGAAATGTGTTTTCCGATGGTCTTAGGTGACCCTGCTAATGGTTCTCAACCTGTGGATCGCGACCCATAGGTTGAGAACCACTGCTATAGAGCCAAAATGATTAATACTTTCATGAAAATTAAAATAAATTCAAGTTAATTATAAATATGAAATAAAGATGAGCAGTCTAATCATACCAAAGTAAAGATGGCATTATATTGTTTATATTATACTAGAGGCCCGGTGCATGAAATTCATGCATGAGGGGCAGGGGGATGTACCTTAGCCCAGCCTGCACCCTCTCTAATCTGGAACCCCTCGAGGTACGTCCGACTGCCCTAGTAGGATCAGGCCTACATGGGCAGTCGGACATCCTTCTCACAAGCCAGGACTGCTGGCTCCAAACTGCTCACCTGCCTGCCTTCCTGATTACCCCTAACTGCTTCTGCTTGCCAGCCTGATCACCTGCTAACCACTACCCTGCCAGACTAGTTGATGTTTAAATGCTCCCCTGCCAGCCTATTTGCCCCCACTTCCTTCCTCTGCTGGCCTGGTCAACCCTAACTGCCCTCCCCTGCAGGCTTGATCACCCACAACTGCCCTCCCTTGCAGGGCCTGGAACCTCCAACGGCCCTCCCTTGCTGGCCATCTTGTGTCCACATGGAGGCAGGATCTTTGACTACATGGAGGCAGCCCTCTTGTGTGTTGGAGTGATGGTCAATCTGCAAATTACTCTTTTATTAGATAGGATAGAGACCTGGTACATGGTTGGGGGCCAGCTGGTTGGCCCTGAAGAGTGTTCCAGATCAGGATGGGGGTTTCCTTGGGGTGAGGGGCAGCCTGGGCAAGGGACCTGTGGAGGTTTGCAGACCGGCCATGCCCCCCAACGACCCAAGTGGAGGCCCTGGGATCTGGGATTAATTTATGTCTACAATTGAAACTTTGTAGCCTGGAGCAAAGCCACGCCTTTTGCTCATTCCAGGGGCGGCAGCCATTTCTGTTTGAAACATTGTAGCCTAGAGTGGAGGCCTAGGCCAGCAAGCCGACTGAAAGCTTGGCTTCCTCTGTTGCGAGGGAAATCCAAGCCTCTGTTCTCTCCAGCTCAGTGGCTGCTGCCATTTCTGTTTTCTTTGTGTGTGCGTGTGTTTTTGTTTTTTTGGGTTTTTTTTTAGGGGTGGGGTGGGGATGCTCTGCTGCCGTTTCTGTATCTTTTATAATTGAAACTTTGTAACATTGAGTGGAGGCCTAGAGAGGCAGAAAGCTTGGCTTCCTCTGTTGCCGGGAAAACCCAAGCCTTCCTCCTGCTCTCAGTGGTGGCAGCCATCTTGGTTGGGGTTTATTTGCATAATTTGATCCTGATTGGCTTGTGGCTGTGGCTTGTGGATGTGATGATGATACGGTCAAATTTGCATATTACTCTTTTATTAGATAGGATTGTTTATTCAGGATAGTTTTTCTGTATTTTAGTTGTAATTCCAGTTTGGTTCTGGGAGCATTTCAATATAGTTTCTCCACTTACTCCACCATTGATGGCATTATATTGAATTGGGGGTGGTGTTCTGCATCATGCCATGGGTGTTGTGTTAAATAGTCTTTTTTAAATTTCATTAGTTACCTGGAAGAAAAAGTACAAGAAATAATGCAAAGGATGCAAAATTTGAATTGTAATTAGAACTGAAAAGAGCTAGAGTGGTGAGACATGCCTGGGTAGATAAGCACAGTGAAATTTCCTTTGAGGGGGAAAATAGATCAGATTAAGTGCATTAAAATGTTTTGTTTCTAATTTGGCACTTGCCAATCTCAGTAAAAATTGTGTACCCTAGTTAAGAGCCTGTATTTTATGTAGTGACTCTTTATTCAAGGTATCAATAAACCCAAATCTCTCAATAGTATGCTAAACATAGGTAAATTATTTCATAGGACATAAGATACATATTTGTTTATAGAGAAACATTTTTAAGATTGAGAGAAATTCTGAAACAGGCAACTTGTCATCATTCTGTGGAGAAGCTACAGTTCAAGAAAATGATTGTAGTAGTATCCCACATCACTAACTGGCAAGATATTTTAATTTTTCTTTAAAAGTACTTTAAGGAGAAAAGATTGCAATAAGTTTCTTCAACTATCTGTAATAGCCATCCTGAATATTAAGTTAATGAGACTCTACCTAGAAATTACTTCTCAAGTTTTATGGAAGTTTCTCTTCTTAAAAAAATAAACCTGTTAACTGTCTTTCACTTTACTATTAAATTAAAATGCTTTATTTTATTTGTGGGAAGTGCTCTATTATCCACATAAGATTAGAAGCCATAAAGGTAAGATTGATAGACTTGACTATAGGAACATTATAAAATAAAGTTTCTTTAGGAGAAAAAAGCAAAAAAGTAGGTTAAAAAAGGAAAAATAAAAAAGGTGGAAAGGCAAATGACCTATTGGGGAAAGTATTTACTAACTGCATGAGAGAAAAAAAAAAATTAATAAAAAGAGATGAATACTCCAGCATAAAAGTAGGTAAGAATACAGATAGGAAATTTATACACAAAGAAATAAATAGAATCGGATAACATATAAAGTATTAATAACAGCACTATGTACTACATATGGTTGTAAGCACTTTAGAGATATTAACTTATTTAATTATCCCAGATAATACTATTGTCAAACACTGTTTTCTTGCTTTACAGTTGAAGAAATTGAAGCACCAAGAATTTAAGTAACTTTGAACCAGTGGAACTAGCATTCAGATTCAGACAGTCTGGCTTCAGACTCTACCCTTAATTATTATATCTCAGTAATCACAAAAATGCAGATAAGCACAGCAATGATATTGGTCACCTATAATATTGGCATAGATAAAAATACCAATGCCAGTGTTGGTGAGAGAAATGGGCTTTCTTCTCACTCTTGGTGGGAATGTCAATTGGTACAAAATATTCCATCGTTAGGATATTGTTTAATATAGTACTAATCAGTTACACACTATACAATTGTTTTTTTTAAAGACCTGATGTAGGGCTGTATGCATTGACGTGGAAGGACATTCACAACCTATTGAGAGAGACTAGAACAAGATCACCATGAGCAAAGGAATAATACTTATCTTGATCATTGTTTGGCACATTGTAAGCATAGTGTAAATACTGGATGGGAAGAAGGAGGAAGGGAGAGAAGGAGGATAATATGGTGAAGTGGAAAGATTCTAAGTCTTGAAACTGGAAGGTTTCTGTTTTTGTGCCCTTCTAGTAGTAACATCACTTGAATTCAAGTCCTTTAAGACATTGCTGTTCCACAAATATAGAAAGCAGCAATTCAGCTTTTGTATCATTTTCTAAGGCTGCCATAATAAAATTATCACAAATTGGGTGGTTTAAAACAACAAAAATTTGTTGAGGTAATACCTAGTATTACCTCATTTTAATTAATTATATCTACAAAGACTATTTCCAGAGAAGATCACATTCTGAGATTGTGGGTGACATGAATTTGGGGCAATACTATTCAACTAGGTACAATAACTTAGCTAAATGTAGTCTTTCTGAATAAGCTTTCGAGTTTTACTTTTTTAGAAACACTAAAATTATTTTTTTATGTTTTGATTTCAGAGAAAGGAAGGACTGGAAAAGAGATAGAAACATCAATGATGAGAGAGAAACATCTATCAGCTGCCTCCTGCATGCCTCCTACTGGGAATCGAGCCCGAAACTCAGGCATGTGGCCTGACCAGGAATTGAACTATGACCTCCTGGTTCATGGGTTGATGCTCAGTCACTGAGCCACCCCAGCTGGGCTCCAAAATTATTTTAATGTAAGCATTCTGACTAGAAACATTTTATATAGTACTTCTGTCAATACTTAAATTATTACTACATTAAAATATTATCCACAAAACTGGAAATAGGATTTAACTCAGATAATAAAATAAAGTCAACTTTTAATAAATCATAATAAAGATACAAAAATGTCTGAAAGGATGAGTCCTAGTCTCATAAGACTAGACTGTTAATTGATTATTATCTTTTCCACAAAGAGAATGTGTTAACTCATAACATAAGCACAGAATAAAGAAAATGTTGGTTTTGTCCATTTAAGTGCTGTCTAGGAGAGAGCGGGGCCTTCTGAGTATATTTTTATTATTTGTAAGACTACCCTGTCTATCTCCTTTAAGTAAAACAGTTTCTGAACTTTGCTTTTTAGCTAAGGAATTTTTTTTCCTCCAAAAGAAATCTTACATAGATTCCGAGCATAGTAAAACAACAACAAAAATAGAGCTGCAGAGTTAACTCCTTAGAATGTTTATGCTGGAAAGGCTAAAAACTTATAAAGTTATAATATAATCTGTTTATGTAATTCTCCTTTTTTCTGGTTCCATACTCACCAATGAACTTTCTGGTAAGACAATGGTTTTTCACAGAAGTCCACCTATCATAATATAATGTGCTTGCCTTTTGGAAAAAGACTTTTTTTGTTCAGGTAACAGTTATGCTTCTCATTGTGTGTTAATAAATTGGCATTCTAGCATTATGCATCAGCCTCATTAAATTATCCTTCTCTGACATGATTGCGCTGGTGGTTGGCTTACCAAATAAATCTTGAGCCTGAGAACCAAAACCTTGGCTATGATTAACTGAAAAGGAAGGCTTTTTAGTGAGGCCCCTCAGTAGACTGAACAACCTTGTGACCCATCTATTGGAACACAAACCAAACAGTCATCAGTTTCATGAGTATTTGTTTTTTTCTCATTTCAATATCTATCAAAACGTTCTTTGCTTTTAAACAGAGCATATCGGTATCATTTAACTTTTTAAATACTCAGATTTATGATTGTCCGTTATTATAAATAAAATAACCCCATAGGAATTATCAAGTTGTTGAGGTCTTTATGTTCTATGCTGGGGGCTCAGTGCATGAAATTGTGCACCTTGAAAGGAACTGTGGATCTCAAGGCTGCAGTGGGCAAAGGGGCAGGTTTTGGCCTTTCCTCTACACCCCCACCTGGCACCTTCCACCCTGGCCTCCAGTCCCTGTCCACCAGCAGCTCCACTCCTACCGTCGCCGCTCCCAGGTACTAATGGTGCCAGCCCCTCTCACACTGCTAACAGCATGGAGTGATTGGGGCTGGCCCCAGCAGCAGGTGCGAGTGGGGCCAGCTCCGTGAATAGGGTCAGCGCTGTCAGCAGGTGCAAGCGGTGGCTGCTGCCCAATCACCCCTCAAGAGCAGGGGAAGGGGATATGTCCTCAGGGGCAATTGGGGCCAGCAGCTGCCGTTCACACCCACTGACAACGCCAAGCAATTGGGACTGGTGCCAGGTGCCAGCATTGGGTGTGAACAGTGGCTCTGGTGCCAGCTGTGGGTGTGAGCAGGGCCAGCTCCAGCAGCGGGTGTGAGCGGGGCTGTTGCCGACAGTGGGTGTGAGCGGCAGCTGCCAGCCTCAAGGGGAGGTAGAGAAGCCCCGAAGAGCAGTCGGGGCTGGCAGCTGCCGCTAATGGCACCCCCGCTAATGGCGCCAAGTGATTGGGACTGGCACCAGGCACCAGCAGTGGGTGCGAGTGGCAGAGCCGGCGCTCGTAGCAGGTGGGAGCGCCTGGCGGGACTGCGGCATGCAGAAGCAAAGAATTTTCAGTAACCATTAGAGGCTCACCCCAATGACAGCTACTGGTGTCCCACCATGGTCTGGCGTCCCCATTCACCTGCTCCACCATCTAGCCATGTCCGATGCCGCCATGTTCCATGCTCTGCTGCCTCTGCTGATACCGTCATGCTCCGCACCCATCTCGTGGTCAGCACACGTCATAGTGACCGGTTGTTTGGTTGTTCTGCAGTTCAGTCTATTTGCATATTAGGGTTTTATATATATAGATGGCATGTCCCTAACTGCCTTGGTGTATGTGGTTCTTCTTTCCTGGTCAGATTTTCATCATTTTTAAAATCAATATTTCTGTCTGTAGCACTAGTTTCCTCCCTCCTAATCTATTAGTTTAAAACAAGAGACAAAATTTATAGAATAAAAAATTTATAAGAAATAAAATTCCATAGGATTATAATTAAAATATAGAATAACTGCTCTGAATAAGGCCAAGATCTCTCCTGTAAATTATATGTATAAACTTCAGTGTAAATTTTGACCTTTATTTTGGCTCTCCTGAGGCCCTATTTTGGGTCTCTTTTTCTTAATCTGTTTCAATTAGTAGGGTGCATGGTACCTATATTTCAGGTATTAGAGATGCTTGTAGTATTAAAATGCATTATTCTAGAAAAATATGCATAATTTCTTAAAATCCTCTCTTTTATTAAGTATTTGCATCAGGAAGCATGGTTTTGGTGGGAAAATAAACTTTACTAAATATCTAACTTTTACTTGAGGAAGATGGTTAGGATATGAACTTTTAAAAGTAAATTGTAAGCCAGAAAATTCCTTACTCAACAATTTTTCTCAAAGTATTGAAATTTTCAGAAGCTTTACCTGATTAATTATACCAAATTTAGCATTAAATATATTACCAAATTCAGCTTAAATATATTACTATCTTTTCTATTTATATTTTTTAAAATTGTTTCATTTTTGTATGTTTTATACTTATATTTTAAGTTTCACATGGCCACATATCCTATCTTTTGTTTCTTTTACTGTTGCATTATAATGAAGTTACATTCTATTATTTAAATGCTTACTATTTGACTGTTAGATTTGTAATTTATATTGGGACTATATAATGACTATTTTCTTTTTTTAAAGCCTGAATATCTTTTTCATGTTCTTGCTTTTTATTTGTTTGTTTCTTATGTAAGAAAAGAGAGTCAGAGTTTTTGGATTTATAAAGTTTTCTTATAAATGTCAAGTAAATAATAAATTATTTTATCCTCCAAAATGAATTTATACTAATAATGTCAGATTTACCTAAGAAAACAGTATAATTGCTTTTCTCTGCATACTTTTTATAGTATTGCTGTGGTGCTCGTTTCCCATAATTCTTTAAAAGAAGACAATACAGCTCTATTAAAACACAGTACATTGCTATATAGGTATAAATGCATGTGCTTGTTATACCAGTTGCCACTGTACTGTGTTTTTTCAAGAATCAAGAACTCTGGCCTGGAATTTGGGCAATCAGGATTTTATTTCTAGCTTTGACATAAATTCTCTATAACCTTAAAGGGGTTCCTCCAGCATCATTAATTTTGTGTAAAAGTTTGCTTTAAATTTTTTTTTCAGTTATGA